>CM038681.1:441776061-442107590 GCA_021605205.1 Aegilops longissima
ATGAGATTTTCTCAACTGTGGCGATTCTTAAAGTCTGTCCGAATCATGTTAGCAATTGCCACATTTTATGAAATCTGGCAAATGGATGTCAAAACTACATTCTTTAATGGATTTATTAAAGAAGAGTTGTATATGATGCAACCAGAAGTTTTTGACAATCCTAAAGGAGCTAACAAAATGTGCAAGCTCAATGATCCATCTATGGACTGGTGCAAGCATCTCGGAGTTGGAATAAGCGCTTTGATAGTGTGATCAAAGCATATGGTTTTATCTGAGACTTTTGGAGAAGCTTTGTATTTACAAAGAAGTGAGTGGGAGCACTACTGACATTTACGATAAGTATATGTGAATGACATATTGTTGATCGAAATAATGTAGAATTATACGCAAAGCATAAAGGAGTATTTGAAAGGAGTTTTTCAAAGAAAGACCTCGGTGAAGCTTCTTGCATATTGAGCATCAAGATCTATTGAGATAGATCAAGACACTTGATAAGTTTTTCAATAAGCACATACCTTGTCAAGATTTTGAAGTAGTTCAAAATGGAACAATCAAAGAAAAGTTCTTGCACGTGTTACAAAGGTGTGAAATTGAGTAAGACTCAAATCCCGACCACGGCAGAAAATAGAAAAGAGAATGAAAGTCATTCCCTATGCCTCGATCATAGGTTCTATAAAGTATGCCATGCTATGTACCGGACCTATTGTATACCTTGCTCTGAATTAGGCAAGGAGTACAATAGTGATCTAGGAGTAGATCCTTGGACATTGGTCAAGAACATCCTTAGTGAGGACTAAGGAAATATTTCTCGATTATGGAGGTGATAAAAGAGCCCGTCGTAAAGAGTTACATCGATGCAAGCTTTTACACTGATCCGGATGACTCTAAGTCTCAATCTGGATACATATTGAAAGTGGGAGCAATTAGCTAGAGTAGCTCCGTGCGAGCATTGTAGACATAGAATATTTGCAAAATACATACGGCTCTGAATGTGATGAGACCCGTTGACTAAAGCTTCTCTCACGAGCAAAACATGATCATACCTTAGTACTCTTTGGGTGTTAATCACATAGCGATGTGAACTAGATTATTGACTCTAGTAAACCCTTTGGGTGGTGGTCACATGACGATGTGAACTATGGGTATTAATCACATACGATGTGAATATTAGTGTTGAATCACATGATGATGTGAACTAGATTATTGACTCTAGTGCAAGTGGGAGACTGAAGGAAATATGCCCTAGAGGCAATAATAAAGTTATTATTTATTTCCTTATATCATGATAAATGTTTATTATTCATGCTAGAATTGTATTAACCGGAAACATAATACATGTGTGAATATATAGACAAACAGTATGTCACTAGTATGCCTCTACTTGACTAGCTTGTTAATCAAAGATGGTTATGTTTCCTAACCATGAACAAGGAGTTGTTATTTGATTAACAAGGTCACATCATTAGTTGAATGATCTGATTGACATGACCCATTCCGTTAGCTTAACACTTGATCGTTTAGTATGTTAATGCTTTCTTCATGACCCATACATGTTCCTATAACTATGAGATTATGCAACTCCGTTTACGGAGGAACACTTTGGGTACTACCAAGCGTCTGGCGTAATTGGGTGATTATAAAGAGTACTACAGGTGTCTCCAAAGGTACTTGTTGGGTTGGCGTATTTGAGATTAGGTTTTGTCACTCCGATTGTGGGAGAGGTATCTCGAGCCTTCTCGGTAATGCACATCACTTAAGCCTTGCAAGCATTACAACTAATAAGTTGGTTGTGAGATGATGTATTCGGAGCGAGTAAAGAGACTTACGTAGCGAGATTGAACTAGGTATTGGATACCGACGATCGAATCTCGGGTAAGTAACATACCGATGACAAAGGGAACAACGTTATGTCGTTATGCGGTTTGACGATAAAGATCTTACGTAGAATATGTAGGAACCAATATGGGCATCCAGGTTCCGCTATTGGTTATTGACGAGAATGGTTCTAGGTCATGTCTACATAGTTCTCGAACCCGTAGGTCCATACGCAACGTTCGATGGCGGTTCATTATGAGTTTATAAGTATTGATGCACGAAGTTTGTTGAGTCCGGATGTGATCACGGACATGACGAGAGTCTCTAAATGGTCGAGACATAAAGATTGATATATTGGAAGCCTATGTTTGGACTTGGAATGGTTCGAGTGAAAGCAGGATATTACCGGAACACGGGGTTACGGAACCCCGAAGGTATATGGGCCTTCATGGGCCTCAAGGGAGATGGAGAAGGGCGGCCAAGGTGGGCTGCGCCCCCCTCCCCTTCCAGGTCGAATAGGACAAGGAAAGAGGCGGCGCCCTTCCTCTTTCCCTCCCAATCCTACTCCAACTAGGAGGAGTCCTACTCGGTGGGAGTAGGACTCCTCCTTGTCGCCTCCCCTTGGGCGGCCACCTCCCCTTGCCTCCTTTATATCTGAGGCGGGGCACCCCATGACACAAGTTGATCTCGGATCTTGCCTTAGCCGTGTCGGTGCCCCTTCCACCATATTCCACTTGGTCATATCGTCGCGGAGCTTAGGCGAAGCCTGCGCGGAGAAGTCATATCGTCGCGGAGCTTAAGGCGAAGCCCTGCGTCAGTGGAGCATCATCATCGTCCTGCGCCGTCGTCTTGTGGAACTCATCCCGACACTTTGCTGGATCGGAGTCGGGGATCGTCATCGAGCTGAGCGTGTGCGAGAACTTCGGAGGTGCCGTCGTTCGGTGCTTGGATCGGTCGGATCGTGGAGGCGTCGACTACATCAACAGCGTTGTTATAACGCTTCGCTTTCGGTCTCACAGTGCGTGGGCGGATACTCTCCCCTCTCGTTGCTATGCCATCACCATGGTCTTGCGTGATCGTAGGAAATTTTTTGAAATTACTACGTTCCCCAACACGGACAGCCCTGAAAGCCTCCTCGCGGGCCTCCTCGAGCAGCTTCACGTCGGCGGCGAGCCGCGCGCGACCTGGAGTCCGTAGGCTCCACCGACCCGATGCTGGTCGACTCCGACACCGCGTCGCGTCGGCGTTCCCCACCAGGCGTGGTGGTCTCGACGAGCCTCTCCCTCGCGGAGAGCGGCGGGAGCACCGTCCGCGAAGTACTCGTCATCGGTCATGGCGAGCCCTCCGGCAGCGAGGGCTCGTGACCCTCTCGACACTGTTTTGCAAGACCTGACCGCCTCCATTCGAAGGGCGCCCGATGCAAAAGCGCTGGAAGCGCGCCGCCTTCGGCTCCTCGGCGCCTGGCTGGCAAGCATGAGGCGCTTGTCGAAGCCTATCGGCCTTGAGATGGATCGCGCCGTGGGCGGCTCGCCCGGCTCGGCCCAGGCCTAGCCGCCTAAGGCGGCGGTCCGGCTGGCGCGGTGCGGCCCTCGCCCGGTCTGTTTGGGGCTGGCCGCCTGTATCGCCCGCCAGCGAAGAACATTAGCGCTGCCCGAGCAGCGGCGAACGAGCTGGATAACCGGCGAGGCGCCGCTGATGATGGGCGAGTCAGGCGGCTCCTCGGCAACGCCCGCGCAAGCGCAAAACGGCCGGCTTCCGCGCAGGCGCCACAGCGACAACACGGCGACTTGCCTCCCGCCGAGATCAAGCGCGACATCTCGGGCGCCCGGTGGCGGCGTCCGAAGAAGAACGAGGATCGGTATCGACCATAGCGGACTCACATCTCCATCTAGCGCGAAAGCGGCCGCCCCAAAGCGGTAGAAGCGGCGGGGCGACTATCGACCTCCGCCTCCCGTAGAAAGCGAGTCTCCCGCCACCGTCGAGCATCCGACTCTCGGCGACCGCCTTGGCGCCGAGAGAAGTCGGCGAGAACAACGCCATACACGGATCGGCGACTTCACGATCCTGGCGCTAGAAGAAGAAGATGAGTTGGGCCCACCTTGTTTGGACCTCGCATCCGCGACGAGCCCTTCCCAGTTCACGCTCCCCGAGACACACCCAAATACACCGGCTCCGTGAAGCCGGAGGACTGGCTGGTGGACTACTCCCACTGCCGTCGGCATAGTGACGGCAACAAAGCGTTGTTGCGTAAAGTATGTTCCCCTCATGCTCGAGGCACGGCCGGGGCGTGGTTGAACAACTTGAAGCCCCGCAGCATCAGCGGCTGGGTCGACTTCACGAGGCCTTCGTCCGCAACTTCACAAGCACCTACAAGCGACCTCCCAAGCCTCGTCGGCTGTCCTTGTGCGTACAAGGCCCCAGCAGTCCACTCGCGACTACCTCCGCTGCGCTGGGCGAGCTCGGAACTCTGTGAAGGAGTGCGAGTGCAGAGCAATCAGTACTTCACCGCGGGTGCGGAGAGGCACCCTCCTCAAGCACAAGCTCCTTTGCGGCGAGCGGAGACCTCGACGAGCTGCTAGTCATAGCAGACAAAATCATGCTGCCGATTCCTCCATGAAGGCGGAGATCGAAATCGATCACGACGGGCAAAATAGCTCCTCATGCTCCCGAACTCCAGGCCAGCGATGCCAGCCGGCGGACAACCGGCAGAATGATCCTGGCGCAAGGCCCGCAGCCGGCTTCCAACAGCCGGCGGTGGCGGCGATCGAACCAGCAGCGGAGGGGCAGCCTCACCTAGCGGCGAAAAGCGGCAAGTCCAACTGGTTGCCGGCCTTCTCCTATGAGCAGACTCTGGACGGACCCTGCAAGTTCCACAGCGGCGCGAAGCCGTCGAACCACACCACCCGGAAGTGCCACTGGCTCACCAGGATCGCCAAGGGAGACGGCCTTGCCCCTCCTCCGCCTGCTGGGCCGCCGCCTCCACCACCGCCCCAGCAGCCGGCTGTCCGGCCAGTCGGTATGATACAAAACGATTACCCGAAGAACCACAGCGCCTATGTCGTGTTTACCCGGCATGGCGGATGATCGCCACAGCCCGGTGACAACAGCGACAAGAGGTGAATGCCGTGGCATCGAGCCCCCGAGTTCATCGCTGGTCAGAAGCCCATCGGTTTGGAGTCGTCTTTGATCACCCAGGTGATGCGAATCCGGGCTCCTCGCCCTGGTCTTGGGAGCCACCCTTGCCACGGATAGGTGGGCAGCTCGCTTCTCGCGATCTTGATGAGGCGAAGGCAGCAACATCAACATCTGTACAAGGATCGATGGAGAGTTAGGAATCAGCGAGGCAGCTTGACATAGTCGGACTGTGTTGCGCGGAATTGTACACGCCTTTCTGCTCCTCGATTGGCAAGATTACGATAGGCGTCCTCTTTGGCGACAAGGATCACTTTCGCGAGCGATCTGGTTGAAGTGGTGGACCTCGAGCCCCTACCATGCCTTGCTTGGCGACCTGCTTTGGCCAAGTTCATGGCGATCCCCACTCGCCTACCTCAAGATGAAGATGCGAGTTTCAAGGGATTCGACCGTAGTCGGCGACTCTGAAGAAAGTCGTCCGCCAGCAGCTTGAAAGCAACCGGCTAGCGAGTCCCTTGTGATCGCAGCGGTGAAGCGGCTCTGGATCGGTCGTGTGATGGCCGTCAAGCAGCCAAAGATGTCGTCCGACCCCAAGGAGTCGAGAAAGGCGAGGGCTCGTTCAAGCCGCCAAAAAGACCAAGAAGATACCCTTGGACCCGGAGCACCCGAGAAATCTGCTGTCATAGGTGCGAACCTTGACAGCAAATAGGAAAAGCGAGCTCGTCGATTTCCTCCGTGAGAATCGGGACATCTTCGCATGGTCCCCAAAGACATGCCAGGTGTACCGGCGAATTCGCCGAGCACAAGTTACATGTCCGACCTGATGTGAAGCCCGTCGAGCAGCCCTTGCGCCGCTTTGTCGGAAGAGAAGAAGAGTTGTTGGAGAAGAGATAGCCCGGCTCCTTGCAGCGGTTTCATCATGGAAGTTTTCTTTCCGAATGGTTGGCGAACCGGTCCTGGTACTAAAGAAGAACAAGCGATGGCGGATGTGTATTGACTACACAAGCCTCAACAAAGCCTGCCCCGGACCCGTTCGCTCTACCCAGAATTGATCAGGTGATAGACTCCACAGCTGGATGCGAGTTGTTGAGCTTCTTAGATGCATATTCAGGATATCACCAGATCAAGTTGAACCCGACAGACAGATTGAAGACCGCCTTCATCACGCCATTTGGAGCCTACGCTGCGACCATGGCGTTCGGCGAGAGCATGGCGCCACCTTTCAGCGTTGCATGCGAAGTGCCTCCTCAAGCAGCTCGGCGAAACACCCACGTTTACGTGGGCGGCGTGGTGGTGAAGAAGGAGAGGCGAGCGCTGTTGGAAGACCTCAAAGACCTTTGAAAATCTGCGCCGATTCGGATCAAGCTCAACCCAATCGTCTTGAGTACTAGCGGCCAGCTCCTCGGCTTCTGGTATCGAGCAGCGGCATAGAGTGCAACCCCGTGAAGATCAAGGCAATTGAGAGAATGGAAGTGCCCGCCATTGCTGGATGTGCGAAGTTCACCGGCTGCTTGGCGTCTATCGGTCGATTCATCGATCGGCTGGGTGAAAAGCCCTTCCTCTATACCAACTTATGAAAGACCACCTTCTTGAATGGAACTCAAAGCGAATGACTTTTCTCCAGTTGAAAAGAATGCTGGCTACTCCCCGATCTTTGGTGGCTCGGACTCAAAGGAGCCCATGCTCCTGTATATTGCCGCCACCAGCCGGGTAGTCGGCGTAGTTATTGTGGTTGGCGCAAGGAGGAAGGCAAGGCGCTGCCTGTCCGAAGACCGTATACTACTGGCGAGTCTTGTCGACCTCCAAGCAGAACTACCCCACTACGAGAAGATGTGTTCTGGCGTGCACTTTGCCGCCAAGAAGTTGAAACCTTACTTTCAAGAGCACTCAATCACCGTGGTTTGCACGGCCCCACTAGCAGAGATCATTGGAAGCCGAGATGCTTGGGGCGAGTGGCCAAGTGGGCCATAGAGTTGGCCCCCTACACCATCTTTACCAGCCCTTTTGCCATCAAGTCACAAGCACTGGCTGACTTCCTCGTCGATTGGGCGAGACCCGATGTCTGCCTTGACCCCGACTCCACTCATTGGCGGATGCACTTTGATGGCTCCAAGATGTGCACGGCTTGGGAGCGGCGTGGTCCTCACTTCCCTAAAGGCGACAAGCTCAAATCAGCGCTTCTGAGATCCATTTCGCATGCCTCCAACAACGTCGCCCGAATCTGAGGCGCTCATCCACGAACTCCGGCTTGCCAAGGAACTCGGCATTCGCGGATCCTATGCTATGGCGACTCGACTTGGTGGTCCAACAGTCATCCGTATTGGGACACAAAAGATGCAAACATGGCGAGCTACGCATTACGGTACAACAGCTGAGTGGATACTTTGAGGATCACGAATTCCTCCATGTACCAAGAGCGACAATGACCAGCGATGCCACAGCAAGAATCGGTTCCACCCGACAGGCAATACCATCGGCGTCGCCCTTGACACCTTCTCAAGCCATCCGTCAAACCGTCACGAGAATCGGACTCCATTTTGTGCGGCTCCCCGAAGAAAGCAGATCCGACTCGAGCCTCGGCGGGCGGCACAAGAATCCTTGAAGACGCCCCCAAGGCGCGGCGATCGAAGCCGGCCCGAGGACTTCAGAACCCGGTCCGGGACTGCAGCGACCTTTAAAAGACTCCAGTACTCGGCTCGGGAACTGTGCCAGCCGGGCCGGGGACTTCTCCAATGCAGCAAGCTCTGCAGACTCAACCTGCCGCCTCCAGCCCGGCCGCCCTCGTACAAGTAGCATCTTGGCGGTCGAAGAAATAGCAGCACCCTCATGGGCCCACCCATCTTGAAGTTTTTGGTAGCGGAGGCTACCAAGCTGATGAAACCTTAGCTCGGCGGGTGCAGCGCCCGGCGGCAGCCTCTACTATAATCAATAGAGAGCTGGTCGGTAGCAGGCGTCACGGTGTCTACCAGCGCTGCGTCGAATCAGAGCAAGGCCAGGAAATCCTCGAAGACATTCATCAGGGCGAGTGCGGCCATCATGCTGAAGGAAATATGCCCTAGAGGCAATAATAAAGTTATTATTTATTTCCTTATATCATGATAAATGTTTATTATTCATGCTAGAATTGTATTAACCGGAAACATAATACATGTGTGAATATATAGACAAACAGTATGTCACTAGTTTGCCTCTACTTGACTAGCTTGTTAATCAAAGATGGTTATGTTTCCTAACCATGAACAAGGAGTTGTTATTTGATTAACAAGGTCACATCATTAGTTGAATGATCTGATTGACATGACCCATTTCATTAGCTTAGCACTTGATCGTTTAGTATGTTGCTTATGCTATCTTCATGACTTATACAAAGTTCCTGCAACTATGAGATTATGCAACTCCGTTTACGGAGGAACACTTTGTGTGCTACCAAGCGTCTGGCGTAATCTGGGTGATTATAAAGGTACTCTACAAGTGTCTCCAAAGTATATGTTGAGTTGGCATGAATCAAGATTAGGATTTGTCACTCCGATTGTGGGAGAGGTATCTCTAGGCCTTCTCGGTAATACACATCACATAAGCCTTGCAAGCATTACAACTAATGAGTTAGTTGTGAGATGATGTATTACGGAGCGAGTAAAGAGACTTTCCGATACGAGATTAAACTAGGTATTGGATACCGACGATCGAATCTCGGGTAAGTAACATACCGATGACAAAGGGAACAACGTATGTTGTTATGCGGTTTGACCGATAAAGATCTTACGTAGAATATGTAGGAACCAATATGGGCATCCAGGTTCCGCTATTGGTTATTGACGAGAATGGTTCTAGGTCATGTCTACATAGTTCTCGAACCGTAGGGTCCATGCAACAAAAGTTTCAATAGCGGTTATATTATGAGTTTATGTATTTTGATGTACGAAGGAGTTAGTCCGGATGTGATCACGGACATGAGGAGTCTCGAAATGGTCGAGACATAAAGATTGATATATTGGATGGTTATATTCGGACACGGAAAGGTTCGGAAGTTTCGGAGAAAACGGAGTGGGAGGGTTCTGGAACCCCGGGGAAGTTATGGGCCTTATTGGGCCAAGAGGGAGAGAGGGCTGCACCAGGAGGTGGCGCCCCCCCTCCATGGGGAGTCGAATTGGACTAGGAGGCGCAGCCCCTTCCTCTCCTCTCCTCTCTTTCCTTCCCCTTCCCTCTTCCTAGTAGGACTAGGAAAGGGAGTCCTACTCCTACTAGGAGGAGGACTCCCCCCTCCTGGTGCGCCCCAAGGGCTGGCAGCCCTCCCCTTGCTCCTTTATATCTGAGGGCAGGGGGCACCCTAGAACACACAAGTTGATCTTCGTGATCGTTCCTTAGCCGTGTCGGTGCCCCCTCCACCATATTCCACCTCGGTCATATTGTTGCGGTGCTTAGGCGAAGCCTGCGGCGGTAGAACATCAAGATCGTCCTGCGCCGTCGTCTTGTGGAACTCCTCCCGGCGCTTTGCTGGATCGGGCCGGGGATCGTCATCGAGCTGAACATGTGCTAAGAACTGGAGGTGCGAATGCGGTGCTTGGATCGGTCGGATCGTGAAGGCGTCGACTACATCAACAGCGTTGATATAGCGCTTCGCTTTCGGTCTCACAGTGCGTGGGCGGACACTCTCCCCTCTCGTTGCTATGCCATCACCATGGTCTTGCGTGATCGTAGGAAAATTTTTGAAATTACTCGTTTCCCAACAGTGGCATCCGAGCCTGGTTTTATCGTTGATGTCATATGCGAGTAGAACACAAGTGAGTTGTGGGCGATACAAGTCATACTACCTACCAGCATGTCATACTTTGGTTCAGCGGTATTGTGAGATGAAGCGGCCGGACCGACATTACGCGTGCGCTTCGCGAGACTGGTTTCACCGCTGTGAGCACTCGTTGCTTAAAGGTGGTGGCGGGTGTCTGTCTCTCTCACTTTAGTTGAACCGAGTGTGGCTCGCCCGGTCCTTGAGAAGGTTAAACGGAGTCTATTTGTGAAATATCGTTGTGGTTTTGATGCGTAGGTAAAACGGTTCTTGCTCAGCCCGTAGCAGCCACGTAAAACTTGCAACAACAAAGTAGAGGGCGTCTAACTTGTTTTTGCAGGGCATGATGTGATGTGATATGGTCAAGGCGTGATGCTATATTTTATTGTATGAGATGATCATGTTTTGTAACGAGTTATCGACAATGGCGAGGAGCCATATGGTTGTCGCTTTATTGTATGAAATGCAAGCGCCATGTAATTGCTTTACTTTATCACTAAGCGGTAGCGATAGTCGTAGAAGCAATAGTTGGCGAGATGACAACGATGCTACGATGGAGATCAAGGTGTCGCGCCGGTGGCGATGGTGATCATGGCGGTGCTTGGAGATGGAGATCACAAGCACAAGATGATGATGGCCATATCATATCACTTATATTGATTGCATGTGATGTTTATCCTTTATGCATCTTATCTTGCTTTGATTGGCGGTAGCATTATAAGATGATCTCTCACTAAAATTATCAAGTAGTGTTCTCCTGAGTATGCACCGTTGCCAAAGTTAAATCGTGCCCGGACACCACGTGATGATCGGGTGTGATAAGCTCTCGTCCATCTACAGCGGGTGCAAGCCAGTTTTGCACACGCAGAATACTCGAGTTAAACTTGCGAGCCTAGCATATGCAGATATGGCCTCGGAACACGGAGACCGAAAGGTCGGCGTGAATCATATAGTAGATATGATCAACATAAGATGTTCACCATTGAAAACTACTCCATCTCACGTGATGATCGGTTATGGTTTAGTTGATTTGGATCACGTGATCACTTAGATGACTAGAGATGTCTGTCTAAGTGGGAGTTCTTAAGTAATATGATTAATTGAACTTTAATTTATCATGAACTTAGTCTGGTAGTATTTTGCAAATTATGTTGTAGATCAATAGCTCGCGTTGTTGCTTCCCTATGTTTTCATATGTGTTCCTAGAAAATTGTATTGAAAGATGTTAGTAGCAATGATGCGGATTGGATCCGTGATCTGAGGTTTATCCTCATTGCTGCAGAAGAATTATGTCCTTAATGCACGCTAGGTGACAGACCTATTGCAGGAGCGGATCGAGGCGTTATGAACGTTTGGCTAGCTCAATATGATGACTACTTGATAGTTTAGTGCACCATGCTTAACGGCTTAGAATCGGGACTTCAAAGGCGTTTTGAGCGTCATGGACCATATGAGATGTTCCAGGAATTGAAGTTAATATTTCAAGCAAATACCGAGTTGAGAGATATGAAGTCTCCAACAAGTTCTATAGCTAAAAGATGGAGAGAATCGCTCAACTAGTGAGCATGTGCTCAGATTATCCGAGTACTTCAATCGCTTGAATCAAGTGGGAGTTAATCTTCGGATAAGATAGTGATTGACAGAATTCTCTAGTCACCATCACTAAAGTTACTAGAACTTCGTGATGAACTATAATATGCAAGGGATGGCGAAAACAATTCCCAAGCTCTTGGCGATGCTAAAATCGGCGAAGGTAGAAATCAAGAAAAACATCAAGTGTTGATGGTTGACAAGACCACTAGTCTCAAGGAAAAGGGCAAAGGAAGAAGGGAACTTCAAGAAGAGCGGCAAGCAAGTTGCTGCTCGGTGAAGAAGCCCAAGTCTGGATCTAAGCACGAGACTAAGTGCTTTTGCTACAATGAAACTGGTCCTTTGAGCGGAACTACCCCAAGTATTTGGCGGATAAGAAGGATGGCAAAGTGAACAAAGGTATATTTGATATACAAATTATTGATGTGTATTTTACTAGTGTTAAGTAGCAACCCCTCGGTATTTGATACTGGTTCGGTTGCTAAGAGTAGTAACTTCGAAACAGGAGTTGCAGAATAAGCAGAGACTAGTTGAAGGGAAGTGACGATGAGTGTTGGAAGTAGTTCCAAGATTGATATGATCATCATCGCACACTCCCTATACTTTCGGATTAGTGTGGAACCTAAATAAGTGTTATTTGGTGTTGAGCATAAATATGATTTGATCATGTTTATTGCAATCTGATTATTCATTTAAGTAAGAGAATAAATTGTTGTTACATTTTACATGAATAAAACCTTATATGGTTACACACCCAATGAAAATGGTTCATTGGATCTCGATCATAGTGATACACATATTCATAATATTGAAACCAAAAGATGCAAAGTTAATAATGATAGTGCAACTTATTTGTGGCACTTGCCGTTAAGGTCATATTGGTGTAAAGCGCATGAAGAAAACTCCATGCTGATGGACTTTTGGAATCACTTGATTATGAATCATTTGATGCTTGCGAACCGTGCCTTTTGGGCAAGATGACTAAAACTCCGTTCTCCGGAACAATGGAACAAACTCTTGACTTATTGGAAATAATACATACCGATGTATGCGATCCAATGAATGTTGATGCTCGTGGCAAGTATCGTTATTTTCGACCTTCACAAGATGATTTGAGTAGATATGGGTATATCTACTTGATGAAACATAAGTCTGAAATAGTTGAAAGGTTCAAAGAATTTCAGAGTGAAGTGGAAAATCATCGCAACAAGAAAATAAAGTTTCTGCGATCTGATCGTGGAGATGAATATTTGAGTTCTGAGTTTGGTCTTCAATGAAAACAATGTGGAATAGTTTCACAGCTCACGCCACCGGAACACCACAACATTATGGTGTGTCGAGCGTCGTAACCGTACTTTATTTTGATATGGTGCGATCTATGATGTATCTTACCGATTTACCACTATCGTTTTGGGGTTATGCATTAAAGACAGCTGCATTCACGTTTAATAGGGCACCATCTAAATCCGTTGAGATGACACCATATGAACTATGGTTTAGCGATAAACCTAAGCTGTCGTTTCTTAAAGTTTGGAGTTGTGATGCTTATGTGAAAAGTTTTCACCGATAAGCTCGAACCCAAATCGAATCGTCTTCATAGAATACCCAAAGGTAACTATTGGGTACACCTTCTATCACAGATCCGAAAGCAAGATATTTGTTGCTAAGATGGATCCTTTCTAGAGAAGAAGTTTCTCTCGAAAGAAGTGAGTGGGAGGAAAGTAGAACTTGATGAGGTAATTGTACCTTCTCCCTTATTGGAAAGTAGTTCATCACAGAATCAGTTCGATGATTCCTACACCAATTAGTGAGGAAGTTAATGATGATGATCATGAAACTTCAGATCAAGTTGCTACCAAACCTCGTAGGTCTTCGAGTAAGATCCGCACCGAGTGGTACGGTAATCCTATTCTAGAAGTCATGTTACTAGACCATGATGAACCTACGAACTATGAGGAAGCGATGATGAGCCCAGATTCCGAAATGGTTTGAGACCATGAAATCTGAGATGGGATCCATATATGAGAACAAAGTGTGGACTTTGATGGAGGATGATCGGCAAGCCATATTATATAAATGGATCTTCAAGAGGAAGACAGATCTGATAGTAGTGTTACTATCTACAAAGCTCGACTTGTCGCAGAAAGGTTTTCGACAAGTTCAAGGTGTTGACTACAATGAGATTTACTCAAGCAGTAGCGATGCTTATGTCTGTCCGAATCATGTTAGCAATCGCCACATTTTATGAAATCTGGCAAATGGATGTCAAAAATACATTCTTTAATGGATTTATTAAAGAAAAGTTGTATATGATGCAACCAGAAGGTTTTGTCAATCCTAAAGGAGCTAACAAAATGTGCAAGCTCCAATGATCCATCTATGGACTGGTGCAAGCATCTCGGAGTTGGAATAAATGCTTTGATAGTGTGATCAAAGCATATAGTTTTATCTGACTTGCGGTGAAGCCTGTATTTACAAGAAAGTGAGTGGGAGCACTACAACATTTACGATAAGTATATGTGAATGACATATTGTAGATCGGAAATAATGTAGAATTATTCGCAAAGCATAAAGGAGTGTTTCAAAGGAGTTTTCAAAGAAAGACCTCGGTGAAGCTGCTTACATATTTAGCATTAAGATCTATAGAGATAGATCAAGGCGCTTGATAAGTTTTTCAATGAGTACATACCTTGACAAGATTTTGAAGTAGTTCAAAATGGAGCAGTCAAAGAAAGAGTTCTTGCACTGTGTTACAAGGTGTGAAATTGAGTAAGACTCAAAACCCGCCATGGCAGAAGATAGAAAGAGAATGAAAGTCATTCCCTATGCCTTGGCTATAGGTTCTATAAAGTATGCCATGCTGTGTACCAGATCTATTGTATACCTGACTTTGAGTTTGGCAAGGAGTACAATAGTGATCTAGGAATAGATCACTGGACAGCGGTCAAAATTATCCTTAATGGAATAAGGATATGTTTCCCGATCTGGATGACTTTAAGTCTCGATCTAGATACATATTGATAGTGGGAGCAATTAGCTAGAGTAGCTCCGTGCAGAGCATTGTTGACATAGAGATTTGCAAAATACATACGGATCTGAATGTGGCGACCCGTTGACTAAGATTCTCTCACAAAGCAAAACATGATCACACCTTAGTACTCTTTGGGTGTTAATCACATAGCGATGTGAACTAGATTACTGAATCTAGTAAACCCTTTGGGTTTTGGTCACATGGCGATGTGAATTATGGGTGTTAATCACATGATGATGTGAACTATCGATGTTAATCACATGGTGATGTGATCTAGATTATTGACTCTAGTGCAAGTGGGAGATGAAGGAAATATGCCCTAGAGGCAATAATAAAGTTATTATTTATTTCCTTATATCATGATAAATGTTTATTATTCATGCTAGAATTGTATTAACGGAAACATAATACATGTGTGAATATATAGACAAACAGTATGTCACTAGTATGCCTCTACTTGACTAGCTTGTTAATCAAAGATGGTTATGTTTCCTAACCATGAACAAGGAGTTGTTATTTGATTAACAAGGTCACATCATTAGTTGAATGATCTGATTGACATGACCCATTTCATTAGCTTAGCACTTGATCGTTTAGTATGTTGCTTATGCTATCTTCATGACTTATACAAAGTTCCTGCAACTATGAGATTATGCAACTCCGTTTACGGAGGAACACTTTGTGTGCTACCAAACGTCACAATGTAACTGGGTGATTATAAAGGTACTCTACAAGTGTCTCCAAAGTATATGTTGAGTTGGCATGAATCAAGATTAGGATTTGTCACTCCGATTGTCGGAGAGGTATCTCTAGGCCTTCTCGGTAATACACATCACATAAGCCTTGCAAGCATTACAACTAATGAGTTAGTTGTGAGATGATGTATTACGGAACGAGTAAAGAGACTTTCGATAACGAGATTAAACTAGGTATTGGATACCGACGATCGAATCTCGGGTAAGTAACATACCGATGACAAAGGGAACAACGTATGTTGTTATGCGGTTTGACCGATAAAGATCTTCAGTAGAATATGTAGGAACCAATATGGGCATCCAGGTTCCGCTATTGGTTATTGACCGAGAATGGTTCTAGGTCATGTCTACATAGTTCTCGAACCGTAGGGTCCATGCACGCTTAAAGTTTCAATGACGGTTATATTATGAGTTTATGTATTTTGATGTACCAAGGAGTTCGAGTCCGGATGTGATCACGGACATGACGAGGAGTCTCGAAATGGTCGAGACATAAAGATTGATATATTGGATGGTTATATTCGGACACGGAAAGGTTCGGAAGTTTCGGAGAAAACCGGAGTGCCGGAGGGTTACGGAACCCCGGGAAGTTATGGGCCTTATTGGGCCAAGAGGGAGAGAGAGGGCTGCACTAGGAGGTGGCGCCCCCCCTCCATGGGGAGTCGGGTGGACTAGGAGGGGCAGCAGCCCCTTCCCTCTCCCTCTCCTCTCTTTCCTTCCCCTTCCCTCTTCCTAGTAGGACTAGGAAAGGGAGTCCTACTCCTACTAGGAGGAGGACTCCCCCCCCTGGTGCGCCCCAAGGGCTGGCCGCCCTCCCCTTGCTCCTTTATATCACGGGGCAGGGGGCACCCTAGAACACACAAGTTGATCTTCGTGATCGTTCCTTGCAGTGTCGGTGCCCCTCCACCATATTCCACCTCGGTCATATTGTTGCGGTGCTTAGGCGAAGCCTGCGACGGTAGAACATCAAGATCGTCACCACGCCGTGCGTCTTGTGGAACTCCTCCCGGCGCTTTGCTGGATCGGAGCCCGGGATCGTCATCGAGCTGAGCGTGTGCTAAGAAGTCGGAGGTGCCGAGTGCGGTGCTTGGATCGGTCGGATCGTGAAGGCGTCGACTACATCAACAGCGTTGATATAACGCTTCGCTTTCGGTCTCGAGGGTGCGTGGGCGGACCTCTCCCCTCGTTGCTATGCCATCACCATGGTCTTGCGTGATCGTAGGAAATTTTTGAAATTACTCGTTTCCCAACACATGCAGCCTCCAGAGCACTCATCGCCAAAGCCTTCCGACACGGTTTCTTCTGGCCGACCGCCCTCGAAGAGGCCAAGGAATTAGTTCAAAAATGCAAGGGGTGCCAGGTGTTCCGCTCCAAGCCGCTTCACCGGCTTGAGCTCAAGACAATCCCCATCGCTTTGGCCCTTTGTTGTGCGGGCCTGGACATGGTGGGACCATTCAAGACGGCACGAGGTGGCCTAACTCACCTACTTGTCGCGGTGGACAAGTTCACCAAGTGGATAGAAGAAAAACCCATCAAGAAGTTGAATGGTCCTACGGCAGTAACTTTCATCGCCGACATCACGACTCGGTACGGCGTACCGCACAACATCATCACCGACAACAGCACAAATTTCGCCAAGGGCGCCCTGGCCCGTTTTTGCGCGACGCAGGGCATCTGACTGGACTTAGCGTCCGTTGCCCACTCGCAGTCAAACGGCCAGGTGGAGCGAGCGAACGGCCTCATCTTGTCTGGCATCAAGCCTCGTCTGGTCGAACCACTGGAGCGTTCGGCCGGTTGCTGGCTTGAGGAGTTGCCAGCCGTCCTCTGGAGTCTGCGTACGACTCCAAACAAGTCAACCGGCTTCACACCCTTCTTCCTCGTCTACGGTGCCGAAGCCGTCATCCCAACGGATATAGAGTTCGACTCCCCGCGAGTCACCATGTACACCGAGGAGGAAGCAGAAGAAGCACGTCAAGACGGCGTCGATCTGCTGGAAGAGGGTCGACTGGCGGCACTCGGCCGGTCCAAGATCTACCGGCAGAGCTGCGCCGCTACTACAACAAGAAGGTCAAGCCAAGATCATTCCTAGAGGGCGACCTTGTGCTCCGGCTGATTCAGCGAACGGCCGGCCAGCACAAGTTGTCGGCGCCTTGGGAAGGACCGTTCATCGTCAGTAAGGTGTTGGGCAACGACTCCTACTACGATCGGCCTTCGAAGCCCGAAAGACGCAAAGAGGGCGACTCGGCAAAGAGACGGGCGACCATGGAATGCAAATCTCCTCCGAAGATTTTACAGTTGATGCAGTATGTACCACGCTACCCTTTTGTGTTTGAAATACCAAGACTCCGGGCCCCCCGAGACGAGCTCGGGGACTGCCCTCTTTTGTTATCTGTATGATAAGAATTATGCCTTTGGGTATGTTACCCTTTTTATTATGCTGTTTGGCACCGGGCTCGACTAGTCGGCCCGGGGACTCGCCGCTTTTGAGCTATGAAGTGCTTCCTGAAGTCCGACAAGTAGCGTGCGGCGCCCAAGCCATCTCCCGTCAGAAGCCGCAGCTCGCAGAGCGACTGTTTGGCGGGCAGGAGTGAGGTAGAGCGGGCGCCCACACGAAAAAAGGGCTAAGGACCTAAAGCATACACATAGTTGAAACCGGCTCCCAGCCCGTTTTGTGAAGCCGACTCTTAAGAGGCCGGCTTGCCGTTTTCTACCCAACTTGCTTAAACGACTCTAAAATGGCCAAGTACTTGCCTTCTCAAAAGTAGCCGAGCACTTGACCTAGACGGCAGTCCGCAGAGCGGCTACCTGACGGGCAAGGCGGCATCTAAGGGAAGGCGGCAAGGGGAAAGCCATAAGAGCACTGAGCAAGAAAACATGAAATTAGAACAATATTTACATAAACTTAGGCCCTTGGCGGATCTTGAAACAGAGGTTACGAATACACCCCTGGGTGGGGTTGTGCGAATTAATAAAGTTCTGTTGAAAGACTAACAAGCAGATAAAATAAAGCCAACGCAGCGGCTTAAGAAGCAGCGGATGGGGCTAGAAGGCTGGAGGCGGCGGCGGCGTCAGGCGCCGGGGCGGCTGGCTGGGCAGTCTCGGTTTGATCGTCCCCGGCAGCGGCTGGCTCGGAGGGCGCGACTCGTTCTTTGAGGCGCGGTCGAGCCGAGGCTGGTCGCCCGCTCGCCTTCAGCGCCTCCATGCCGTCTCCGTCCTCCGCCTCGTCCTCATCCTCGGTCTTGGAGTCGATCATCTCCGCCGAGTCCTCGCCGTAGTCCGGTTCATCGAACCACTCGCGGCGCCTCCCACCGTCTTGACCTGCTCCCGGACGAAGACGCTGGTGTCCGTGTAGTCGGCGATCGCCGCCGCCGCCTCGACGAGGGCCCTCATGACTGCAGCTCCGCTGGGCTTCGATCGGAACGCGGCCAGCGGTACAGGTCAAGCCACGATACCACGCCTGAGCGAACTCCGTGGCTCGGCGAGCTCCAGCTCGGGCCGCGGAGCCTTCAAGCCTCAAGATGCCCAGCCGCGACCTCCAGCTAGTCGGCGGTCCGGCTGGGAGTGCGCAGAACCGGCATGTCCGGCCACAGGGCAGCAATCGCCTGGGCCCCGACACGCTGAAGACGGCACATCATCCGATGAGCCGGCCGCAGACGAGCTTCAATGCTCAGGAGCTGCTCGTCAAGGGTCCGGGGGGCGTTGGCTGCGATCTCGGCGCCATCCGCCCTCCGCGCCTCGCGTTCGGCCTCAATGGCCTAATTGGCCGCCTGCGTATGACCAGGAAGAAGTCGCCAGGGAAGAAGAAAAAGCAAGTTAGAAAAGACAGAGCCGGCTTAACCCATAGTCGGCAACCCAAAAGAAAAGTAAAGCAAACTTACCATCAACGATATCTTGATCTCATGGAAGCCGGAGGTCGATCGCCTCTCGGTCGGTCCAGTGGGCGCCGCTCTCAAACTTCGGCCAGAGGGCGGCCTCTTTCTTTCGCCTTGGCCCGCGCCGCCTTGAGCAACTCCTCTACTCCGCCAACTGCGTGGCCAGCAGGTCGCGCTCATGGCGAAGCTTGCCGCATTCCTCCTCTTTGGCGCGCGGGCGGTCTCGGCCGTACCAGTTGATCCGCAGAGCGCGTTGGACTCGAAGAGCAAAAGAAGAAGGGCGAAGTCGGCGGATAAGAAGGTCGCCAGAAGATCCGGCCCGATCAAGCAGCGATCGGCCGAATCTCGGGACTACAGCCAGCTGGTGCGCAAGCGCGCCCCTGAAGAAGAAAACTCACCTCGGCTCCTCGCCAGGTCAGCAGCCCGTTTGTTCAGCTCTTCAACGTTGCGGTTGAAGGTGGTAGCACGGAGGTTGTGATACTCCTGTAACAAGGATTCCAGACACAGATAAAGACTTGGAAGTAAGCAAATAAAGTTCCGGGCCGCCTGCTCAGCAGCCGACCCGAAACTCGGGGACTACACCCGATGGAGTGCGGGCGCTTCACGAAGAAGATCAAGAGAAAATTTGGAAATGAAACTTACCCGCACGGCAGAGCGCGACGCCAGGTGCGCCTTGGAGAGGTTCTGGAGGGCGGCGCCTTCGGCCCGCAGCTTCGCTTGGACGTCCAGGAGCGCCGTGTTCAGCAGGCCCGTACCGCCTCCTCGCACCCACCCAGTGGGCGCGGCGCTCGACGCTTCAGTGTCGGGGATCGCCGAGCTGGCGGCGCCGGTCTCCAAGGGGCGCGGCGCCGCGCTGGCGAGGCGACTTGAAGAAGCAGCCGCGCCACAGCTTCCTCGTCGGTTGGCGGCGCGGGTGGGCCCGCCGGCTGTTTGCCTCCGCGACTTCAGATCAAGGGCGGAGGTGGCGCGCCGCGCCGCGAAGAAGCCTCGCCGCCTCCCCTCCTGCGACGGGAGCCTCACCACCGCGCCCGATTGCCCGTGAAGTCCGGCGGCGGTGGCGCCGACCTCGAGGAACGACGAGCAGCGCCCGGCCGAGACGCGCGGCCTCCTCGGCTTGCCTTTGAGCTGCGGCGGCGGCGACCGCCCTCTCGTCCGCCGCTTTCTCTCGGCCGGCCCGCCTCCTCGTCGCGCTTCTCCTGCGCATTCCGCTCTGTTGCCTCCCCGAGGGCGGCCGCAGGTCAGCCCGCCGATCGGCTGGCGGGCGTCTCTGCCGACCCCATGACGGAGGCGGCGGCGACCCTCTCCAGAGTGAGGGGAGCCCTGATGAGAGAAAAAGACATAAGAAGACTTGGGCAAGACGGACTAGAAGAAAACAAGACGGAATAAAAAGATACTTACGCGGAGACCAACGGTGGCTTCTTCACCTCCTTACGAAAGCGGTTGGCCTCCGCGACCGCTTCTTGACGCTGAGTCGCGGCGGCTGCTCCCCTGATCCTCTTGGCCTGGCCGCCTGGCTGACTCGGCCCGGCCCGGCGCTTCTTCGCGCCGCCTCGGCCCCCCAAGACGGCGGAGGAGCTCGCGCCTGGTTGGACGATTCTCTGCTGGCGGCGGGGGGCGACTTCGTCATCAGGCCAGTCTGCAAAAGTGGCTGAGGGCCTGAAGTCGTCGGCCTCTCCCCCTCCTTCGGCGTTGGTCTCCACTGCCGCCACGCCCAAGTTAGGGTCGTCGGCGTCACTCTCCGCCCGGTCGGGGACGAACTCGCGAGCCGGCCCCGCGGCGCCGGTCGAGGGCGGCATGAGAGGTTTCTGAGTCGGAAAGAACCAAGGAAAGTAAGAGCCGGATCCGGCTAAGGAAGGAAACAAGGAAGCGACAGGCGACTTACCATCGGCGGGGGATTGGCGCGCGAGTATGGCTCCTTGCCGAAGCGCCACTCCTCCTTGAGGTCGCAGTTCGCCAAGAAGTTCACCGTGTCCACCACCTCCGCGTGGGGCATGTCCTTGAGCACATCCGGTGGGGTCCTGCGGCCGCTCATCGGCAGATCGATGAGGCGGCCCTGGAGAGGGAGGACTCGGCGCGCCACGAAGGCGGCCAGCAAGTCAGCCCCAGTCAGGCCCTCCGACTGTATCATTACGCGGAGCCGCGCGACGGCGGCGTTACCTACAGGAGTCAGTGTCCGGGCCCTGTAGGACCAGCTGGTGGGTCGGCCCACCAGTTCGCCGCCCATGTAGGGCGGCAAGTTGACCCAGTCGCCGTCGGGGGCGACGTTCTTGACGTAGAAATACGAGCGCTGCCACATCTTCACCGATTTGATGAGGGGGATGGCAGGGAAAGGATTATCGGACACCGGCCTCCTCTTGGCGATGAACGCGCCGCACAGAGCCGGCACACGAGCGATGTGGGTCCCGAGCTTCGCTTGAAAGAACTCCCCCCATAGCTCGATGGTGGGGAGAACTCCGAGGAAACCTTCGCATAAGGATGCGAAGGAGGCCAGCAGCACCACCGTGTTGGGGGTGAGGTGGTGCGGTTGGAGCCCGAAGAACTCCAAGAATGCGCGGAAGAAGTCGCTCGCCGGCAGCCCCAACCCGCGCATGAGGTGCGAGCGGAAGACAACCCGCTCGCCCTCCTCCGGCGCCGGCGTGATTTCGCCCTCCGGCGGGGCGCGGGCTCGCACGAGGTTGCTGCCGGGAATGCGGCGCGTCTGCCGAAGGAACTCCACCATGTCGTCGTCGATGACGGAGCCGTCCCACACGCCGGAGGCGGGTGGGGCGCGCGGCGGTGATGAAGAGCTCATCTCCGCGCGGCGAAGGGAGCGAGGCTCGGCGGAGGAGCAAGGAAGAAGACGAGGCAGGGCGGGGATGAGAGAGTGCGCGTCGACGCCGCCCCTCCCTCCCCGCCTACTTATAGGCGCTGGGCTCTGGCCGGTGGGCGTGGGATTAATCGCGCCACGTCCTTGCGCCAAGCGATTTAACCCACGACGTTATGCGCGCGATAACGGCGTGGAGCTCTTCCGCCGCACGACCGCAGCGGATCCGCTGCGCGCGCCGGCATGGTAGTGGCGGGCCCGCTGACGGCCCGTCTTGTCACGCTGCGTGGGCTGGCAGATCGCCTGCCGCGTGGCGCCGCATGGCGAGCCCTGGCGGGCGGTTGCTAGGAAGCTTATCGAACGCGCCGCCCGTCCCGCTGCGACCTTGAAACCTTTGAAGAGCAAGACGGCCCCGAAAGGCCGATTCGGATGAAGGCGGCGGGCGAGTCAAATCCTTCTGTCGGAGGATGAAGCCGCCGAGGCTCCTCGATGGGCTGCCTCGGCGCCTCCCGGCCGGGGACTCTTGTCCGTAGTAATGGACTACGGTAGGCGGACCCGAGCCCCGAACCTTTCAAAAACATCGGGCAGGCGCCTCAAGACCCAAAGGCGAAGAGCCGCCTTGGATAGTCGGCAGCGACGGCCGACTACCCCTCAGGGCCGAGTCCTGAGGCGCCTTGAGACAAGCCGACTCAAGCCGGCGACCTCCAGCCGAGGCCGGCTCTGCGAGTCGGCCCGTGACCTCCACCGCCTTACGCTGGCGACTACGGGTAAAGCCGCCTCGCGGCCCATCCCCGCCAGATCCATAAAGGGCGAGCATGGCTACAGGCGCCGTACCAACGGAGATCTCCGTGCGGCGCAAAGATCGTTGCCATGCCGGCCTGACATCATCACCGTGGGCGATTCCTGTACCCACGTTGGCTGTCTGTCGACCGAAGGCGGCGGGACCCGCTGTCGGCGGGAGTACCGAATCTGGCGAGCACCCAAAGACGGACCCGATGGAGTCGGCCTCGAAGCCGGCGGCTCCTCCCGGGATCCGCGCGCCATTAACCGAACAAGGCGGGAATGGCAGCGATGATCGCCTGCCGGGCAGCGCTGCTGCCATAACCTCACGACCAAGCTTCGCGTCATTAGAACACGGCTCTGTGATCTGCAATGGCAAGACCGCCACATGGCGGACAAGGGTTGTCGGCCCCATGCTGGACCGTCGGCAGGGCCCGCTAGTCGGCGGGCCCCAAGAGTCGGCGGAGAAGACGGCGACTTAGAGACTGACGACTTGGGCCCACACTAGGCCGGATTACCGTTGTACCCCCGGGGGGTAGGCCTATATAAACCCCCCGGGGCACCCATGCAAAGGGTTGGAAGCTAGTAGTTTTAGACACACACATAGAGGGAAGAAAGAGCAAGCCAAGCCCTTCTCCTTCCTCACCCCGAACAGCTCAAGGAGCCTCTTGTACCCATTTTGCCATAGTGATCATGCGGAGACCCATGAGCAGCGATGAGGGGTGTTATCTCCTCGGAGAGCCCTGAAGCTGGGTAAGATTCGCCGGCGTGCATGTCTTCGCCTCATCCCGTTTCCAGGCACCAGCGACGTTCTACTTGCCCCCTCCATGATAAGCCATCCTTTGGCATATGTCGCACCCAACCCCCGACAGCCTGCGAGAGCCAGGGTTTGTGAATGTTCTTGCTAAATCTGCTGCTTCTGCTTATACTTCTCCTTCTAGGTTTTTTCTTTTGCTTGATCTCATTACTGTAATGTTTACGGTGGCAGTGAGAGTAGTTTTCTAGGGTTCTTTGTTATATTGTGATTTAATTAGGGTTTTTTCTACTGTTTAGGTTGGATTCAAATCGTACGTGTTTCTGATTTGATGCTTCTGTAGGTGGTTTTGTAGTCTTCAGGTTTGCTATATTTTTGTTTATTTGGTGGTAGTGTGAGTACCTAGTTTTAGGGATCTTTTAGATGTGGAGTGAGTCTTCTACCTCTTCAAAGATCCTACCTTTTCGTGTACATTTGTTATTTTCTGATGCAGATTGAAGGTCATGTGCTTCTAGGTTTTATATATGTTCTTCTTCTTCTTTGCGGGTGATATATGTTCTTTTGTTGATTTAGAACTCATTAATCTTAATATGGGTGTGGAGTGGTGTATTTTCAGAGTCTGCCATAGTGTTGAGTTAGCGAAATTAAGCTAGAACCACATCGGGATGGCTACATCTCGAGCCTGCCTCATCTTCAATTCGAGCAGAATGGCTCGGGTGCCGCTTTGCACCCCTAGTGTTTGAGCTTGGTAGTCAATTTTTTAGGGTTATTAAGTAAATGTTATATTTTTTAGGGAAATTTGCAGAATGGTTAGTATGTTCATTTGTTAAGTCAAAAGCATGTTACAGTTTGTAACCACAATGCTCCCCCCCTTTGATATCTGAATAGTTTATGCAAGTCTAGTTTGTGTATGGTTCCCCATTGATATCTGAATAGTTTATGCAAGTCTAGTTGCTTAGAGATGCAAGTTGTTTAGATTCAATCTTTTTAGGGAGCTTGTTCATTTTAGATCATTTTTTAAGTTATCCATGTAGAATAACCCTATGTTTTTTTTAGTATAGGTATGGTTTGCCTATTTGTCGTTGTCGTGGTGCTCCATGCTTTCTGTTTGTGCCAGCCGATGAAGTCCCTGAAGTTTTCGATGTCGTCCTTGATGAATATTGCTTTAGGAGGATGGTGAGTTTCTTATCCATTTACATTCTTTATTTTTCGTATCCCCTTGTATGAGGTTGCACATTTTTTAGTTTTAGTAGTTTAATGATTTTATATTTTTGTCCATTCATCTAGGTGTTGTGTAGTTAATGTAATTCCTTTTGTTGAATTCAATATTTATACATGTAGTAAACCTCAAACTAGGATATTATTTTTGTACACATTTAATTTTAGTATTGATTCTTTGCAAGGTTTTTGTGATTTGTTTGCTCTCATATAGTGTGTGCAAGTTTAGTATCGTGAGGATGCAAGTTTTATTTTCAAAATTTTGAGTTTTATTAATTAGTTTTGTTGTTGTAGTTATATTTGTAAATTAGTTAGCTACTTCCATGTATCTAAATCCAGTAATCCATGTAGTTTAAATACATTTTGTTCAAATAATTGTATGTACCACCAGTAAACCCCAGTTTTTTTGCTGTTGTAAAATGTGTGCATGTTCAATATGATGAATGTGCATTTTTTATGGAACATTGATTTTTGTTATTTTGTTTTTTCATGTACTTTTGCTGGTTTTTCTATATAAATTTACTCTTTTAATAAAGTGTGTGCAACTCTACTATTTATGAGGATACAAGTTTCATTTGTAAATTTTGAATTTTATGAATTAGTTCTGTTGCTGTAGTTATAGTTGTCAATTGAGTTAGCTTCCCTGTAATCCATGTAGTTTACATGCTGTTTGTATAAATCAATGTATCTACCTCCAGAAAACTCTAAATTACGATATCAACAACGTTTATATCAATCTTGCTGTTGTAAATGTGTGCGATTTTACTGTAATTAATGTGCAAGTTTAGTTTTTGGATTTTATATGAAGGTTGCTCTTATAAAGTGTGTGCAAGTCTAGTATTAGGGAACGAACGAGGAAGACCGATCCCAAATAAATAGAGTTTCCGACGTTAGGAGGAATTCCCTTTAATAGGGAAAGCTTAGATCGGTACCTCTGGCAGCACTCTTCTTCCTCAAGCGTAGCCGTATTAGTTGGATCCGGCATCCTTTCGACTGGAGATACCCTAGCATTACCGGCTTCCCGGCATACTGGCAAGTTTACTTGACTCACCCATTCTTGAGACTGGCCTGGCCACTACTCTGTTTGATTTCCTTGTCACTGTAGTAAGCAAGCGAAGGACTCGAAACTTGCAGATAATGAATATAAAGATGAAAGATTGAATGCTTTATCAGAGATAGATTTTGACTTGGGCTTGAACAAAGCGAGGATACAAGTTTTACTTGTAAAATTTTGAATTTTGTGGATCAACTCATACAATTTGTGATTGCTTGCTATTGTTAATAGCATGCAAGATTTAGTATAACCACTCAAATGTTTTTTTTTTAGTGTGTGTATGCAGTTATGTTTGCTGTAGTTATAATTGTCATAAAATTGTCGGCATTTTATCATTTTGTTTGCTTTAGTATAACCACTCAAATTGCAGTTAACCTCAAACTAGGTTATCATTTTGTACAAATTTAACTTTACAAGTTTCCATCTTTCATATTATCATTTTTGTTTCAAGGTTTTGTGTTTTTTTTTGCTCTGATAAAGTGTGTGCAAGTCTAGTATGATGAGGATGCAAGTTCTTTTTTTGAAAACTTTGGGATTTGTGGATTAGTTTTGTTGTTGTAGTTATATTTTTGTGAAATGAGTTTTCCTAGCTCCATGTATCTACCTCCAGTAATCCATTTAGGTTAAATCCAGTAACCCCAAAATTATGATATCAGAATGTTAATATCAGCCTTGTGTTGTAAAAGGTGTGCAAGTTTACTATGATGAGCATGCAAGTTTAGTATTGGACTCTATGAATTTTTGCTCTTATAAAGTACGTGCAAGTCTATTATCTTAAGGATGCAAGTTTTACTTGTAAATTCTGAATTTTATGAATGTTTATACATGCAGTTAACCTGAAACTAGAGTATCATTTTGTACACATCTAAATTTAGTATTGGATTCTTTCATACAGTAGTTTCCATTTTTCATATTATCATTTTTGTTTCAAGTGTTTTTATTTTTTGCTCTGATAAAGTGTGCACAAGTATAGTATGATGATGATGCAAGTTCTTTTTTTGTGGATTAGTTTTCTTTGCTATAGTTATATTTTGTGAATTGAGTGTTGCTACGTCCATGTATCTACGTCCTGTAATATCTGTCTTGCTGTTGTAAAATGTCCGCAATTTTACTATGATGAATGTGCAATTTTAGTATTTTTTAGCATGCAAGTTTAGTATTTAGATTGTATATCATTTTTTGCTCTTTATAAAGTGTGTGCAAGTCTAGTATTTTGAGGTTGCAAGTTGTATGAAGGTAAAGTGTTATGAATTCAATCAGCTACCCTGTAATCCATGTAGGTTAAATGCCTTTTGTACAAATTTATGTATATACCTCCAGTGAACACTACAGAATCAGTTTGATCCCCAGGTTTCTTTCTTCTTCGTTTTGCTTTACCTGCTGACAGATCTGTGATCTGGTTATGAAATTGAGGATTATCCATTTTTCTAGCAGATCTGCTGCTGTTGGTTTGGTGGATCGAAGGAGAAGGTAGCTGCCAGCAAGAATCATCTGGACAAGTTGTTCAGAAACATCAGAAGGCAAGGGGAGATTTGAGCTTTCTTTCTTCTCCCATGGTGGCGGCTGTGTGGGTGTCGAGCAAGAAAGAAGAGGAGGCAAGGGAGAATACCTAGTGAGCTCTACGATGACTGGATCTTTAGCTTAGCGGGTTCAGGCCCGTTTTCTCTCTGGGCTAAAGAAAGAGCAGAAGAAAGAAACAGAATGTTCTGAGGCTTTCTTTCTGTTGGGCTGAGTGACTGACAATAGTTTTGGGTCAGTCAGTTTTCTTTCTGGTTGCAATCTTTTCCCTTTGTTAACATTCGACTGACCACTTTTTGAGTCAGTCGATTGATCTGTAGCCACTCCCAATGAGACCACCTATGATACTAATCTATAATACTATGCACTATAGAGATAGTAACATAGACTAATAACATATGCATATTACTAGTCTAAGTTACTCCCCACTATAATCAGCCTTAGTAGTATGGCCAAATCACGTCATTCAAGCTCGTATATAAAAATTTGTTCCAAGGGAAAACACTGAAAACAAAGGGCTAATTAAATGTCTCCTTGTTAAATATATGAAAGTAATTGTTTAAAGAGTTTTTGTACAATTGAGAGCTAATGAATCTCAGCTCCCCACTCTCTCTCTCTCTCTCTCTCTCTCTCTCACACACACACACACACACACATAAAATATAAGTACTCCACGGAACTGTACATTAACTGAAGGGTTCTTGTTTGTGCCACACGGAACTGTACATTAACGGAAGGGTTCTTGGATCACTGGCCAAGCCCGGGCGTGCACTCCACTCCAGTGGCCGGTATCCAAATATCGCCTTGAATGAACTTCTCTACGGTGAAGTTGGCAGCTTCGGCATCTTGCATGAGGTGAAACCCGGGCCAGTTGACCCGGCCAGTCACGTCGGCGCCCGGCCCGGAATTGCTGTACTCGCCATAGTACATCTTGTCGACGTCAGTGTGGCCCTCCCACTGGAGCCACCCCTTTGGATTGATGAATCCCTGGAGACTACACTTGAGGAAGGCCACCCGGGAGTAAGGCTGCCACGGCCGGCCAAGGAATGTTTCGACAGCGAAGTCAGCATGAAGGAGCTCGTCGTTGGCAACTACTTCACAGAAGAGGAACGCAAACCCCGTCGGACCGCCGGCTCGTTCACGTCCCTGCGCGGTGAGGACGTTCGCCTGGCCCTTAAGCGGCTTGCGCGCGATGATGGAGCACTTCTGGAAGATGGCCGCCCCGTCGCCGAAGACGAAATCAACTGTGCCGGAGATGCGGCACTCCCTGTAAAACTGCTTTCCCTCCTTCGCGTAGAGGCTATCTTGATAGCCCGTGATGCCGCAGCGGTATACGGCACAGTTGTCGGAGGAGGATCTCAGCGCGACAGCCTGATGATAGCCCCTGCTGTATTTTCAATGCTTAGGTCGCGGGCTACGAAACCCCGGCCATCAACGCCTGCAAATCAATCAAACATTAAATACCATACGCATGCGTAACTAGTGCATGCATGGACGATTGCAATGCATGCATGTACTTACTGACGGTGCCGCTGTCCACCGTTTTGAGGCCACCGCCGCCGCTTCGGTTGCCGGAGATAATGGTTCGGTCCATCCCATCTCCGACGAGCGTGATGTTCCAGACATCGCTGCCTATAGACACGTATTCATTGTAAACTCCAGCTTTTAGGCAAAGTTCCTTCCTAGCTCGGCCTCCACGGTCCTTCTTATCTACACCATTCGTTTTGCTTCGGGATTTGTGCACGAAAGCACCATCACAGGCATGCAGCTGTTTGATGCATTGTCATTTGCAGGCGTTGTCTTGTCCATTGCAGGCGTTGTCCTGTCCGGCAAACAATAATCAAAAGCAAGCTAGGCCTTATGCTAGTCTCCTCGTGGGCCAGTCTCAGTGGGCGTTCAAGAATTCACAGGCTAACATGCAACAGTCGCTCTCATCCAGCAGCTTTGCACTGTACTCCCTCCGTCCGCGAATAAGTGTACATCTAACTTTTGTTCTAAGTCAAAGTTTTAAGATTTTGACCAACTTTATAGAAAATAGTAGTAACATATATGACATCAAATTGATATATTATCAAAGTACATTTCAAAAAGAATCTAGTGATACTAATTTGGTGCCATAAATGTTTTTACTCTTTCCTAAAAAGGTGGTCAAAGTATTAAGACTTTGACTTAAAATAAAAGCTAGATGTACACTTATTCATGGACGGAGGGAGTACATGACACTGTTTTACTCTCTCTCTCTCGTGAACTTTTACCGATGAACATGCAACACGTGCAGGCCGAAATGTGATAGGAGAAGAAGAGAATGGGTCCATGCAGGAATCTTTGTCTAAACCGGGAGAGAGAGGGGGGTTTGCATGGAGAATTTTTTATCTCTACCTCTTTGTCCTATGTGCATTGAGTACTAGTGATCATTCAAGAAAGTGACTTTTAGGATTTTAATTTGACAATTTTAGAGAGCGGACTTTACCGAAAGAGATAAGAAAAAAAAAGAGAGAGTTGCATGCAAAGTTTATGAGAGAAAGATGCGATGCATACAAAAAAGAGAGAGAGGTCTGCACTACGTCTCAGTTTGACGGGAGATGGACAAAAAGAGCGTCACATCAGATACAGTCCCTGGTAGTCCTAGGGGCAGGAGATTAAAATTTGAGGGCTGACGCCAGTTGCTAATTTTTCATCGATGCACACATCCACATGAAACTGAGCACAAAATGAATGGCTACGATAGCAGATACCACGTAGGACGAGCAACAAAAAACCGCACTCCCAGCTTTTATGTGGATTACGTGCCTAACGACGCTCTTGCGTGGCGCGGCAGCGACGGCGGCGCTAATGCTGCGGTAGTTCCCACTACCATCAAGGGCCACAACGACGTCTACGGTGGAACCCATCAGGAACGGAGGAAGAAATGGGAGGAGGGCTTGAGCAAATCCAAACTACGTACCGCTCAAGAACACACGCTGATCGAGAAGACTCCCGCTAACTTTTGATTGGACTGCAACCCACAGCACCCGTGTGCTACGTACTTTATAGGAGATGGCACCGTCAAGCAAAAGATCCCCTGCGTTTATAGCAGCCGTATCAGAACTAAAATGGAATACTTGCACCGCCAAGCTTTCTCTTGCTATCCTATCAACCTACGTAATTGACCCAATCCACAGCTCCCGTGTACATTATAGGCGATTCCACCGTCAACCCAAAGCCGCCCTGCATTTATACGAGAGCCGACCATCGAACTAAATCGGAGTAGTTGATTGCCAACCCACCGCTCCTGTGTACTTTATAGGAGATTCCACCGTAAACCAAAAGCCGCCCTGTAATAATAAGAGCTGTACCGTGGAACTAGAATGGAAGTTTTGCACCGGCAAGCCTTTTCTTGCCATCACGTACGTCCTACGTAATTGAAATGCCAATCGACAGCTCCGGTGTAGTACTACATTATAGGAGATTGCGTGATCAATCCAAAGCCGCCCTTGCATATATAGGAGCTAGCATGGAACTAACACTAGTAGAAAACGGAGCTTTAAAACCGGTTTGTAAGGGCCTTTAGTGCCGGTTATGGAACCGGCACTAAAGTGTGAGCACTAAAGCCCCCCCCCTTTAGTACCGGTTCGGCATGAACCGGCGCTAAAAGTGCCACCACGTGGCGTGAGCTCAGCGCCTAGTATGGGGACCTTTAGTACGGTTGGTGTTACCAACCGTACTAAAAGTTTTTTATTTTTTTAAATTTTGGAAAAAAAATTGATTTTTTTCGATTTTTAATTTTTCTGAATTATTTGATGATTTAGTCTCTAATCACCTCTCTTAACTGCTCAAGTGTGGATCACTCATTCCAAATCATCTAACTTCCCGACCGGTCACCCATCCCTCTCACTACTCCAGCCCGAGCACGCTTAATTTTCGGGTTCTATTCTCCTTCGTTTCCGAGTCTGCACTTGTTGTTTTCCTAACAATAGTAAGATGTCAATCCTATTAACCCTCAGGAGTTTAGCTTGAGCATGAAGTCACACATTTCATCGTTTGAGTTTGAAACTATTATTCTAAAAAAAAACAGTAATTATTTAGTAACGCTAATATTTCTTGAATAAGTTTGACCATAGTTTGACCAAAATTCAAAAAATTGAAATAATTATTTAGTAACACTAATATTCTTATATAATTATGTAGTAACATTAATACTTCTTGAATAAGTAGTTTGACCAAATTTAACCAATTTTTTTTAGAAAAACTGAAATTTGACCATATCTTTTTTTCCTTTTCGAATTTGAGGATTCTAAAAAATTTCAAACAGGCCGTAGGCCGTCTCCATCGGATGCGGATTTTCGTGCTGAATTTTTTGATATATTATACGTTTTATTCCGACATCGTATGCAAAAGTTATAGCCGTTTTACATTTTCCCTACACTTTTTGCAAAACATGTCCAAATTTAAGTTTTTAAATTTTCCTAACTAGTAGATATAGTAATATAACTACCTCTCGAAGGATTTTATTTTTGAAGTTTTATCATTTTCTTTTGATTTTTCAAAACTGAAATGGCGATACATGGGGGGTAGAGTTTGAAAATTGGCCTTTTAGTACTGGGTTCGTGGCATTTAACCGTACTAAAGGCTTGTCCCTTTAGTGTGGGTTCGTGGCATGAACCGTATTATAGGTTAGACCTTTAGTACGGTTGGTAATACAAACCGGTACTAAAGGGGCTCGTGGGACCCGACCGACGCCACTGCCATTACCTTTTAGTACGGTTCGTGGCACGAACCGTACTAAAGGCTTAAAACGAACGGTATTATTGATCGCCGCCACGAACCGGCATTATTGATCACATTAGTGCCGACTTTTTTACAAACCGGCACTAATGTGCTTTACATTTGACCCTTTTTCTACTAGTGTAAAATGGAAGGTTTGCACCGTCAAGGATTTTCTTGGCATTGGAGCCCTGTTGGCCCGAAGCAAACCTTGCGGGGCCGGTGCGGGGTTCCACTTCCATTGCCGTTTTCCATGCTGCGAGGAGGGGAGGAGGTTTGTGCGAGTCCGCGCGTGGTTGTCGTCGCCATTGACTGCACGCATGGTCGGCGGTGGAACAGGGTCAGTGTTGTGAGCAGGCTCAAGGATCGCGGGCGGTACGGGCGACGTGGGCTGGCGCACAGTGGTCAAGGGGCTGTCCAGTTGCAGTTGTTGGTCAGGCGGGGAATGCATGTGTGCATTTGAATCCGTGCGATGGGTAGCCTGGTAGTAGTTGAGTAGAATTGTCTTTGACTGAGATGCTGACGTTGCAGGTGTGGGCGTGTGCTGTGCGTGGACAGTGCATTAGCGAGTTTGTGTGAGGCCCCAGAACGGATGGAGGCAAGGGCAGAGGCGGTGCCGATTTGAACGCACAGTATGATGTGCTGTAGCGTATTAGCGTTCAAAATGATCCAGGGCATGGTCAAGGGAGAGAAAGAGGAAGAACCTGAAGCATTTGAAATTTAGTCCTTTAAGCTTTAAAATTCGAAACCTAATGAAGGGGTAGAGGACACCCGTTTTGAGTATGTAGTCATGCATTTTTACCATCGTGAAATCTTGTTTAACTCAAAAGCAGTGGTTTAGAGCATCTCCAAGAGATGCGCTGCATAAGCCACGCGCTGGAAAAGATGCCTATATAGCGCGTGCGACCAAAAACAGCGCTTCAGCAGGCACAAAAATGAAGCTGTAACTTTAGCGCGCGAAGGCTGCGGAGCTGCAAATTTAGGGCGTCGGCTTGTGCTCGTGGGCTGCTGCATGTGGGGCCGCCGAGTTGGCCGCTGGGTTTTTGTGCGTCTGGTAAACCCCCCGCGTGCAAAAACACTATTTCAGCGCTGTAAAATATTTTTAGCGCGCCGCGCTACCACGCATCTGTTGAAGATGCTCTTAGGGCAGAACTAACTAGCATATCGTCAGGTTTTGCGTTTAGGGGCATGAAAGAAATCCAGAACTGGAATTTTTGCACGGTGAGGGAATTCGATTTGTCCTCGCCTTCCTCGGCGATGCCATCGCCAGCAACCAGTTCTGCTTGGACGGCATGGAGTACTATACTTCCGACCGCGCACTCGTCCTCGCCCAAGCCGGGAAACCATCCCCGGACGGCGTGATTATCCAAATCCCTTCCCTCAATGAGATCAAGATTGTAAAAGTGACTGAGATGACGCGCTGGGTGCATGGAGTCGACGCCAACCACTTCGGCGGCTCCTCGGAGGGCGACTGGCGCCGCCCTCACAGCGAGGCTCTCCGCGACCATCCATCGACCCCATCGTCAACTCCGTCCGCTTTGCTTGGCAAGCTGACCCCTCCTGGGGCACGCGAGTTGCCTCTCCACGCGCGAACGATGCCCTGCCTGTCGTCGACGACGACCTTGCTGCACTGGTGGCGGCGCAGGTCGCTGCCGCCGCTGCTGGCGGCTCCCTTGAGGCACCCCTGTGCATCTCCGACGACGACTACTCCGACCTACAGGAATCGCTGCCGGTCCTCTCTCCCACTGTGTGCGTCATGCAGCCTTTGGATCCCCATGCAGCGGACGAGGGAAGCGCACCGTGCGTGGACGCGGTTCATGCACCCGTACATGCTGCGCCGGGCCCTCTGTCAGAGAGGCCCATTCGGCAACTCCGCTTGGCCCCACTGCCCGCGACGCCGCTCGTTGCCTCTGATGAGTCAGCAGGCGAAGCCTTCGACCACATCCCGCCTCCACCACCACCGTCGGTTGGCTTTGCGCCATTCGACAACTCTGCCTTCGTCGCCTACGCTCTCTCTCGCCCCTGCCAGTGTCAGACCTTGAGCCACACGAGTGCGCGGTCCGACGCCAGCGCCGCAAAGCATGCCGCGACCAGGAGGGGAACTTTTGGTCTATGGGTGTATACACACCCTATATGCAAAAAAAATTAGTAATTCTATCAAAAGTCGAAAATTCATGAAAATATTTTTGAAATAAACTTGACATTTTATTGTACTCATGAGAAAATAAATCCATAAAAAATATATTCCTTTGACTTCTTTTAAAAAAGACAAATTTCCGCGACCACTCCTACTCTCGCGAGAAAGTGCGACGCAGCGTTCGGCTTGTTGGGAAAGAGGCAAAGTCTTACACCAACATGACCGTACCTTAAAGGAGGTCAAGGCCAAGGCGGCGCGGTTCTCTGCCGGTGGCGATGCTCTAGCTCTGGGAGAAGCCATTGCTGCTGCCGGTCTTAGACGACGAAGACGCGTCACCTGCCTCTGCGGATGACCTGGCGGCCATCGCGCTTCTCTGCAGTGCGGACGACGGACAGTCTGCTGCCATCCTCAAGTCTGACGACTCAGCTTCGGGTGCCGACGCTGCGCCATGATCCTACATCTCCCTTGCCATGGCCTGACATTGCACGGGCCTCCTCAACGGCACTGCTGCTCAGCTCTACCCTCTGCATGTTCCTTGCGTAGTTGGGTTTCATCCCCAGGCTAATGTTGGCGAAGCCTCGACTTGCCGCGATCAGCCGACGAGTTCTTTCCGACGGTACACGCACGTCCGAAGCTGAACCAAATTTACTGTATCAATTCCTGTAGACACTCCCGTACGCCAAGTTAGCTAATTAGCTTTAAGCTAGCGGCGGCTCGCCGGAACGGCCGCGTACAGAATACTTCAGAAACTCACGTAGACGAACGAGACAAGGACGCGAGAGTTGGCCAAAAGGCTTGTGACGTGCCTTTGCTTTGTATTGATTGATCTAGCTTACAACGTAGGGGTATATATACATATATATTGTATAGTCTAGAACAAGCCTAGTCCTATACTACTCGGTAATTGTTTCATGTTCGAGCCGGACTGTGACAAACGTTGTTAATTCCAACAATCACCCTATTAACTACGATATCCTCACTTTACAGTTTGGACGTCACTAGTAGAAAAAAGAGACTTTTGTTCGGGCCTGGCCAGCCTATTAGTCCCGATTCTGCCACGAACTAGGATCAATGGAGACATTTATCCCAGTTCATGAGCCTAGGGGGCCAGCCGGGCCTCGTGGGCATTGGTCCCGGTTCGTCTGGGCCCATTTGTCCCGGCTCTTGGTCACGAACCGGGACCAATGGGCCTCGCTCCTGGCCCACAACCATTGGTCCCGGTTCGTGGCAGGAACCGGGATAGAAGGATGGCCTTTAGTCCCGGTTCCAGCCACGAACCGGACAAATGAGTTGCCTATATATACCCGTCGCGGTGAGCGAGCACTCCACGGTGCTCTGCTTTTTGCTGGCCGGGCGAGGAAGGGCATTGGGTGCTCTAGCTCACCTCTTATGCATGTGAGGTGTTCGATGAAATGCCCGAGCCACACTAGTTAAGCTTTCTCCTCTCGAAGCTCGACCTCCGAGCTCCATTTTTTCCGAGATTTGTCTAGGTTTAGCGGTCCTTCACGCCCCGTCCTCGTCTTCATCGTCGTCGAACGCCCGCGCCGATCTCGTCGCCGGCACCACCGTGGTGAGCCTCTTGTTCTTATCTTCTTTCTGAAAGAAAAAATCTTACTTTAGATAGATACTTGTCCAATTTTCTTACTTTTGACACACATAATTATATATAATGCACGCAGATGAACCGACAATGGATGTACGGTGACAGACACACCTCCGAGTACATTAAGGGCGTGCATAATTTTCTCGAAGTGGCTGAGGCAAACAAGCAGAATGGTTTTATGTGTTGTCCATGCCCTAATTGTGGGAATACGAGGTCTTACTCTGACAAGAAAATCCTTCACGCCCACCTGCTTTATAAGGGTTTCATGCCACACTATAATGTTTGGACGAAGCACGGAGAAATAGGGGTTATGATGGAAGACAACGAAGAAGAAGAGGACGATGACAACTATGTGCCCCCTGAATACGGTGATGCTGCAACGGGGAAGTCAAGATCAAGAGGAACCGACGATGTGACCGATGATGATCTCTCGCGGTCATTGTTGATGCAAGGAAAAGTGCGAAAGTGAAAAGGAGAAGCTGAAGTTCGATCGCATGTTAGAGGATCACAAAAGGGTTGTACCCCAATTGCGAAGATGGCAACACAAAGCTCGGTACCGCATCGGAATTGCTGCGGTGGAAGGCAGAGAATGCTGTGCTCGACAAAGGATTTGAGAAGCTACTGAAAATATTGAAAAGAAGCTTCCAAAAGATAACGAATTGCCCGACAAGACGTGACGCAACAAAGAAGGTCGATGCCTCTAGGATTGGAGGTGGAGAAGATACATGCATGCCCTAATGATCTGCATCCTCTCATGCGGTGCGTACAAGGATTTGAATGCATGTCCGGTATGCGGTGCATTGCGGTATAAGATCGACGAGATGACCCTGGTGATGTTGAGGGAGAGCCCGCAGAAGAGGGTTCTGCGAAGGTGATGTGATATGCTCCTATAATACCACGGTTGAAACGACTGTTCAGAAACAAAGAGCATGCCAAGTTGATGCAATGGCACAGTGAGGACCGTAAGAAAGACGGTAAGTTGAGAGCACCCGCTGACGGGTCGCAGTGGAGAAAAATCAAGAGAAATTACTGGGCTGAGTTTGCAAGTGACCCAAGGAACATATGGTTTGCTTTAAGCGCGGATGACATTAATCCTTTCGGGGAGCAGAGCAGCAATCACAGCACCTGGCCCGTTACGCTATGTATGTATAACCTTCCTCCTTGGATGTGCATGAAACGGAAGTTCATTATGATGCCAATTCTCATCCAAGGCCCTAAGCAACCCGGCAACGACATGTTGGAAATATGCCCTAGAGGCAATAATAAAAGTATTATTATTATATTTCCTTGTTCATGATAATTGTCTTTTATTCATGCTATAATTGTATTATCCGGAAATCGTAATACACGTGTGAATACATAGACCACAATATGTCCCTAGTGAGCCTCTAGTTGACTAGCTCGTTGATCAACAGATAGTCATGGTTTCTTGACTATGGACATTGGATGTCATTGATAACGGGATCACATTATTAGGAGAATGATGTGATGGACAAGACCCAATCCTAAGCATAGCACAAGATCGTGTAGTTCGTTTTGCTAGAGCTTTTCCAATGTCAAGTATCTCTTCCTTAGACCATGAGATCGTGTAACTCCCGATACCGTAGGAGTGCTTTGGTGTACCAAACGTCACAACGAATCGGGTGACTATAAAGGTGCATTACAGTATCTCCAAAAGTGTCTTGGGTTGACACGGATCGAGATCGGATTTGTCACTCCGTGATGACGGAGAGGTATCACTGGGCCCACTCGGTAGTGCATCATCATAATGAGCTCAAAGTGACCAAGTGTTTGGTCACGGGATCATGTATTACGGATGAGTAAAGTGACTTGCCGGCAACGAGATTGAACGAGGTATTGGGATACCAACGATCGAATCTCGGGCAAGTAAAATACCGATTGACAAAGGAATAGTATACAGGTTGATTGAATCCTCGACATCGTGGTTCATCCGATGATATCATCGAGGAGCATGTAGGAGCCAACATGGGTATCCAGATCCCGCTGTTGGTTATTGCCCGAGAGCCGCCTCGGTCATGTCAAGATGTCTCCGAACCCGTGAGGGTCTACACACTTAAGGTTCGGTGACACTAGGGTTGTGTGAATATGAGTATGCAGCAAACCGAATGTTGTTCGAGTCCGGATGAGATCCCGGACGTCACGAGGAGTTCCGGAATGGTCCGGAGGTAAATATTTATATATGGGAAGTCTTATTTTGGTCGCCGAAAAAGTTTCGCACTTTATCGGTATTGTACCGGGAGTGCCGAAAGGGGTCCGGGGGTCCACCGGGGGTCCACCTGCCCCGGGGGGCCACATGGGCCGTAGGGGGTGCGCCTTGGCCTGTATGGGCCAAGGGCACCAGCCCCAAGAGGCCCATGCGCCAAGGAGACTTGGGGAGGGGAGACTCCTAAAGGGGGAAGGCACCTCCGAGGTGCCTTGGGGAGGATGGACTCCTCCCCCTCTTGGCCGCACCCTTCCTTGGAGGAAGGGGCAAGGCTGCGCCCTCCCTCTCTTGCACCTATATAAAGGGAGGGAGGGAGGGTGGCCGCACCCATAAGCCCCGGCGCCTCCCTCCTCCCCGTAACACCTCCTCCTCCTCCCGTAGTTGCTTAGCGAAGCCTGCCGAGTTCTCATGTATCCACCACCACGCCGTCTGCATCGCTGGATCATCATCAACCTCTCCTTTCCCTTGCTGGATCAAGAAGGAGGAGACGCCATCCGCCTCCGCACGTGTGTTGAACGCGGAGGTGTTGTCCGCTCAGACTAGGTCATCGGTGATCTGAATCACGGCGAAAGTACGACTCCATCATTCCTGCTCCATTGACGCTTCCGCACGCGATCTACAAGTGGTATGTAGATGCAATCACACTCCCATGACTCGTTGCTAGATGAACTCATAGATGGATCTTGGTGAAACCGTAGGAAAAATTTAATTTTCTGCAACGCTCCCCAACAAAGGCATCATGAGCTAGGTCTATGCGTAGTTCTCTATTGCACGAGTAGAACACAATTTGTTGTGGGCGAGATGTTGTCAACTTGCTTGCCGCTACTAGTCTTTTCTTGCTTCAGCGGTATTGTGGGATGAAGCGCCCGGACCGACCTTACACGCACGCTTACGTGAGACAGGTTCCACCGATCGACATGCACTAGTTGCATAAGGTGGCTAGCGGGTGTCTGCTCTCCTACTTTAGTTGGAGCGGATTAGATGAAAAGGGTCTTTATGAAGGGTAAATAGAAGTTGACAAAATCACGTTGTGGTTATTCGTAGGTAAGAAAACGTTCTTGCTAGAACCCAATTGCAGCCACGTAAAAGATGCAACAACAATTAGAGGACGTCTAACTTGTTTTTGCAGCAATTGTCATGTGATGTGATATGGCTAGAAGTTGTGATGAATGATGAATGATATATTGTGATGTATGAGATCATGTTCTAGTAATAGGAATCACGACTTGCATGTCGATGAGTATGACAACCGGCAGGAGCCATAGGAGTTGTCTTAATTATTGTATGACCTGCGAGTCATTGATTCAACGCCATGTAAATTACTTTACTTTATTGCTAAACGTGTTAGCCATAGTAGTAGAAGTAATAGTTGGCGAGCAACTTCATGGAGACACGATGATGGAGATCATGGTGTCATGCCGGTGACAAGATGATCATGGAGCCCCGAAGATGAAGATCAAAGGAGCTATATGATATTGGCCATATCATGTCACTACTTTATATAATTGCATGTGATGTTTATTATGTTTTATGCATCTTGTTTACTTAGAACGACGGTAGTAAATAAGATGATCCCTCATAACAATTTCAAGAAAGTGTTCTCCCTAACTGTGCACCGTTGCTAAAGTTCGTCGTTTCGAAGAACCACGTGATGATCGGGTGCAATAGATCTTTACGTTCACATACAACGGGTGTAAGACAGTTTTACACATGCATAAACACTTAGGGTTAACTTGACGAGCCTAGCATGTACAGACATGGCCTCGGAACACAAGAGACCGAAAGGTCGAACATGAGTCGTATGGAAGATACGATCAACATGGAGATGTTCACCGACGATGACTAGTCCGTCTCACGTGATGTTCGGACACGGCCTAGTCGACTCGGATCATGTAACACTTAGATGACTAGAGGGATGTCAAATCTGAGTGGGAGTTCATTAAATAATTTGATTAGATGAACTTAATTATCATGAACATTAGTCTAAAATCTTTGCAAAATATGTCTTGTAGATCAAATGGCCAACGCTCATGTCAACATGAACTCCAACGCGTTCCTAGAGAAAACCAAGCTGAAAGATGATGGCAGAAACTATTCGGACTGGGTCCGGAACCTGAGGATCATCCTCATAGCAGCCAAGAAACAATATGTCCTAGAAGAACCGCTAGGTGATGCACCCATCCCAGAGAACCAAGACATTATGAATGCTTGGCAGTCTCGTGCTAAGGATTACTCCCTCGTTCAGTGCGGCATGCTTTACAGCTTAGAACCGGGGCTCCAAAAGCGTTTTGAGCAACACGGAGCATATGAGATGTTCGAGGAGCTGAAAATGGTTTTCCAAGCTCATGCCCGGGTCGAGAGATATGAAGTCTCCGACAAGTTCTATAGTTGTAAGATGGAGGAAAACAGTTCACAAGGAGCACATACTCAAAATGTCAGGTTGCACAACCGCCGTCCCCACCAGACATTAACCTCCCGGACGAGGCGGTCATTGACAGAATCCTTCATCGCTCCCACCAAGCTACAAGAGCTTTGTGATGAACTACAATATGCGTGGGATGGTGAAGACCATTCCTGAAGTATTTTCAATGCTGAAGTCGGCAGAGGTAGAAATCAAGAAGGAGCATCAAGTGTTGATGGTCAATAAAACCACTAAGTTCAAAAAGGGCAAGGGTAAGAAGAACTTCAAGAAGGACGGCAAGGATGTTGCAGCGCCCGCAAGCTTGTTGCCGGAAGAAGTCAAAGAATGGACCCAAGCCCGAGACTGAGTGCTTTTATTGCAAAGGAAGGGTCATCGAAGCGGAACTGCCCCAAATACTTAGTAGACAAGAAGGCCGCAACACTAAAGGTATATTTGATATACATGTAATTGATGTGTACCTTACCAGTACTCGTAGTAACTCCTGGGTATTTGATACCGGTGTAACATCCCAAATTTCCTATTTGGAATGTTTTACAATTATAGCTAAGCATCTATGCATTCTGTTTGAATTTGAGTGGCATTTGAAGTTTCAGAAGTTTTGGAGTTGTTGGAATTTGAATTCAAATTTTGGCAGTGGAAATCATTTCAAAACTATGCCCGATAAATACTTGAGAAAAGTATGAGAGGAGTAAACATGACACTCCAAAAATATCGAGGAAAAACATTGCCAAAAGTTTGAATTCAAATTTGAGTTTTCTTTGAATTTTGAAAAAAATGAATTTTTATAAAGTTTGGATTTTGCCCTCGAAAATGTTCAAATGACAGGAATATTCCCCATCATTTTGATATGTATATATATATATATGTCCTATATAAAATATTTATATTTATATATTTTATCTCTCTCTATTTATTCAAAAAAACATGGAAAAAGAAAAAAAAAAAATACAGGCGTGCCAGCCAACCTGCCCAGCTTGACAACACCAGGCGGCCCACCCAGTGAGCCAGCCAACTGCCCACCCAATGAGCCGGCCGACCGAACCCTCGCCTGAAACCCTCCGGTCACCGACCGACCCGATCGCTGCTCCCCTCTCTCCCGACAGCGGCCCCACCGTCACCTTCTCCTCGCCCACGCCAACTCCGCCGCTCGCTGAGATCCCGCGATCTCCGGATCTCATCCCGATCCTCCCGATCGCCCCCTCGCGCAAGTCGTGCCCTCCCCTATAAATACCCCCACCCGACCCGTTCCCCCTCCACCCTCGCCGACCTCTCCCTCTCGCAAGACGTCACTGAGCAACCGAGCCGCCGCCGCCCATGATTAACACCGACCACCACCCCTGCCACCCCGAGCTCACCCGACCCCACCCCGGACTCCCTCGCCACGCCGCACCGCCGGAGGTCCCCGCCGACGCCCCCGACCGCCGGAGTCGCCGGAACCATCGCCGCCAGAGCCGCCGTCGCCATCGCCGCCCGGTAAGTCGCCGGAGTCCTCCTCGCCGTTAGATCCAAAGCGAACGGCGTAGATTAGATCCCCCGAAGGGGTATGTTATTTAAAATAAACCGGTTTTGTCCCGGTTAGTTCCAGTTTATTTTAGTTAGGGTTTTTAGTTGAACCGGCCGACTCGGTTTAAACCCTAGGGCTCGATTTAGTTATATTACGCCGAAGCGTTAGATAGGCCCATTAGGCCGTTTTCTTTATTTTTCGTTTTCTGTTTTAACAGAATAGTTTCAGATTTGAAAAATTCATATCTTTTAATATACTTAATATTTTTGAGTGATTCTTTTTTTTATGGTTTGCAAATTTCTTATAGTTTCTGTAGAAAATATAATTAGCCATGTTAAAATTATTTAAAATTGCTTTATTTTAAATTTAGACAGAATAGTAAATCTGCTATAAAATGAGTTAGGAATATTATTTTTAAATGATTCTTTTGTCACAACTTTGTTTTGACATTGCCTAACCGTAGGAATTTATTTGGGCATTTTAGGATTAATAAAAAATAGTTTTAACCAGAATCATGTTATTCTTAATTATTTAACTAGCTACTGTTTTCCTATTGTTTTAATTAGCAAATAAATTTATTTTTCCTATGTGATAGATTATTCTAGGTTAGTTTCTGTAACTTTAGAGCATGAACTTTTATTTATAATAAATAAAACTTTTATTTTATTTTTCTTACTAGAATTTGCTTTAGGCCTAATAGGAGTTTTATAATAGATTTTAAGGTGATTCTTTTTGCTCCTAGTTGCTTGATGAATTCTTTTCTGTTAGGTAACATAAACCCATGCTTAGGTTCTGTTAAGAAAAATTTTTGTTATGTAAAACTATTCTTAGTGGTTGCTTGATGTAGGAAAACTTTGAGTTGGATTTCTTCGAGTTTTCTTTGGGTTTTGATTCGTTTGTTTTGGTGTGTTATGTTAGCATGCTATTATGTTAAGTGGTCATATGTTATATGCTTATTATGATTGTTGTTTGTCTCGGTAGAATTTCCGGAGTACGAAGCTTGCTACCACGAGTCCCTAGCTTACGAAGATCGTCAGCAAGGCAAGTCATTGATCATGTTTCTTTACAATACCTATGATTTTATTGCATTAGAATTATACCTCCCCACCATGCATGCAGTAGGTGAAATTTGAAGTTATGTTCTTGAGTAGTATCATGAGGTAGGATGAACCAATTCCCCTTGTTACCATGACCCGGGACGAAGTAGTTTATTTTTGCTATGCTCAGAGACGGGTTGGTTGAGTGAATTCATAAGGAGATGTGAGAGTCAAGATGATGACAACCCCATGAACTTCAAGCTCAAGATGGACTTGAATTCACTCTTGGGTGGAGGACGGTTGACGGGCACCTGGAGAACCCAGTGGTTGGCCGGATGCATGGAGAAGTGCCATGACATCTTGCGAAAGCTTCACCCAGCCACGAAGAGACGAATGGATATCCCATTGACCGAAGCTTACTCCATGCAGCCGCAAGCCATTATGGGCTCGGCTTGGTCAACCCTAGTTGTGACTCGGCCGGACGGTGCTACGAGATGTAGAAGAACGGTAGGATTGGATGTGTACCGCAAGGGCGGAGGAACTCTTCTGAAGACCTGTTTACGTTCGTCCCGTCTTCAAACACCATGAAGTGCGAAGACTTAAAAGGAGGAACGATTCTTGCGGGTAAAGTCATAAACCTCTGCAGAGTAAAGATCTAATCGGTTAGCCGTGTCCCGATTCTGGACAATTTGAGCCTCGAACTTGGAAGTATTCGAAATCTCAACATTGAAATTAATAAATTAATTGAGGGGGTTATGACTTAATAAATTGGGAATGAGACATTGGTTGGCGGAACCATCTCAATAACTACCAACAATTTTGTAGTATTTGCAAGCAAGTCCACTGTAGTAGGGAAAAACTGGCTTTTCGCAAAATGATGAAACTTAGAGCCCCACAGCCAAATTGCATATAGTGTTAGTAATTTTATTATTGTTATTCTCTCTTCATGACTTGCCAACATATTCAAAAAGGCGGACTTACACGGCTGCAACGTCTTATGTTGCAGAGGATTATTCCGATCAGGAGTGAGGCTACGATCCACGCTTGGCGAATGCCCTATGGAGTCGGATGGACTCGCTATTCTTCTACGCTTCTGCAGCTTTACTTAGTTTATTTCTCATGAGTTGGCCTTCGGCCGAATTTATTCTATTGTAATAAAGACTCGATATGAGAATCGTGTAATAAATTCAGGTGTGATTGAACTTTGATTATTTCATCAATGTACTGTGAGTGCCAGCATGATCTTGGGATGGTACAGACACAGAGACTTGACCGATTTTGGGTCAGGTCGCTACAACCGGTGCCGTTGCTCATATATGTAACTCACAGCAGGAGCTGCGGAATAAACAGAGACTGGCGTAGGACGAGGTGACGATGCGCGTCGGGAATGGTTCCAAGGTCGATGTGATCGCCGTCGGCACGCTACCTCTACATTTACCTACGGGATTAGTTTTAAACCTCAATAATTGTTATTTAGTACCAAGTTTGAGCATGAACATTGTATCAGGATCTCGTTTAATACAAGATGGCTACTCATTTAAATCCGAGAATAATGGTTGTTCTATTTATATGAGAGAAATGTTTTATGGTCATGCTCCGATGGTCAATGGTTTATTCTTAATGAATCTCGAACGTAATGTTACACATGTTCATAGTGTGAATACCAAAAGATGTAAAGTTGATAAAGATAGTCCCACATACTTGTGGCACTGCCGCCTTAGTCACATTGATGTCAAGCGCATGAAGAAGCTCCATGCTGATGGACTTTTAGAGTCTCTCGATTATGAATCATTTGACACATGCGAACCATGCCTCATGGGCAAGATGACCAAGACTCCGTTCTCCGAAACAATGGAGCGAGCAACCAACTTATTGGAAATCATACATACCGATGTGTGCGGTCCAATGAGTGTTGAGGCTCGCGGAGGATATCATTTTGTTCTCACTCTCACTGATGACTTGAGTAGATATGGGTATGTCTACTTGATGAAACACAAGTCTGAGACCTTTGAAAAGTTCAAGGAATTTCAGAATGAAGTAGAGAATGAACGTGAACGAAAGATAAAATTCTTGCGATCAGATCGTGGAGGAGAATATTTAAGTCACGAATTTGGTACACACTTAAGGAAATGTGGAATCGTTTCACAACTCACGCCGCCTGGAACACCTCAACAGAACGGTGTGTCGAACGTCGAATCGCACTCTATTGGATATGGTGCGATCTATGATGTCTCTTCTGTAACCGCTATCATTTTGGGGATACGCTCTAGAGACAGCTACATTCACTTTAAATAGGGCACCGTCTAAATCCGTTGAGACGACACCGTATGAATTATGGTTTGGGAAGAAAACCTAAGCTGTCGTTTCTAAAAGTTTGGGGATGCGATGCTTATGTCAAGAAACTTCAACCTGAAAAGCTGGAACCCAAATCGGAAAAATGCGTCTTCATAGGATACCCTAAGGAAACCGTTGGGTATACCTTCTACCTTAGATCCGAAGGCAAGATCTTTGTTGCCAAGAACGGATCCTTTCTGGAAAAAGAGTTTCTCTCGAAAGGAGTAAGTGGGAGGAAAGTAGAACTCGATGAAGTACTACCTCTTGAACCGGAAAGTAGTGCAGCTCAGGAAAATGTTCCTGTGGTGCGTACACCAACTGGAGAGGAAATTAATGATGATGATCAAGGTACTTCGGATCAAGTTGCTACTGAACTTCAGAGGTCCACTAGGACACGCTCCGCACTGCAGTGGTACGACAACCCTGTCCTGGAAATCATGTTGTTAGACAACGGTGAACCTTCGAACTATGAAGAAGCGATGGTGGGCCCAGATTCCAACAAATGGCTCGAAGCCATGCAATCCGAGATAGGATCCATGTATAAAAACAAAGTATGGACTTTGACAGACTTGCCCGATGATCGGCGAGCGATAGAAAATAAATGGATCTTTAAGAAGAAGACGGACGCGGATGGTAATGTCACCATCTATAAAGCTCGACTTGTCGCTAAGGGTTATCGGCAAGTTCAAGGGATTGACTACGATGAGACTTTCTCTCCGTGGCGAAGCTTAAGTCCGTCCAATCATGTTAGCAATTGCCGCATACTATGATTATGAGATATGGCAGATTGACGTCAAAACAGCGTTCCTTAACGGTTATCTTAAGGAAGAGTTGTATATGATGCAGCCAGAAGGTTTTGTCGACCCTAAGAATGCTAACAAGGTATGCAAGCTCCAGCGATCCATTTATGGGCTGGTGCAAGCATCTCGGAGTTGGAACATTCGCTTTGATGAGATGATCAAAGCGTTTGGTTTATGCACTTATGGAGAAGCCTGCGTTTACAAGAAAGTGAGTGGGAGCTCAGAGCATTTCTCATATTATATGTAGATGACATACTTTTGATGGGAAATGATATAGAACTTTTGGACAGCATTAAGGCCTACTTGAATAAGAGTTTTTCAATGAAGGACCTTGGAGAAGCTGCTTACATATTAGGCATCAAAATCTATAGGGATAGATCGAGACGCCTCATAGGTCTTTCACAAAGCACATACCTTGATAAGATTTTGAAGAAGTTCAAAATGGACCAGTCCAAGAAAGGGTTCTTGCCTGTTTTGCAAGGTGTGAAATTGAGCTCGGCTCAATGCCCGACCACGGCAAAAGATAAAGAAGAGATGAGTGTCATCCCCTATGCCTCAGCCATAGGATCTATTATGTATGCCATGCTGTGTACCAGACCTGATGTAAACCTTGCCGTAAGTTTGGTAGGAAGGTACCAAAGTAATCCCGGCAAGGAACACTGGACAGCGGTCAAGAATATCCTGAAGTACCTGAAAAGGACAAAGGACATGTTTCTCGTTTATGGAGGTGACGAAGAGCTCGTCAGAAAGGGTTACGCCGATGCTAGCTTCGACACGATCTGGATGACTCAAAGTCACAAACCGGATACGTGTATATGTTAAATGGTGGAGCAATGAGCTGGTGCAGCTGCAAGCGAAGCGTCGTGGCGGGATCTACATGTGAAGCGGAGTACATGGCAGCCTCGGAGGTAGCACATGAAGCAATTTGGGTGAAGGAGTTCATCACCGACCTAGGAGTCATACCCAATGCGTTGGAACCGATCAAACTCTTCGTGACAACACCGAGCTATTGCACTTGCCAAGGAGCCCAGGTTTCACAAGAAGACCAGCACATCAAGCGCCGCTCAACTCCATTCGTGAAAATGTTCAAGATGGGGACATAGAAATTTGCAAAGTGCATACGGATCTGAATGTCGCAGATCCGCTGACTAAACCTCTTCTCTTGAGCAAAACATGATCAACACCGTAACTCTATGGGTGTTCGATTCATCACAATGTAACTAGATTATTGACTCTAGTGCAAGTGGGAGACTGTTGGAAATATGCCCTAGAGGCAATAATAAAAGTATTATTATTATATTTCCTTGTTCATGATAATTGTCTTTTATTCATGCTATAATTGTATTATCCGAAATCGTAATACACGTGTGAATACATAGACCACAATATGTCCCTAGTGAGCCTCTAGTTGACTAGCTCGTTGATCAACAGATAGTCATGGTTTCTGACTATGGACATTGGATGTCATTGATAACGGGATCACATAATTAGGAGAATGATGTGATGGACAAGACCCAATCCTAAGCATAGCACAAGATCGTGTAGTTCGTTTTGCTAGAGCTTTTCCAATGTCAAGTATCTCTTCCTTAGAACATGAGATCGTAACTCCCGGATACCGTAGGAGTGCTTTGGGTGTACCAAATGTCACAACGAATCGGGTGACTATAAAGGTGCATTACGGTATCTCCAAAAGTGTCTGTTGGGTTGACACGAACCGAGACTGGGATTTGTCACTCCGTATGACGGAGAGGTATCACTAGGCCCACTCGGTAGTGCATCATCATAATGAGCTCAAAGTGACCAAGTGTTTGGTCACGGATCATGCATTACAAGATCGAGTAAAGTGACTTGCGGCAACGAGATTGAACGAGGTATTGGGATACCGACGATCGAATCTCGGGCAAGTAAAATACCGATTAACAAAGGGAATAGTATACGGGGTTGATTGAATCCTCGACATCGTGGTTCATCCGATGATATCATCGAGGAGCATGTGGGAGCCAACATGGGTATCCAGATCCCGCTGTTGGTTATTGCCGGAGAGCCGTCTCGGTCATGTCTGCATGTCTCCCGAACCCGTAGGGTCTACACACTTAAGGTTCGGTGACGCTAGGGTTGTATGAATATGAGTATGCAGCAAACCGAATTTTGTTCGGAGTCCCGGATGAGATCCCGGACGTCACGAGGAGTTCCGGAATGGTCCGGAGGTAAAGATTTATATATGGGAAGTCTTATTTTGGTCGCCGGAAAAGTTTCGCACTTTATCGGTATTGTACCGGGAGTGCCGAAAGGGGTCCGAGGGTCCACCAGGGGGGTCCACCTGCCCCGGGGGGCCACATGGGCTGTAGGGGGTGCACCTTGGCCTGTATGGGCCAAGGGCACCAGTCCCAAGAGGCCCATGCGCCAAGGAGACTTGGGGAGGGGAGAGTCCTAAAGGGGGAAGGCACCTCAGAGGTGCCTTGGGAGGATGGACTCCTCCCCTCTTGGCCGCACTCCTTCCTTGGAGGAAGGGGCAGGCTCGCCCTCCCCTCTCTTGCACCTATATAAAGGGAGGGAGGGAGGGTGGCCGCACCCATAAGCCCCGCGCCTCCTCCTCCTCGTAACACCTCCTCCTCCTCCCGTAGTTGCTTAGCGGCCTGCCGGAGTTCTGCTGTATCCACCACCACGCCGTCGTGCTGCTGGATCATCATCAACCTCTCCTTTCCCCTTGCTGGATCAACAAGGAGGAGACGTCATCCGCTCCGTACGTGTGTTGAACGCGGAGGTGTTGTCCGTTCAGCACTAGGTCATCGGTAATCTGAATCACGGCGAGTACGACTCCATCATCCCTGTTCCATTGAACGCTTCCGCACGCGATCTACAAGTGGTATGCAGATGCAATCACTCTCCCATGACTCGTTGCTAGATGAACTCATAGATGGATCTTGGTGAAACCGTAGGAAAAATTTTAATTTTCTGCAACGTTCCCCAACACGACATTGATGTGTACCTAAGGCCATTAGTTGAAGAACTCTTACAGCTCTGAAATGGAACAGGTGTACGTGCGTGGGATGAGCACATGGGGGAAGAATTTGACCTAAAGGCGTTGCTGTTCGTGACCATCAATGATTGGCCCGCTCTCAGTAACCTTTCAGGATAGACAAACAAGGATACCACGCATGCACACACCGCTTAGCCGACACCAAAAGTATATACCTGGACAGATGCAGGAAGAATGTGTACCTGGGCCATCGTTGATTTCTCTCGACCAACCATCAATGTCGAAAGAAAGGCAATCATTTCAAAGGCGAGGCAGATCACCAGAAGAAGCCCGCCCTGCGTACCGGTGATCAAGTACTTGCTATGGTCTCTGATTTACACGTAATATTTGGAAAGGGTCCCGGTGGACTAGCTGTTCCGAATGACGCCGAGGGACGCGCACCGATGTGGAAGAAGAAATCTATATTTTGGGACCTACCCTATTGTAAAGAGCTAGAGGTACGCTCTTCAATTGACATGATGCACGTGACGAAGAACCTTTGCGTGAACCTGTTAGGCTTCTTGGGCGTGTATAGGAAGACAAAAGATACACCTGAGGCACGGGAGGACCTGCAACGTTTGCACGAAAAGACGGCATGCCTCCTGCCAGCTACGCTCTTACCAAAGAAGAGAAGGAAATCTTTTTTGAATGCCTGATCAGTATGAAGGTCCCGACTGGCTTCTCGTCAAATATAAAGGAAATAATAAATATTCCAGAGAAAAAGTTTCAGAATCTAAAGTCTCATGACTGTCACGTGATTATGACACAACTATTCCGGTTGCATTGAGGGGGCTTCTACCGGAAAACGTCCGATTAGCCATTGTGAAGCTATGTGCATTCCTCAATGCAATCTCTCAGAAGGTGATCGATCCAGAAATCATACCAAGGCTAAGGAGTGATGTGGCGCAATGTATTGTCAGTTTCGAGCTAGTGTTTTCACCATCCTTCTTCAATATCATGATGCACGTCCTAGTTCATCTAGTCGACGAGATTGTCATTCTGGGCCCCGTATTTCTACACAATATGTTCCCCTTTGAGAGGTTCATGGGAGTACCAAATAAATATGTCCGTAACCGTGCTAGGCCAGAAGGAAGCATCTCCATGGGCCATCAAACAGAGGATGTCATTTGGTTTTGTATTGACTTCATTCCTGGCCTTAAGAAGATAGGTCTCCCTAAATCATGGTATGATGGGACACTGACTGGAAAAGGCACGCTAGGAGCGGACTCAATAATATGTTGGGACGGGCATTTTTGGTCTCAAGCACACTACACAGTTCTACAGAACTCTACCTTGGTGACCCCGTATGTCGATGAACACAAGAATAGTCTGCGCTCCAAACACCCGGAGCAGTGTGACGACTGGATTACATGTGAACACATCAGGACTTTCAGCAGTTGGTTGGAAACACGTCTCAGAGGTGAAAACTACTTTATTTTTAGTTTATTTTAATATAGAAGTAGTTTATTTTTAGTAAGTACTACTTTATTTTACTATAGAAGTAGTTTATTTTTAGTAAGTATTACTTTATTTTATTTATAGTAAGTGCTTAAAAAAAGTGCTTAATTAGTAGTTGAACTAGTTGATTTAATAAAACTACTTTATTTTACTATCGAAGTAGTTTATTTTTAGCAAGAAAATTAATAGAACTAGTTTATTTTTTTAGTTCAAGCAATTATTCCCGCATCTACGTCGACGATGCCTATCCCGCATCCTCGTCGTCGACTCGGTGGAGGAGGCCGGCTTGATCAGAGGGGCCATGTCCGGGGCTGGGCTCCGCCGGGCTGGTATTAGGAGGTGCTACCTTCCGGGGGGCATAGGTTGGTGAGGAGCCAGCCCGTCGTTGACCCGATCCTTGTTTAGTGGCGGTCGCGTGGGCCAGTGATGGTGCCTAGGCTTCCGGACACCGCGGAGGTGGTACGTCACCGTGTTAGCGAGGAGGACGAGCACGTCCGTCGTTACATGGTTGCGTTGGAGGGCAGGTTCGACAATACCTGGCAGGTTCTTCACGGATCTCACTGGAGCTATGATCATGTGATGGTTCCTTTCCTTTGGGTGTTCACCGCCCGCGCCGATACCCGTTGGGCGCTACGGTTCTAGCTGTACTAGCGATGCTATATATATGTATTATATTATTCGAGGTGTATTAGGGATAATATTCGATGATGTACGGACGGAATAGATGATGTAGTTTTGCTTATAGTTAAATGCATGCTAATTTGAATACTACTTTATTTTACGATTTGGTTTTGCTTATTGAATGCTCAAATTGGAAAACTACTCCTACTTTCAATGCTAAAATTGGAGAGCACTATGCAAGGCGTATGCATATGATTAGTTGATAGCTTATAGGGTTTTTGTTGTCGCAGAAATCTAGGAGCCCCCCTCCATCATCCCTGCCGTCGTCCCCGTCACCGACCCCCTCCGACCTCGAGGTGAGACCAGCCAAATCCTTTTTTAGAAAGATAATTAAACGATATTTCGGGTTGACTTTAAGTCTGTCGAGTCTCCACCATATATGAGAGGACGAGGAATCCCGACTGTTGTCGTGGGGTAGCTTCTCCTTCGTTCCCGTGTGCTAGACAATTTGGTGTAATGCACTCGGGAATGAAAGGAAGAGCTACCATCACCGACGGTCACAAATGTCAGAGAGGAATCAGTGAGGGAGAGTTCCACCATATATATATGAGAGGACGGTGAATCCCGACTGTTGTCGTGGGGGTCGGTTCTCCTTCTTTCCCGTGTGCTAGACATTTTGTTGTAATGCACTCGGGGACGAATGGAGGAGCGACCATCACCAATGGTCGAATGTATACACCACGTGAGCTGAGAGTTTTCAAGAAAAGACTCGACAGACCGATAGTCAACCCATGATGAATAACAATGATCTAATTTAGTTTTTGTAGTACATATATTTAATTGTACAAGTTTAATCTTTGAATTATGAACGTAGGAAATGTCTTCATCGGATGACGAAGTCTCCCGGGGGAGTGCGGCTGATGCCACGACGATCAAGGTTTGTGCGATAGGCCTCACCTGGACGATGATCGGTGCTTTAGCATTAAGCTCGAGGAGACCTTCGATGTTGAAATGGTACGCAATGGCGACAAGTGTTTTTTTCGTAATTAAGCATGACTTCAACTATTTCAACGTGTAATTTTCATCTTTTACAATTCGAGTATAGCTTATCCCATGCCATGCAAGACGCTATGTCTTGGAGAGGATGGATTTTGAAGACCATGAAAATTTTGAAACAAAGAAAATTCACCTAAGGACCCATCATGATGTGGATTTTGAAGTAAATATGTATAATGCTAAGAGCGTAACCCATTTTGGTTGCAAAAATTGGGAAGCATTTTGCAAGATGTATGGTTTTGATGAGGGTATGCTTGTCACCATGGATCTTGGTGATCCTGACATCGACCAAGACAATATGGACATTTAGGTCCTTGTTGATACGCCTCCAGTTCTACCGCTATGTGAGTTTCTTAAACATAGTTAATTGTTAACTAATTTATATTGTTTATTTAAAAATACTTGACAGCTTATTTCCATTGACAGCTTATTTTGATTGCTCAAACAATGTGCGGAACATGGTAGACAAACCCACTACGTCGATGGCTCCGAGTTAACTTATCAGGAGAAAAATCATCTGACGGATTTTGTACTGATCTTGAGAATTACAATATCTACAATCAAACTCCTCAACATTATGGTCAATACGTGCCACTAGTGCACGTGTTGAACTACGGTAACTACCATGGAGATACCCTGGTAAGATCTTTTACTATTACGACATCCGTGCATCTTTTGCATACTTCTAAAACTAGTACATCATTGCTAACTATGAAGTTATTACTATGTTTTTCAACAGAGAATCCCAGAGGATTGTGTGCCTCATTTGATGTATCAGAATGGCAGCCTTCGTGTTTTGAACATATATCCAGGTCATCCTATGAATCTCAACTGTCTATACCGGATTTCTAAAAGAAGTGGAGACATGCTAATCAGAGAATGGAAAAAATGTATGGACAGTCGTAAGGAGGTTCTTGGAAGCAAAAGGAAGGGCCGCGCAAGAATTGGAGAGAGGATGATCTCCATTCTCCATAATGGAGAGTCAGGGTCTATATTGTTTTATGCTATTTTACCTTAAATAGGGTATTTAGGTCCTGCCTAATACTGATGATCATGTGCTAAGAACAATTAAGTAGGGTTGGTTCGATGACTATCAGGATGATGATCGTATGACTTGTTATTAATAACGAGTATAAGTTGTATGACGATGATTAGTAGGACTTGTTATTATGATGATGCATGATGCGAGCATGAAGAGTTATTATATATTTATGGGTGAAATGAACATGGATTGGATTGAAGTGAAGGCAACATGCATGTGGTGCATGTCGAAAGTAGTACAATCCAAACTTGATAAAGTTAGGATTAGTATTACTTTCGACATGCACCACATGTTGCCTCACTTCAATCTAAGTCATGTTTAGGCATAGCAGTAGCAGTAGCACAGAGATAAGAGAGGACACATCTCTCTATTAGCTACCTATAACAACCTAAATTAACCCCCAAAACCCCTAAACCACCTCCTTTAAAAAAAACCAGCCCCTAAAATGCTGACGCGTGGAAGCTTATTGGTCCTGGTTGGTGCTACCAACTGGGACCAAAGGCCCTCCTGCCTGGGCTCGCCGGAGCGGCCACGTGGAGGCCCATCTGTCCCGGTTGTATAAGAACCGGTACTAAAAGCCTAGGGCATTAGTAACGACCCTTTAGTCCCGGTTCCCCAACCGGGACAGATGGGCCTTATGAACCGGGACAAATGGCCCTTTTTCTACTAGTGCGTTGATCATTTCCCGCATCTCTGTGAACTTCTGTCGTCCTTGTTAGACTTTGTATTTAGGCTAGTTTGTAGCTTCCATACATACCTTGTATTTGCACATGTCCCTCATATAAATATATGTACCAGGCCACTCCTAAAGGTTGAGCCGACCCAAACCAAACCCTAAGTCTAATATGGTATCAAACTAATTGATCCTACCTACGCTCTGCCGCTGCCGCGAGCATCACCGAGTTGATCGCTCGATTCGATCTAGCGTACGTAGCTAGCTAGCCTCGTCTCAAATCCATCCATGCCCCTGTGTGCTAGCTTGTGCACGTCCGCGGTGTTGCTGTCGCCCTCGTTCGCTTCTCACGATGGCATGCTCCGGTGCACCTGGCTCCTCCGCTGCCTTCGGCCTCCCCCGATGCTCCAGACGCTCTTAGAGCATCTCCAACGGCCGCACAAAAATCTTGCGCCCAATAAATCTTATAGTGGGCCACTGTAGCACTTTTAATGCGCCGGGACCAATATTGCTTTAAAGTATCTCCAACGGTCGCACAAAAATCTTGCGCCCAATAAAACTTATACCGCGCCACTATAGCACTTTAATGTGCCGGGACCAATATTGCTTTAGCAGACGCTCAAAAACGCGTGCCCAAAAAGCATACAGTGCAAATTGTGAAGCGCGCGCAATCCGGAGCCCAAAATATGCTGCGCGTCATAGTGTTTTTCAGCGCGCGCCCAAAAACTTTTAGTGCTACAGCGTCTGCTTGACCCGTTCGGCGCAAAAAAACAGAATTTTAGTGCGCGTAGCTCTTTTTGGGCGCCTGTTGGAGATGCTTTTAGCAGACGCTCAAAAACGCGCGCCTAAAAAGCACACAGTGCAAATTGTGAAGCGCGTGCAATCCGGAGCCCAAAATATGCTGTGCGCGATAGCGTTTTTCCGCGAGCGCCCAAAAACTTTTAGCGCTACAGCGTCTGCTGGAGCTGTTCGGTGCCCAAAAAAAATAGAATTTTAGTGCGCGGAGCTCTTTTTGGGCGCCTGTTGGAGATGCTCTTAGCCGGCGGCTCCACGTCAAGCTCTGTCGCCGGTCTTCCACAGTTCACCATCGGAACCCTAGCCGCCGGGGACATGTTCTCCAACAACCCACCGGCCGCTGAGTCCTTCACCAACGGGGGCCTACTTACTGTTGGAGAACGTAGCAGAAATTCAAAATTTTCTACGCATCACCAAGATCAATCTACGGATGTACTAGCAACGAGAGAGAAGGAAGTGCATCTTCATACCCTTGAAGATCGCGATGCGGAAGCGTTACAAGAACGCGGATGAAGGAGTCGTACTCGTAGCGATTCAGATCGCGGTTGATTCCGATCTAAGCGCCGAACAACGGCGCCTCTGCGTTCAACACACGTGCAGCCCGATGACGTCTCCCGTGCCTTGATCCAGCAAAGGGGAGAGGGAGAGGTTGGGGAAGACTCCGTCCAGCAGCAGCACGACGGCGTGGTGGTGGTGGAGGGCTGATACTCGGTGAGGCTTCCCAAGCACTACGAGAGACGAGGAGGGAGAGAGGTAGGGCTGCGCCAAGAGAGAGTTCATCTCGTGTGTTTTGCAGCCCCCAATACCTCAAGTATATATAGGGGAAGGGGAGGGGCTGCGCCCCCATCTAGGGTTCCCTCCCTAGGGGTGGAGGCAGCCCCCAAAACCCATCTAGGGTGCGGCCAAGGGGGGAGAGAGGGGGGCGCACCTAGGGTGGGCCTTAAGGCCCATCTGGACCTAGGGTTTGCCCCCTCCCACTCTCCCTGCGCCTTGAGCCTTGGTGGTGGGGGGGGGGGCGCACCAGCCCACCTGGGGCTGGTCCCCTCCCACACTTGGCCCACACAGCCTTCTGGGGCTGGTGGCCCCACCTAGTGGACCCCCGGGACCCTCCCGGTGGTCCCGGTACGTTACCGATAGCACCCGAAACTTTTCCGGTTACCAAAACGGGACTTCCCATATATAAATATTTACCTCCGGACCATTCCGGAACTCCTCGTGATGTCCGGGATCTCATCCGGGACTCCGAACAACATTCGGTAACCGCGTACATCTATTCCCTATAACCCTAGCGTCATCGAACCTTAAGTGTGTAGACCCTACGGGTTCGGGAACCATGCAGATGTGACCGAGACAACTCTCCGGCCAATAACCAACAGCGGGATCTGGATACCCATGTTGGCTCCCACATGTTCCACGACGATCTCATCGGATGAACCACGATGTCAAGGATTCAATCAATCCCGTATACAATTCCCTTTGTCTACCGGTATAGTACTTGCCCGAGATTCGATCGTCGGTATCTCGATACCATGTTCAATCTCATTACCGGCAAGTCTCTTTACTCGTTCCGTAACACATCATCCCGTGATCAACTCCTTGGTCACATTGCGCATATGATGATGTCCTACCGAGTGGGCCCAGAGATACCTCTCCATCACACGGAGTGACAAATCCCAGTCTCGATTCGTGCCAACCCAACAGACACTTTTGGAGATACCTGTAGTGTACCTTTATAGCCACCCAGTTATGTTGTGACGTTTGTACACCCAAAGCATTCCTACAGTATCCGGGAGTTGCACAATCTCATGGTCTAAGGAGATGATACTTGACATTAGAAAAGCTTTAGCATACAAACTACACGATCTTTGTGCTAGGCTTAGGATTGGGTCTTGTCCATCACATCATTCTCCTAATGATGTGATCCCATTATCAACGACATCCAATGTCCATGGTCAGGAAACCGTAACCATCTATTGATCAACGAGCTAGTCAACTAGAGGCTTACTAGGGACATGGTGTTGTCTATGTATCCACACATGTATCTGAGTTTCCCATCAATACAATTATAGCATGGATAATAAACGATTATCATGAACAAGGAAATATAATAATAATAACTAATTTATTATTGCCTCTAGGGCATATTTCCAACACTTACCACCCCCCTCCATCGGTCATGGCTCTCTGACTGCTTCGGCGACCGCCGCTACCGTCGAATCGGTGATGGCTGAGGCGCCGCTACCGGCACCGTTTCACTTTGCTCACCTCCTCACGGTCAAGATCACCGCCGAGAACTATCTCTATTGGCATGCCCAGTTTCCTCCGCTCCTTCGTAGCCACTACCTCGAAGGGTTCATCGACGGAACATTGCCCTGCCCCGTACAGTTGCTCTCAACAACTGGGTCTAGTGGTTCTCGCATCAATCCGGCGTACCGTGTCTGGCTTGCTCAAGACCAGGTGATCCTCTCTGCCATCTGCTCGTCTCTCTCTGAAGGGATTGCCGGCATGGTTCTATTTGCTGCTACCTCTCAAGATGCATGGTCGGTGCTCGAGGGGAGTTTTTCCTCTCAGTCAACCGCGCGCTCTATGGCGATCCGTCAACAGCTACAAGAGATGAAGAAACCTGACCTCTCTCCTTCCGTCTTCTTCAACAAGATCAAGGCCCTCTCCGACACACTCACCTCGATTGGACGGCCACTAAGCGACGAAGAATTTACTTCGTTTGTTCTTAATGGCCTTGACAGTGAATATGATTCGCTTGTTGAGGCGGTTCACGGACGCGACACCCCAATTGCGCCGCGTGATCTTTACGCTCGACTCCTTGCGATGGAACACCGTCTTGAGACTCGGCGCGCCGCGGAGGTCTACACCGACCACTCCTCCATGAGCACCGCGTACCGCAACAGCCCTCGCTCCTGCCCGCCTAGTGGTGCCAGCAGCAAGCCGTCGCTCCTCTCCAGTCCTTCACAGAAGGCACCGGCTTACTCCGGCGTGGTTGGTGGTCGTCAAGGGGGCCAGAGGAACCCTCGCTCCGGTTGCCCGGTGTGTGACGCCCAGGGAAATCACCCCCATGTCAGTTGTGTGGTATCCCGGGCCACCTAGCCTCCCGTTGCCCTAAACGCTTTAAGCGTGATTTTCTGGGTATAGGCAATGATGGACGCAACAATGAACGTCAGGCTGCCCTGGCGACGCACGGACAGTCTCCTCAAGGGTACACTCCATCCTACGCTGTTGATTCTAGCTGGTACATGGATACTGGCGCGATGGATCACTTGACAAGCGAGCTCGGAAAGCTCACTTCACACGAGCCCTACCAAGGCCATGACAAAATTCATACAGCAAATGGGGCAGGTATGCATGTCTCTCATATTGGTCGAGCATCCCTTCCCACATCTACATCTCGCAAACTTCAGCTTTCCAAAGTTCTTCGTGTTCCGTCTATCACTCGTAATCTTTTATCTGTTCCTAGACTCACTTATGACAATAATGTTGCCGGTGAATTTCACCCGTTCTATTTTTTTGTCAAGGATCGAGCAACACAGGATGTCCTACTTAGAGGTCGCTATCGCGGTGGGTTATACTCTCTGGATGTGCCTCGCATGTCTTATGTCTTCAGTGGTGTCCGTGTCTCGTCGTCTCAGTGGCATTCCCGCCTTGGTCACCCGGCTTCTCCGATCGTGCGTCATGTGCTTCATCGACATGAACTCCCCATGGTGTCTAGTAATAAAGAGATAGTAGTTTGTGATGCTTGTCAACAGGGCAAAAGTCATCAACTTCCTTTTTCTTCCTCTAGTCGAGTTGTCAACAATCCTTTAGAAATTGTGTTTTCTGATGTATGGGGTCCAGCCCAAACTTCTGTTAGTGGTCACAACTATTATGTCAGTTTCATTGATGCTTATAGTCGTTTTACCTGGCTTTATCTCCTTAAGCGCAAATCCGATGTGTTTGATATCTTTCTTCAATTTCAGTCACACGTTGAACGTCTTCTCAAGCACAAAATTATACATGTTTACTCGGATTGGGGGTCGAATATCGCAACCTCAATACTTTTTTTCAGAAGCTTGGAATTTCTCACCGTGTATCGTGTCCCCATACACATCAGCCAAACGGTGCTGCTGAACGCAAACACCGTCACGTCGTTGAAACCGGTCTCATCTTGCTAGCACATGAGTCGGTACCCTTCCGTTTTTGGAGTGATGCTTTCTTTACAACTTGTTTTCTTATTAACCGGCTTCCCACACGTGTGCTAAATATGAAAACTCCCGTTGAAGTTCTTTTTAATGAGGTTCCTGACTACACTTTTCTCAAGGTGTTTGGTTGTGCGTGTTGGCCACATCTCCGTCCCTATAATAGTCGTAAACTTGAGTTTCAATCAAAGAAGTGTGTCTTTCTTGGCTATAGTTCACTTCACAAAGGTTACAAGTGTCTTCATGTTCCAACAAGTCGAGTGTATATCTCTTGTGATGTTATTTTTGACGAGAACTCTTTTCCGTTTTCTAATCTTCCAACATCTTCTGATATACCAAATCACTTTGTTCAACCCCTATTTCCTCCAGCCAATTTGAAGATATTGCATACCCACCTCTTTTGTTACCTAACCATGGTGCAGGTATTGGTCGTGGTGCTCGGCTGGAACTCCTGGAGGATACATATACTACAACGCCATCTACGGATGGTTCGTCTGGCCACATGCATGGCCCGGCCACACATAGTACGTCTGGAGCCACACATGGTCAATCTTCACGTGATCATGTCCATGCAAAAGGGATGGACTTGCCCGACCCAGCCACACCTAGTGGCTCATCCACAACTGGCGAACTGGCTAGTCTTGGCGTGCATGAGCCAACCACGCCGTGTGGACTCTACTCGCCCCACACCACGGCCGGGACGCCCATGCCTGGCTCTTCATGGCGCCATGCAACGTCTGGGCTGCCGATGACTGGGACTTCTCCTACTGCAGATTCGACTGGGTCTGTGTCGCCCGGTCTAGTGGACACACCAGCTTCAGCAGATACGCCTGTGCATGCGCCGCCACCGCCGCCTATTTCACCACCTGTCGTTTCTCGACCACATACTCAGAGCCGTAGTGGCATTTTTTGTCCTAAGGAGCGCACTGATGGGACGGTTGCTTGGCTTGCTGTATGTATGTCTCATGTTGTATCTGATCCAACATCCGAACCACGACATCTTCAGGCTGCTATGAGTATTCCACACTAGCGAGCTGCGATGGAACAGGAGTATCATGCTCTTCTTCACAACAAAACTTGGCGTCTGGTACATCCTCCTTCTGGTGTCAATATTATTGATTGCAAATGGGTTTTTAAAGTCAAGAAACATTTCGATGGTTCCATTGAGCGGTACAAGGCACGTTTGGTTGCTAAAGGATTTAAACAACGTCATGGACTTGACTACGAGGATACTTTCAGTTCGGTTGTCAAGCCTACTACCATTCGACTTTTATTAACCTTGGCAGTTGCTCGTGGCTCGTTTCTTCATCAATTGGATGTTCAAAATGCTTTTCTTCATGGTGTATTGAGGAGGAAGTCTACATGCGCCAGCCACCTGGGTTTGTTGATCCTGATCATCCTCATCACTTATGTCGGTTGGACAAGGCATTGTATGGCCTCAGGCAGGCTCCCCGTGCCTGGCATGCTCATCTTGCCTCTGCTCTTCAAGCTCTTGGTTTTGTTCCTTCTACAGCTGATACCTTGTTGTTCTTACTACAGCGCCCTGAGGTTACTATATACCTTCTGGTTTATGTTGATGATATCATCCTTGTCAGTTCTTCAGTTGCTGCTGTTGATCGCCTACTCTCAGCTTTTAGTTCTGATTTTGCTGTCAAGGACCTCGGCAAGCTTCATTATTTTCTCGGTTTGGAAGTCACTCATGCATGCTTCTACCGGAATGTCTCTTACTTAGAAAAAGTATTCATTGGATCTTCTGCGTCGTGCTGGTATGCTCAAGTGTAAACCTGTGTCTACACCCATGTCTACTACTGAGAGGAATTCAGCTGATATTGGTGCACTTCTTTCTCCCGATGATGCTACTACATATTGTAGTCTTGTTGGTGGTCTACAGTACCTGACTATTACCAGACTGGATATTTCCTTTGCGGTTAATCGTGTTTGTCAGTACCTTCATTCACCTCGTGATTCCCACTAGTCTGCTCTTAAACGCATTCTTCGCTATGTTCGTCTTACAGCCTCCTATGGCTTGCACCTTCAGCCAGCTCCCTCTGGTGTTATCTCTGCCTTTCCGGATGCTGACTGGGCAGGTAATCCTGATGATCGACGCTCTACGGGGGAATATGATGTGTTTCTTGGTCCCAACTTGATCGCTTGGAGTGCCCGCAAACAGGCTACAGTTTCTCGCAGTAGTACCGAGGCTGAGTACAAAGTTGTAGCCAATGCGACATCAGAGCTTATATGGGTACAATCATTGCTTCGTGAGTGGAGGGTCCCTCAACCACAACCACCGATTCTTTGGTGTGACAATATGGGTGCTACATACCTTTCTTCTAATCCAGTATTTCATGCACGAACAAAGCACATCGAAGTTGATTATCATTTTGTCAGGGAACGTGTTGCACAGAAGCTACTTCAGATCAAGTTTATCTCTTCTAAAGATCAACTTGCGGACATCTTCACGAAGCCATTGCCATTACCTTTGTTTGAGGTTTCCCGGCGCAATCTCAACCTACGAGACACCGGTTGAGATTGAGGGAGGGTGTTAGACTTTGTATTTAGGCTAGTTTGTAGCTTCCATACATACCTTGTATTTGTACATGCCCCTCATATAAATATATGTAGCACGCCACCCCTAGAGGTTGAGCCAACCCAAACCAAACCCTAAGTCTAATTGTCCTAAAGACTTTGTCAGGATATCTGCAAGCTGGTCGTCGGTGCAAATGTAGTTGACTTCAATCTTGCCTTCTTCCACGCAATCCTGTATGTAATGGTACCTTATATCAATGTTGTTACTTCTATCATGATGCATTGGATTCTTACATAGGGTAATCTTGGACTTGTTGTCAACATAGAGCACCACTCCTTCTGGTTCCTTGTCGGTGAGGTCACCGAGTAGCCTTTCTAGCCACACACCTTGACCCGTCGCGGTTGCAGCTGCAATATACTCCGCTTCACAGGATGATAATGCGACCACCTTCTGCTTTTGTGATAGCCAACTCACTATGCTTCTTCCCAAGAAATATGCCACGCTTTGAGGTACTTTTACGATTAGTCAATATCTCACCTTAAGTCGCTATCACTTTGTAGCCAAGTAGCTCCACCATATCCTTCTGCTTTTCTCTCAAATAGACACAACTGAAGTTAGTTGTCCCTTTGATGTACCTGAGTATTTATTTCACAGCTGCCCAATGTTCTGTCGTGGGTGCTTCCATGAAGCGACTCACTACGCCAATGGAATAGGAAAAGTCTGGTCATGTATTCACAAGATACCTTAGCCTTCCGACCACACTTCTATACTCCGTTGCATCAACCGCGGGTGATTGGCTCCTCTTGCTAAGTTTAAGTCGAGGCTCCATTGGAACATGACTTGGATTGCAGTCCTCCATGCTACAACTTTCAAGAATCTTCTTTGCATATGCCTCCTGGCATAGTGTGATTCCCTCCGGCTTTTGATGTACCTTGATCCCGAGATAGTAAGTCAAGAGCCCTAGATCAGTCATCTTGAAAAGCTCCTTCATTTGTAGCTTGAATCTAGCAATCTCCTCCTCGTCTGCTCCAGTTATCAAGAGATCATCAACATAGATGCCCACTAGGAGACGATCCTTGCCTTTACCTCACTTGTACATAGCATGCTCCAGTGGACATTTCTCAAAACTAAGAGAAACTAGTGTACGATCAAGCTTGATGTTCCACGCTCGAGGAGCTTGGCATAGCCCGTACAATGCCTTGTGTAGTTTCAACACCTTGTGCTCCTCTCCCTTTTTGATGTAAGCCGGTGGTCGCTTCACATATACTTCTTCTTTCAACTCCTCGTTCAAAAAAGCGGATTTTACATCCATGTGATGTAGCCTCCAAGATTCTTGAGCCGCGAGAGCTATAACTAGCCTCACCGATTCCATCCTTGTGATAGGAGCGGACACTTCCTTGAAGTCTACACCTTGCTCTTGCACGTATCCTTAGGCTACGAGCCTTGCCTTATGCTTCACCAAGTTTCCTTCGTCATCTTTCTTGACTTTGTACACCCACTTGAGGCCTATGATTTTTGTGGTCGTTGGGAGGATTCACGAGCTCCCATGTATTGTTGTCTCGGATCTATCCCAACTCCTCATCCATAGCACGATTGTAGGACCTTGAAGTATGTCTAGAGGGGGGTGATTAGACTACTTGACCAATAAAAACTTAACCTTTTCCCAATTTTAGAGTTTGGCAGATTTTAGCTATTTTAGGACAAGTCAAGCAATCATCACACAATTCAAGCAAGCATGCAAAGAATGTATAGGCAGCGGAAATTAAAGCATGCAACTTGCAAGAAAGTAAAGGGAAGGGTTTGGAGGATTCAAACGCAATTGGACACACGAATGTTTTTGGCGTGGTTCCGATAGGTGGTGCAATCGTACATCCACGTTGATGGAGAATTCAACCCACGAAGGGTAATGGCTGCGCGAGTCCACGGAGGGCTCCACCCATGAAGGGTCCACGAAGAAGCAACCTTGTCTATACCACCATGGCCGTCGCCCACGAAGGACTTGCCTCACTAGCGGTAGATCTTCACGAAGTAGGCGATCTCCTTGCCCTTACAAACTCCTTGGTTCAACTCCACAATCATGTCGGAGGCTCCCAAGTGACACCTAGCCAATCTAGGAGACACCACTCTCCAAGAAGTAACAAATGGTGCGTTGATGATGAACTCCTTGCTCTTGTGCTTCAAATGATAGTCTCCCCAACACTCAACTTTCTCTCATAGGATTTGGATCTGGTGGAAAGAGGGTTTGAGTGGAAAGCAACTTGGGGAAGGCTAGAGATCAAGATTCATATGGTAGGAATGGAATATCTTGGCCTCAACACATGAGTAGGTGGTTCTCTCTCAAAATGGTAAGTTGGAAGTGTAGGTTCGTTCTGATGGCTCTCTCCACGAATGAAGAGGAGGTGGAGGGGTATATATAGCCTCCACACAAAATCTAACCGTTACACACAATTTACCAAACTCGGTGGGACCTAATCGTTAAACTCGGTCGGACCGATTTAGTAAACCTAGTGACCGTTAGTGATTTTTGGTGGGACTGACATGCATCTCGGTGAGGCCGATTCGGTTAGGGTTAGGGCATAACGTAATCTCGGTGAGACCGATTACACAAACTCGGTGAGACCGATTTGGTAATAAGCTTTCCAGAGAGTTGGTCAGGTAAACTCGGTGAGACCGATTTGGTAATAAGCTTTCCAGAGAGTTGGTCAGGTAAACTCGGTGGGACCGATTTGCTCTTTTCGGTGAGACCGAAATGTTACAAAAGGAAGCAGAGAGTTTACATTGCAATCTCGGTGGGACCGATCGCTCACCGGTTAGACCGAAACGTTACGAAGGGAAACAGAGAGATTGCAACCCCATCTCGGTGAGACCGAGATCCCTATCGGTAAGACCGATTCGCTTAGGGTTTGTGGCAGTGGCTATGACTTTTGGAATCGGTGGCATCGGATAGAAAGAATCTGTGTGACCGATTTTGGCTTTAGGTTTAGGTCATTTGTGGATGTGGGAAAGTAGTTGAGGGTTTTGGAGCATATCACTAAGCACATGAAGCAAGAGGCTCATTAAGCAACACCTCATCCCTTCTTGATAGTATTGGCTTTTCCTATAGACTTAATGTGATCTTGGATCACTAAAATGTAAAATGAAGAGTGTCGGTGTCAAAACCGGCAGATCTCGGGTAGGGGGTCCCGAACTGTGCGTCTAGGCGGATGGTAACAGGAGACAAGGGACATGATGTTTTTACCCAGGTTCGGGCCCTCTCGATGGAGGTAATACCCTACTCCTGCTTGATTAATATTGATGATATGGGTAGTACAAGAGTAGATCTACCACGAGATCGAGAGGCTAAACCCTAGAAGCTAGCCTATGGTATGATTGTTGTTAGTCCTCTGGACTAAAACCCTTCGGTTTATATAGACACCAAATAGGGTTAGGGTTACACAGAGGCGCTTACAATGGTAGGAGATCTACATATCCGTATCGCCAAGCTTGCCTTCCACGCCAAGGAAAGTCCCATCCGGACACGAGGCGAAGTCTTCAATCTTGTATCTTCATAGTCTAGGAGTCCGGCCTAAGATGATAGTTAGCTATCCGGACACCCCTAGTCCAGACTCCTCGGTAGCCCTGAACCAGGCTTCAATGACGCATTTAGTCCGGGCGCATATTGTCTTGGCATTGCAAGGCGGGTTCCTCCTCCGAATACTTCATAGAAGGTTTTGAGCACAAGGATAGTGTCCGCTCGCAAAACAAGTTCCACATACCACCGTAGAGAATAATTTTTGCACAGATCTGGCGGCGTATTCAGCGGCGTGACATCACACCACGACCAAGCCTTTATTCGAATCATTTTTTACTATCCAGCCTCAGCTTGTTTAGCGAGGCGGTTTCCTTGGCACGTCTTATCAAAGCATAGATCGTGCCCCCTTATTCCGGGATTCCCATCAATACGGACGTGGGTAACCCATCCGCACCATTGATTCTGGCGCTTGGGAGATAAGTGAGTTTTACCAGTGGCGGGGACGCATAGCCGTCCGTCCATATAAGGGATAAGGATCCACCTTTTCGCCTCGCCTTCTTCCTCCTTTGCTCATCCATTTCCTGCCGAGCTCCAGCGTCCAAGTCCGCACATCCCACCTCAACCTTCTCCAACTATGTCCGGAGCGGGAGGCGGGTGGATGGCCTCCTCCGTCACGGAGGGCACATCAAAAACTGCGGAAGGCGGATACTTGTCCAACGACATCGCGTATCGGCTACAGGGACGAGGGCAGCTCATTCCAACCCCTGGCCCCATGAGAGGGTGGTGTTTCTCCCCACTTCCTCCATGGACTAGGTTTTCCACTTCACCCATTTGTTCGGGGCTCATGTTCTACTCGGCCTAGATTTCCATGATCTGGCCCAGGCTGTATCCTCAACATCTCGGTGTTTATCGTGGTGTGCGAGGCCTTCCTCTACATCCAGCCCCACTTGACATGGCTGAAGATCTTCAATGTCGGGCCGAAGGTAGTGGGCGGCCGCCAAGCGAGTCTTGGAGGTGCCATGGTTGGCAAGATGGCCAAAGTCCTATGGCTCGAGGGCTCCTTTGTGGAGACCATAAACGGGTGGCAATCGGGGTGGTTCTACATCACCGAGCCGCGCGACTCATAATGGGCGGTGGCCGCCGAATTCCAATCTGGCTTCCCCACACGACTCACATCATGGAAAGAGACGGGCTGGCGTGGGGGATTGGACGAGCTGTCCGGACTCCAAACCTCGTCCAAACCTGGTGGACAAGAATCTCAGGCTTGTCAAGGTAATCCAGGTGATGCTCATCCGCCGGATTCTCCCATGCCAACAACGGGCCTTCAAATTGTGGGAGTTCGATCCGGCACAACACCCAACTCTGAAAAGGCTCTTCGACACTACGTACGAAGATGCATGGAAGGTGCTGTTCAAGGGCGCCGAGGCTCCCACATCCGCTACCGAAGATCGCGGATTCAGCTCGCAGCGTCAAGCCAGCGAGGTAAGTTATTTTACCCTTTACAGGACTCTTTTTTCATAGTTTGACTCTATGCGGGATCTAAAACTCCCTAACCTTTGACAGGACTGGCTGAAGATGTCCGGACATATTAACTGTCTGGCCCCATTGCCAGAAGACCCAGCGGACGCCCGATTGATAGGGCTGCTAGCTCCGGCACCTCACGTGGTGCTGGAGAAGAAGGCCAAGAAGGAGGCCACGGGAACTCGAAGGAGCTCCCGGCGCCAGGGGCTGTCGGACTCATCGCCCGACAACCCGGAGGAGGAATCCTCCTCTGAGGAAGAGGAGGAGGAAAAAGAAGCCTCTCCCCCAGCGGGGAGAGAGAAGAAAAGGAAGGCCGCCCCAACTGGGGAGGCCGGAGGGTCCAAGAAGGGAAGAACCCTTCCTCCGGACTTCTCCACCAACGTCGACAACGACGAGGAGGAGTGGCCAACAAGGGCCAAGCCCCTGGCGAGATCGTAAGTGTCCGGATACCCATGGCTTTTTTATCATTGCATAGTGTTCTCTAATGCCGAACAATCATGCAGCCCGCCCAAGGACGAGTTCGCCGCTTCGTCGAGCGGGTCCCTGAGTTCGTCGGAAATGGAGAGTACTTCACTTCCGGCCGCCTCCTCACCTCACGCCACGGACGACGCCGAGGTGGGGCCCCAAGGGGGGCCTGGTCAAGAGGAGGTGGCGCAGGAGGCACCGCGAGGCAACCTCCCGGACTCCAGGCGCGTGGGGAGCGAGACCCCCAGGGGCTCTAAGCCCGACCCTTGTCCGGACTCCATAACGGAACCTTCAGCGGTTCCGAAGTCCGGCAAGCAGCCCCTTCGTAGGAAGGGTAAGACGCCGGTGTCCTCCGTCCAACCGGAGGCACCGGATAGCTTACTGGAGGCGCTTAACAGCGCCTCCATCGAGGAGGAGCACCGCACTGTTATGAGTGTGGTGATCCGAAAAGTTCGATCTGCCAAGAGCGGGCTGACGAAGCTGTACCAGCCTTCTAACAGGCTTTGAGGTAAGTTTAGAATATGTAAAAATATTACCGCATAGACAGTAGCCCTCGATGCTTAGTTGATGTTGGAAAGAAAAGCCGGACTAAGGATCTAAAAAGATATACGCAGGAGTCTAACATAAGTATGTCAATATGCGAATGCAGGCCGCGCTGTTGACCTCTGCCGCACTGACTGCGGAGGTCAATGCATTGAAGAAGAGCGTCGAGCGGTCCGAGAACGAGCTCGGCCTTGCAAAGAAGCAGCTCGAGGACAGGGAAGGTAAGCAATACCTTATTAAAGAAATACCTTATAGAAAGGATTAAGTTGCAAAAAATGACAGGAATAACGTGGGTATTGTAGGGGCCACGAACGAGGTGGCGACCCTGAAGGAAGCGGTGTTCGTGGCCGAAAGCAGAGCGGCCGCGGAGCGCACCGAGCGAGAAAAGCAGGAGGGGCGGGTGGCGGAGGTGTGTCAAGAGCTCCAGGCTCTCGTGGAAAAACACGAGAGTTTGGAGCGTGACTCAAGACTTCGAGTCCGAGGCTCGCCTCGGCTCTTGAGAGTGCCAAAGCCGCTAAGGCGGAAGCCCAAAAAGCCCTCAAGAAATTGAATTAATAAAGAAGATAGCGGCGGTAAGGCATTCTTTATGCAAAGCAAGCATGTGAAAGTGAATTACCTATTACTTACCCGGATTCGAGCTCCCGGGAGCATTCGCGGATATTCCCCATAGTGTATACGATCTTTGCGCGTTCTACTGCGCCAAGGAGGGCTCGGCGGAGAAGGTGTTCGGTCTCGAGATCTTTGAGGCCGACCGTCCGGCCCCCTGAGCGACCAGTGAAGCAGCTGGTCGAGCTCCTAAGGTCGCCGAACAGGCCATGAAGGGCCTCATAGTTGGTGTGGCCATTGGAAGCCATGCCTCGGAGCTACTCCGGCTAGTGCAGCGGCTGGTGGGCCTTTGTCCATGGATTGAAGTCATCAAGCGCTCTGTGTGCATTGAAGGTGCCGTCGGGCCTTGCCGATGCTAAAGTGCACTTTGGGCAAGCTGGATGCGGAGAAGCTTGTGACGGACGGGCCACCGAAGGGCAAGGATCATCGCAAGCCGAAATGTACTATGAGGCGTCTGAAGGGTGCCCGCCAGATAGCGGATGAGTGCTCCAAAGATGTAGTTTTGAATAGACTCGCATTTGTTATCCTGCGCTGAAAACTTGTTCATATCGCTAAGCAACGCTTGTTAATTTAAAATATTACCTTACATGCGGCCGTTTATCAAATTTGAGAGATGGCAAGTCGTTGGCTTCAGCCCCATGCCACGAGTCTTTGGGTGTTCGGATAAACTTGGCGCTCTTGTTCCCATTCTTGGGTCCATCGAGGGAGACGCTCAATGCAACGAACGAGGCAACCGGACTTATAATGCTTGAACACTCTCACTTAGCCATAGAATTCTATAATTTTAAATTTTGGCGAAGCCCCTAGTATTCGGAAGACCGAGTTCGGGGCGCTATCCACGCCTTGGCCGGACAATGACGGTTCCTCGCTCTAAGCGGCATAAGTCTTTAGGGACTCGAAGAAATCTATCGAACAGCGACCGGCTCTCGCCCTATCATGACGGTCAGTTTTAGCTTTCTCCACTGAGGTGCTCAACCCAGCTCAACCGGGGCACAATCGCAGTGGTTCTCCCAGTGCTACCTTAGCCGATATTACGGAACGTAAGGTACCAAAACATGGGAGCAGGCAAACCCAACTATTGACCCAAGACATGATTGAGCCGATGCATATAATGCTATAAGTTCGGGTGCCGCACTTGTGAAAGTGTTGGACTTATCACACCATAATTTTGGGGTACTTAAGCCCCTGGTGTATTGGCCGCACCAAATTATGCGGTTGCACAATGTCATAAATGAACATATATAATGGGAAAGAATGCAATAATAGGCAAGAGCTATATATTGGTTATTAAAAAGAAACTGCAAATAAAAGCAGAACGATACAAATTGTGCGATAAGCAAGGGATGGGACTATTTAACATGTCCCCCTCCAGGGGTAAGCTGCGGGATGGTATGTAAAACAGGTATAATGCTCGTAGTAGAGACCACTGGACACTCGATGCAGTTTTACGCTTCCTGGCTGTTGCATCGTGTATTCGGCGAATGCGGACAGAGCTTCACGGAGAACGAGTCCCGAAAGTAAGAAAAAATGAAAAAGGAAAAAGAATGACACAATCGGGATCCCCAGTGCGGTTGAGCCACATTACAGGCGTGCGTGGTCGTGCCCCCTCCTTATGCCCATGGTATCTCCAGGCGTAGTTATGTGCAGCGTAATCTTGGCCGCAATTTCGCGAGGCTGGGGTTGGGCGGATTACTACGCGTGCTTGGATCGTGCGGCGGTCTTGTTGTAGGTTACTCGGTGCGCTTGATGGTGTCCGGACGTTTAGTGGCGGACTCGAGAATTGCTGTGAGAGCTGCCTTGCACCTCCGCGCGAGAACGCCGTGTGCTCCTCCGTTCGGAGGAGCGTTCGATGTTTCCATTGACCGTGATTACTCCTAGAGGGCCTGGAATCTTGAGCTTGAGGTATGCATAGTGCGGCACCGCATTAAACTTTACAAATCACGGTTCGTCCGGCGATGCGTGATAGCGCTGCGTACGGGACTATGTCAAAGATTAACTCTTAACCCGGAAGTTATCCGGGATCCGAAGACCACTTGAGTGTAACTGAGCCTGTACAATTGGCCTCTACACTGGTATGACGCCTTTAAAGGTCGTCTTTGTGGGTTTAATCCTTGAGGGTCTATGCCCATTTGCTTGTATCTGATAAAGCAGGTTCAGGCTGCTACCGCTATCCATCAGGACTCTGGTGAGGTGAAATCCGTCAATGATTGGGTCAAGAACCAATGCGGCGAAACTGCCGTGACGGATGCTAGTGTGGTGGTCCCTTCAATCAAATGTGATCGGGCAGGAGGACCATGGGTTGAACTTCGGGGCGACTGGCTCCATCGCATACACGTCCCTTAGTGCATGCTTCCGCTCCCTTTTGGGTATGTGGGTTGCGTATATCATGTTCACCGTCCGCACTTGTGGGGAAACCCTTCATCCTCTATTGTTCGGCGGGGCTCTTCCTCGTCATCGCTATGCAGCCCCTTGTCGTTGTTTTCGGTAGCTTAGCTTCCTGCTTGCTTGAACACCCAACAATCCCGGTTGGTGTGGTTGGCTGGTTTTCGAAGTGCCATGTATCCGCTGTCGATTGAGTATTCGGTCCAAGTTGGGCCGGGCCTGAGTATTTCTTTTGAATGGCTTCTTCCGCGACCAGGTTGAACCTCTGAATCCGGCATTGGCTGCCGTATCTTCAGCATTATCGCCGTTAATGCGGCGCTTGTTCTTGTTGCGGCGCGACCTACCATTGATGTCCTTGGTATCCGAACTACCGGGTGTTTGGCCAAGTTGTTGCTTGAGCTAGCGGATGTCCTCTCCGCATAAGCGGGTCATGAGTGTGGTGAGGGCTGCCATGGATTTCGGCTTTTCTGTCCTAGGTGCGGGCTAGCCACTCGTCGCGGATGTTATGTTTAAAGGCTGCAAGGGCCTCTGCATCCGGACAGTCAGCGATTTGATTTTTCTTGGTTAGGAACCGTGTCGAATTGTCGGCGATTCTTACGGCTGCTGAATTATATGGCTAAGGTCATGGCGTCTGGTGGTCGCACATATGTGCCTGGAAGTTATCAAGGAATGCGGCTTCGAGGTCCTCCCAACAACCAATTGATTCTGGCGGCAAGCTGTTAAGCCAATGCCGAGCTGGTCCTTTAAGCTTGAGTGGGAGGTATTTGATGGCGTGTAGATCATCACCGCGGGCCATGTGGATATGGAGGAGGTAGTACTCGATCCAAACCGCAGATATCTGTTGTGCCATCGTATGATTCGATGTTCTGGGTTTGAAACCCTCGGGATTTGATGATCCATTACTTCATCTGTGAAGCATAGTGGGTGTCTTGGCGCCTCTGTATTGGGCTATATCACAGCGTAGCTCATATGAGCTTTGTCTACTCTGTTCGGCCTGGCCGGGTTTGCTGTATCTGGCGTGACGATAATCATCCCGAGTCGTTGGGCGCCCACGCGATCCGTGAACCGATCTTCTATGTTTGCCTTATCCTCAATATATCTCGCAAGTCCGGCGCGTTTTCCGTGCCTTGGTACTTTTGAGCGCGTCGGGGTGTGGCTTGGCGGAGGGCGAGAAGCTTCTCAGCCGCGGCCACAGGGTGGCGATCTGCCATGTCGTCTTGTTGCTGGTGGCGTGGGTGCTTCCTCCTCACGATCGAGGCAGCGGCCTGCGTTTGGGGTAGCTTTTGGAGGCGTTCGAGTTCATACTCTTGGCTGCAAGGACTTGATCCATCATCGACTAGCAAATCTTAGCCAGCTCTAAGCTGCTGCTGCTTTTTCTTGAGGCTGCTTGCCGTGGCCATAAGCCTGCGTTTGAAACGCTCTGTTTGGCGGGATCCTCGGGCACGGCAATTCGTTGTCGTCGAGGCTTGCCTCATCTCCGGAGGGGGCGCATAATTATCGTCCTCTACCTCTCTTTACTGCGCCTTGTCGTGCGGACTTTCTCCTCCTCTGTGCTGAATCCTCTTTGGAGGGTTGTCTTCGGCACTGTCCGGGGTGTTATTATCTCCGTGCGGAATCACCGTTTTTTGTGGCGCGTTTTAAAGCGGCGCCGGCACGCCGGCGCTTAGGCTGCTTCTTGGAGGGTCATCCTCCGTTGTTCCATCGCCGTTCCCATCTTTTGGGATGTCCACCATGTATATGTCGTATGAAGGGTGGCCTTCCGATTGCCTGTGGCGCTGGTTCTTGTTAAATCTCTGCATCATCGTCCATACCGTCGATGTCTTGGGAGTCGAAGTCGAGCATGTCGGTTAAATCATCGGCGGTGGCTACAAAGTGGGTGGTGGGTGGGCGTTGAATTTCTTCGTCGTCCGAATCCCAACCTTCTGACCGTAGTTCGGCGAGGCTCCGACAAAGAGAGAGACTTTAATGAGTTCGGGATATCGCTAAAGGGCGAGTCTTTGAAAGATGTCCGCAGCGGTGAACTCCATAACGGCGCCCGATCGGATTCGATTGGCGAGTAGCTGGGAGGTTGGAGTCCGGAAAGGAGTCCGGCACACAGGAGTCACGAGCCGCAAAGGACATGGATGGAGTTGGCTCAATCGCCGTAGAGATTTCAGCCCCGGCGGTGTCAACCAGCCATCCTCGATTGGCGAGATCGGCTCGAATCAATGGTCGGGCGGACACTAGTCTGACCTCGGGACACTTTGTTGGCGGCGAGTTAGATCATGCCCATCGAGATAGTGCGGCGCGCTTGGCTGCGGCTCGAATCCGTCGAAGATCAAGTCTCCGCGGATGTCGGCCGTGTAGTTTAAACTTCAAACCTGACGATGGCGGGGCATAGCTTCGATCTGCTCCGGATGGCCAGCGAATTGGCCCGCGATGCAAAGCCGCCGAATCTGAAGATCTGTCCGGGAGAAAGGTCTCACCACTGGACCGCATCGTTATTGATGATCGAAGGAGCCATCGGACCTATAGGTGGCGACACGAGGAACTCTCAATGAAAGCACCAATGTCGCTGTCAAAACCGGCGGATCTCGGGTAGGGGTCCCAAAGCTGTGCGTCTAGGCGGATGGTGACGGAGACAAGGGACACGATGTTTTACCCAGGTTGGGCCCTCTCGATGGAGGTAATACCCTACTCTGCTTGATTAATATTGATGATATGGGTAGTACAAGAGTAGATCTACCACGAGATCGGAGAGGCTAAACCTAGAAGCTAGCCTATGGTATGATTGTTGTTAGATCCTCTGGACTAAAACCCTTCGGTTTATATAGACACCGAATAGGGTTAGGGTTACACAGAGTCGGTTACAATGGTAGGAGATCTACATATCCGTATCGCCAAGCTTGCCTTCCATGCCAAGGAAAGTCCCATCCGGACACGGGACGAAGTCTTCAATCTTGTATCTTCATAGTCTAGGAGTCCGGCCAAAGATGATAGTTCGGCTATCCGGACACCCCCTAGTCCAGGACTCCCTCAAAGAGTCTTGAGCTTTTGAGCTTGAGCCAATCCTTTGTCCTTAGTATTTTGAGGGATCCACTTTCATCATCCATGCCATGCCATTCATTGCCATTCATTGAGCTTTCCTGAAACAATAGTCTTGGAATAGCATTAGCTCAATGAGCTATATGTTGTTATGAATTACCAAAACCACCTAGGGATAGTTGCACTTTCAATCTCCCCCTTTTTGGTAATTGATGACAACATATAGATCAAAGCTTCGACAAATGATAATAAAATTTAAATAACATAAATAAGCTTTGAGAAGTATGTGATAAGCAAGAGCTCCCCCTAAATTTGTGCATAGTTTCAGATTTGCTTTGGACTGCAAATGCACAATGAACTAGGCTCATGGGTTACTCTTCCATGTCACATACATCTTGGTGGAGCGCTCAAAATAATAAACAATGAATACATGCACTCATCACCAAACATAGTGAGTGATCACATAAGATAGATAGGATAATATCAAGCATGCATAATTGTAGCTTATGATCAAACACATGATCATCAATGTCTCACAAGCATAGTATCTCAACCAAAAGCAAACAAAGATTGAAAAACCACCAAATAAAGCAAGAGAGAACAAAAGCAACACACTCTCTCTCAAAGCCTATGATCTATACATTTTTCTCCCCCTTTGGCAACAAGTTACCAAAAAGTTCATAGAAAATGCATAGTGCTAGATCGACTCTCAGTCTTGATCTTCTGGTGGTGGTGTAGAGATGGCTCCTTGGATGAAGGCTTGATTGAAGTGGATGGAGCTGGAGGAGTTGGTCTTGGAGCTGGTTGCCTTTGGGCTGTGAGGGGCAGTGGCTGGTGCTGAAGTTGTTGCTCTGAGTGTCATCCACTTGCACTGCAATCGACCTCTGGGCCACAGGCACTCTGGAAAACACATTGGTGGTAGTCTTGCCCTTCCTCTCCGCATGTCATCTGCGGTTGCTCCACAACCCAGCCGAATCTCGATTACCTTGACATCTAGATCATAGAATTTTTGTTCCATGATTCTTTCCAGGGCTCTCCTGGTTTTGAATTAGGGTGGCCAACCCCTTCTCAATCCTCGGAGATGATGCTATCAAGTAACCAAGCTGCTCTGTTTGGTTTTCACGAAATATTCAGATGCCTCCTCTTGAGTTGGCATCTTGGCAGCGTCTCCCTCTTTGCCTTCTCCTTCTTCTCTGAGCTTGGCTGATTGTGGATCATCTTCATTCATGACAACCTCATTGTCCTCAAAGTCTGGATAAAGTGGAAAGTGTTCCTTATCAAACTGATATTTTCCTGTGCCCATCTTTGAGTTTATCAATTCTTGAATCGGGTGCATATCCACAACTCCTCTTACGATCTGCTGCAGTCCTCTTGATTGTTTCAATGATCGGGCTCATGACTTTGAACTTCGTGGCACATCAAACACATGCAACATGTTGATGGCATGCCCTCTGATCATGTTATGGTCACGGACTTAGGCAACAAAGTGTGCCTCGAGAATCAATTTATGGTTGGCAACCCGACAGAAAAGTGAACTGATCCAAACTTGTGAGTCTCTAATGCCTTATCTGGAATTTCCTTGTACATGTGAGCCATTGAATTGTGACCCAACTTCTTCTTTGCATAAATGTCTAGGTCATCCTCATTCTCCTTGGGGGCATTGATCGGACTTGCCCATTCTTCAATAGTGGACTGGTACCTTGTACCTTGGGACATCAAACTATTCTTCCATCTGGGTAAAAGTGTCTTTGTGGAGTAGAACTACATGATAAGCTCATCATTCCAGTTGGTGAACTTCATCCAACAAAATCTGCAACTCCACAAGCAACAAAGCTGTCTTGCACTCCGGATAGTGCTGCTCATTTTCCTTGATGAATTTCAGTCAACCCACCTCATGTCACAGACTATGGGCTTCTTGTCCAACAAATTGTTTCATAGAAGTCCTCTGTTCCTTTGTGTGGAACACATAGTCAAAACCAGTTCTTCTTCTTGAAGCATATGGATCTTCCATTCTCCACAGTCTCAGCCTGAATCCTTCCTAATTCTCATGTCCCCAACCACGGGATGGGCATCATTATGGTCTGGTATCTTGGGCTTGAGCTTTCTTAGAACCTGTCCTTCTTCTTACAGATCTTGACAACATTGGGCCTTTGGGGCCTTGTTCTTCTCAGCAATTTGGAATACTCCTAGTATTCCTCTTTGGAACTTTCTTGGCCTTGGAGGCAGCTTTGGGTGTTTCCTTGGGCTTGGATGTTGCAGCCTCGATCTGATTGCATCTCCCATAAGCTTAGCTGCCTTTGGGCTGGTGCAGCAAGCTCTTCCTCTTCCATCATGGAAGGTTGACCAACAATTTTGGCCATGGTCTTCTTGACCCTTTCCTTCCTCTTCTTTCCTTGAAGCGGTGGCTCTTTGGGATCGAGGCCTTTTAGGCGATTGAGTTGATGCTCTCGGCCTTGGATATTGGTTGTCTTCCTGCAGGCCTTTTGGTCTTCATGCACGGCTTTGTATTCTTTCTTTGAGCCATATTCCTTCTTGAGCACCTCTTTCTTGGAAGTAGCCTCATCTTCCTCACTTTGTAATCTTCATCCTCTGAATCTGAAGTTCTTTTCCTCCTTTGCCTAGTTGCAGCCTTAGGCAAATTGCTAGGAGTACTTCTGCTCCCTTCATCTGAAGTTGAGGGACTAGTGCCCTCACTCAGTCCATCTGCTCTTGACCTGTTCTAGGCATCACTTTGATCGGGTATCGGGAAGCTGATCGACCCACGAACACCTATGGGACCGTGGACCGAGCCCCTTCGGTTCGGTTGGGGGAGAGGTCGCCACGAAGAAGCAGATTGGTGAAGCACGAGCAGTTACCCAACCCGGAGCTCTCAGGAGATAACACTCCTCTTCTTGCATGTCTGAGGTTGTATTGTGTTCTTGCTGGGAGCCTTTGAATGCTCTGATACACACCAGCTACTAACGAGACCGGCGTGAGTGTTGAACCCCCCTCACGTTGTGCATGGGCCTCCTTTTATATGCTCAAGGGTCACCCGACAGGTGTAGCGTGAACAAGGAGCAAAAAGGGAAAATGAGTTGCGGTTAGTACAGCTACTTATGCGACATAACATACCTAACCACGGCGGGGGGACAAAGGCATTAAATGCCCGTCCATATCGCCCTAAACAGATCTTGGAAAGGGACCGTCGAGGGGCGCCACCGCTTGCCATGATGGCAATCTTGTCGGCACCGCTTGCCACCGCGCCCCTGGCTGCTGACCTCTTGCCACGCAGCGCTAGAAAGGTCGAGGCGACACGTTGGTGGATGTCTTTGGAGCATAATTCTGAATGTCGCGGCAAGCGCCTTGCATGATCGTCGTCTTCCGTGCCGGAAGTTTGTCGCTCACGGGCCTTCCGGCAAGCTCCTCTTGCAGGGCCTTGTCTCCTAAGTGCCTTGGTTGGCCTTCCGGCAAGCTCCTCTTAGGGGCCTTGTCTCCTTGGCTTGAATACTTTGTTCTTGAATGGCTCCAAAGGAACCACGGAGGACCTTGGCGGTCACTGGCAAGCCTTGCCGCGGGTGCTGCAACTGCCCATGCGAGTTTGGGATACTAGGGTACCCTACTCTAGTACACCGGCAGAGCCCCGACTGGGCCACCTGCAGTGCCGACAGCTGTTGGGCGGGCCCAAAAGCAGAACGCGAGACACGTCTTGGCACAGGAATCACGCCATAACTTGCTCCGGACCCACCGTCCCCCACGAGCAGCACGCAGCGTCGAGCGGCGTCGTGGGAGAGATCGTGGTGGTTTCTTTATTAGGAAGCGGAGCGTCGCCCCTCCTCTTTATAAGCGAGAAGCGAGGGCAGTTCGCCCACCTTACCGATTCTGTCCAATCTCGAAAAACCTCCGCTGCTCCCCTTCTTCCCAAGGGCGAAAAGAAACGGCGCTCACCCCATCGCCACCGGCACCACCAGCGCCGCCACCAATGCGTCGATCTCCCCACCACCTCCGTCATGGCTCAGCCGACAAGGGAAGAGGCGTGAAATCGGCCGGCGCCAGCGGCTCATGGCTGCTGCGCAGGCGGGCCATCTTCCCCGGCTTCGCGAAGGAGGCTGAGGAGTACTACTACCTCTTCGGTCGGCGGAGCAGCGGCGCTTGTCTAGCATCGCGAAGTACTCTCGGCCGCCGCATCTGGCGGCTCGGCGGGTATCCCTTCTTAGCACTCTTTTTCTCTGCGGGCTCTGCCCGCCTTTCTCAATTCTTCTGCGACATCGCGAACACCTCTGGGTTTCGCCTCCTTGACTTCACCCCCAATGCTGTCACGACCATGGCAGTTTCGCACATCTCTGCGAAAACTTTGTCGGAATCCACCAAGCGTAGCCCTCTTCGCCATTTCTTCATGCCTCGAGTAGAGAGAGAGCCTCTTCTTGGGAAGAATCGCTTGGATCTCAGGATCGGCAGAAGGAAGCCTATCTGGAGGAGAGCTCCTGACAAGTGGGAGGAATGGAGGGCAGATTGGTGTTCGATTGTGAGAGAACCATGACCCTTACCGCCGGCGCCAAAACCCCAATAGTCGCGGCAGCGATTGGAGCAACTTGGCGGGAAGATGCTAGATTGAAGATTGCCGTCACCGGATCCTGCGCCTCGGGCTTGCGAGACTCACTTTGTGGCGCCGTTGGCGCAGATTTCCTTCGCCGCCGCCGCGCCCCTTGCGGAGAGGAGGAGACCTGCTTGGGAGTTCGAATCTGCGGCCGGATATCATGAAGCTGCGCCGGGCCTCAACTTCAATTTCACCGTATTGGAGTTGGATCACGATGCTCTGGAACTGTTCAAACACGACCACGATCATCCCGAATGGTTTAGGTTGCCAAGAAGTGCGTTCCATTGTGCAACAATTCCTCGCTCGACCGCATCCGTGCAATGATGCCGTTGTGTGACTTCGCATGGAATTGTTCCAACCTGGCAAAAACCTGCCGATGACTTCGTGCGGGTGTTCTTGACAACTTGGAAGAAGTGCCGATCCGCCCGATGAGCGAAGGGCCTCACCGCGACACCGATGGCGAGATCGCGGCGCGCCACCAGGTGGAAGAAGCGGCGGCAACTGCTGCAGCAGGCGAGTTGGATTCACCGTGGAGGCGGCAGAGGCAGCGGGCGGCAAGCCTTGTCGTCGAGAGGAGCTTGCCGGCGAGGAAGAGCATGCCGAGCCGAAGTTGAGCCGGCGAGCCGCCGGGCGCCTCCTCCCCACCTTCAAGCAGCTTGCATGCGGCGAGCCACAGCTCCACCAGAAGGCGTCTCCGCAAGGCGGAGAAGCAGCGGGCGGCAGAGCGACCCAACAGCCCGTCGCGCCCGGCAGCCGCTCCACCAGCATAAGCAACTGTTGCCAGCGGGAGCACCTCACGCCCGCTGCGACAAGCTGGGCGGGGCCTTCCGAGACCACAGATCCTGCACCCGCCAGCGGCCAAGGAACCAACTCTTCCAGCTCGTGCACGGAGGCAAACCGAATTCGATCTCTCCGTGCTCAGCTCAGGAAGAAGAAGAGTAAGATTTTTTTGCTGTGCTTGTAGTTCTTCAATCTGTTGCTTTGTCTTGTATCTGATTTGCTTTACTCTGAATCCATTCCTTTTAGAGGCTTTGGCCCGAAGGCGTCGAAGAAAGCAGGTCGGTGATTATGTCGAGGATGAACCCACCGTGGCAGCAAGAGGCGTGTCAGAGACCACCTTGCGGACCGGCAACCCTTCACCAAAGCAGCCCCAGCGCAGCCCCAGTAATAAGTATATGGTTTTGTTCCTGCTGTTAGGCGTGCATGGGTGCTCTTTATTTGCCGATATCATTGTTGATTTGTGTAGGGCGAGCAGCCCCACCGGGAGTGCCACAAGCCGCTCGACATGCCATCTGCTTGACTACACATGCCAAGGAGGATCCCGGCAAGGAGTGTTCTCCGGCAAGGGAGGCATCTCCGGCAAGGTCAGTTCTCCGGCAAGGCGGCGCCAGCGACCCCGGTAAGCTGAGACCATTGCTGCAGATCAAGTCACGGTAATCCTCTTGCTTGAAAACTGCCCTTGCGTTCTTCTTCTGATTTTCTTTTGAATATCTGCTTGACTTTTCTTTCTTTTTCGATCATCAGATCCGTCGCCTGAGCCAATGGAACCCGAGGTCGCGGCGCGAAGAGCAGCAGCTTATCTTGGCCGCGCCGCCGTCACCGAAACAAGCAGTGACAGCAAACCCGCCGGCGAGAGGCCGCCAAAACTGCCGCCCTTGGCTGGCGAGGTCAGCGATTACCTTGGCCCCGAGGCCGCGAGGCGCCGAGAGCTACACCGACCGCCGATCCCTCACTTGGCCGCCTTGCGCCCGGCTCCGAAGCCCAAGCCAGCGCCCTACTTGAAGGCGGCGATGGCGTCTTCATCAAGCTTCCACAGGCGTCGAGCTCCAGGCGCCGGTCGAAGGATAAACCTTTGGCGAGCTGCTCGCCTCCGCTGGGCTGGCGCTGGTCGGCAAGCAGCGGCCAGCGGCGATGCGAGGAGGAGCGATTGCTGCGGAAGCTTCATCGCTCTACGCGCCCGACAAGCCAAGCTGGAATCGAGAAGCGCTTGTCGCGGCGGGCAGAACATTGAAAGCGGAGGAGCTCGGGGCCTCCATCGAAAGCTCTCGGTCTTTGGCGGAGGAGCAGGAGCAAATCGTTGAGCGCATAAGCCTTCATCCTCGAGAAGGCTGAGGTTGAAGAGCAACAGCGGCTTGCCGCCGAGAGGCTGTCTGCGCAAGAAGGCGAGCTGGCGCGCGGAAGATCAATCTTGACAGCCATGAGGAGGAGCTTGCAGCGAACAAACATTTGTGAGCCCTTAAGGAAGCAAAGGGCCGCCACAGCTGCCGAGGCCGCCAAGAAGGAGTTGGAGGCAGAAGGTGGCGCAGCTGGAGGCCAATCTCAAGAAGAGCGGCGAGGAGCTTGCTGCACTCAAGCATGAGCACAAGAAGGGCGCCTACACTCTTGGCGAGCTGCGGGGCCGTCTCGCCGAGAGGAGCAAGGAAGCTCAGCGCCGCCAAGGATTCAGCGGATCTCGAGCTTAAGCTGACTACTTTGATCTGAGGCCTGGGCGGCGCCAAGGGCGGGAGGTGGCCTTGTTGGAAGATCAAGACCGGCGGCTGCTGGCGAAGTGCTCTGCCGCCAGAGCACCTTGAGAGAATGTGGAACCTTTGGACCGAGGGTCTCGTGAATATTGCCGCCGCCATCGGCGGGGGCTGGCGGAGCTGGGGATGGTGGATATCGGATATTCCTCCGATGAGCACCTCAACCCAGCGCCAAGCTCATCTTGTTCTTCAAAGGCGTGGTGGCGGCTCTCCAACGACTCGGGAAGAGATCCCAAAGCAGTTGGCGGCGAGTCACGCGGATCTGTGCGGAGCTCTTGAAAGGTCTTGATGAAGGTGGCCTTCGCAATCCAGGCCTTAGCTTCACCAACGTCCTCAAGTCCTTGCCACGGATGCTGATGTGGGCGCTCAAGACCCTTATCGCACCCATTGTGGACAGGGTGGCGGGATCAAGAGGGTTGATGGCGACCGCGTGGATTAGGCGCCCATTTTATCTTTTCCTTGTCGCTGCTGGTCATGTTATGAAAACAATCTATTAGAGCTGCGACAAGCTATCTTGTAATATAACTCTATTTTGGGTAGTAATTGCTATGTTATTTCCTTTACTTGATTCCTTCCTTTGTATGTTTTTGCCCTCGCTTTTAGGGAACTTGTCGGTATGAGCACCTTTGCATGGCCTGAGTCTGAAACGTCGGCAACTTCTTTGGCGGTGCCGCTTCCGACAAGCAACCTTATGCAACTAGTTGCAGCTCACTTAAGTTGTTGGCGGACTCGAAACAAAGTAAGAGCGCAACTAGCTACGAGTTGGTTCCTCCAGCGCTGGGTTTTCCATACAAAACGATCGTTCGAGAAGATAACTTAAAATTTTAAAACTGATTGCTCAAACTTTGGCAACTTAGCTTTTACGTCGTTTGCTTCCGGTAAGGCAAAACTTCCTTGAACAACGCTTTGCTCCACACCATTATCTTCTCCTTCCCCGGCAAACTTGTGTGCGAGGAGCCTTCCTTTCTTTGAGAAAGAAAGAAGAAAATAAAGATATGGAGCCTTGCGGCTCTTTATTGCTTACGGAATAGGTGCTGCACAAAGTGTCGGATAATGCATGCAAAATAAAGTAGAAAGCATGAAATTGACAAGATGTGCGGAGCACATCAACTTTACTGTATGCGGGCTTTGTACAAAGGATTACATGCAACATCGGCAAGACTTGTACAAAAGGTGGTTCTTGGAACAGGTTCGGCAACAGCGCTCTCTGAGTAAAACTTACGAAGATGCTCAATATTCGGGGAGTTTCTCACGGAATGCCATCTTGGTCTCAAAGCGGACAGCGCCGGGCCTAGTGACTCGTCTCACCGGTAAGGCCCTCCCACTTGAGTCAACTTGTTGGAATTCTTGGCGGACTGAGCGCGCGAAGAACAAAGTCGCCTTCCTCGAGACTTCGGCACTAACTGCGGCTATGGTAGCGGCGCAAAGCTTGCTGATATCGAGCAGCTCGAACAGCAGCTGAAGGCGGTCCTCCTCGAGGCGGTCGTCATCTTGTCGCAATTGCTCTTGCTCAAGCTCGTCATAGCGAGCACTCGAGTCGACCGTATCTGAGTTCCGTGGGGAGAACGCCTCTTCTCCATAGACTAGGCGAAAGGTGTGCGGCGGTGGCTCGATTTGGCGTCATCTGATCGACCAAAGAACCACGGCAGCTCCTCAATCCATTTCTTCCGCTTTTGTGCGGCTGTCGAAAGTCTGGTCTTGAGTCCCGCAGCACTTCAGCATTGCCCTCTCCGCTTGACCGTTACTTCTCGGATGAGCAAGCGAAGCGAAGCGGAACCTTGGCGTAAGATCTTGGGCGTATTGCATGATGGTGCGACTTCGTGAATTGTGTACCGTTGTCGGTGATGATCTGTTAGGGATCGAAGCGACAAACAATCGACTGAAGAACTTGACTGCTGTTGTCTGTCACCTTCCTCCTTGCTTCCAATTCCGGCCACTTTGTGAACTTGTCGATTACAGCGTACAAGTACTCAAAGCCCCGACAGCTTCGGGGAAAGGGCGAGGATGTCGAGCCCAGGACGAAAATGGCGAGGATAAAGGGATCGTCTGGAGAGCTTGAGCTGGTTGGTGTATCTGCTTGGAATGGGCCTTGCGCTTCACACTTGGTTACTTGTGCGGTTGCATCTGGAGGGCTGTCGGCCAAAAAAACCTTGCGGAATGCTTTGCCAGCAAGTGCTCTTCGCCAATGTGGTGACCACATATGCCTCCATGTATCTCTGCCAACAGCTTGTCCATCTTCGGTGAATACACTTCAATTTCACACGTTGAGTCTTCTTACATGCAGTGTCTTTGTCGACAAACTGGTACATACTTGATTGCCGGGCTACTCTTTCCTTCTTCTTGCTCTTGGGAAGTTCTCTGTCTGAAGGAAGCGGATGATCTGCTGTGCCCATCTTTGGAGCTTGCGGCTCGACAACAAGGACTAAAGGCATATCTGCTGCTGCGGGAACATCCGCTTCTCTGGCGAGAACACTGCGGCTCAGCCGGAGCTTGATGTTCCCGGCAAGCTTGCGAGCAAAAGTTGTCGGGGCGTGCGCTTCAGCAGAACAAACCGTAGGATCTGCGGAGCAGGCTGCTCCTCGGCACTCTTGGTGTTGAGCTTGGGGACCTTCTTGGCGGCGGCTTCGGGAGCTCTGCGGAAAATAGTCACCGAAATCAACTTCCTCTTCTTGTTACATCCGATTGATGGCGTTCTGAGACCGTTGAGTCACTTGAGCACAAAGATCCCTGGTTCCACGAGGTAACTTAAGTCTTGGCGCACTTGACGAGCCATCGGCAATGTCGTTCTGAGCTCTTGGAATATATTCCATCTGTAGGCCGTCAAAGTGCTCTTGTAGCTTTCTCACTTCATCAACGTAAGCCTCCATCAACGGACTCTGATAATTCTTGTTTACTTGGCGGACGACAAGCTGTGAGTCACCCCTGATAATGAGCTTCTTAATCCCAAGGTCTGCTGCGATCCGGAGACCGGCAAGCAAACCTTCATACTCTGCAGTATTGTTTGTCACTTGCTACTTGGGAAAGTGCATCTGGACTACGTACTTGAGGTGCTCTCCGGTGGGTGCGACAAGTAGTACGCCCGCACCGGCGCCTTGCAGCGAGAAGGCACCATCAAAGTACATAAGCCACTCTTTGCTTGCTTCCTTGACGGGGATGCTTGTTTCTGGAATTTCTTCGTCTTGCGTTGGCGTCCATTCTGCTATGAATTCTGCCAATGCTCTGCTTTGGATAGTTGAAGTGCTCTCAAACTTGAGGCCGAAGCTTGATAGTTCCAGTGCCCACTCGACAATCCTGCTGTTGCCTTTGGATTTTGCGATATCCTCTTGATTGGAAGCGAGTGGCGACTGTGATCTCATGTGCTTGGAAGTAATGGCGCAGCTTTCTCGAGGCCGTGAGGAGGCGAAATGCAATTTCTGCACACAGTACCTTGACCTAGCCCCTACGGAAGGAACCGACAAAGTAAACTGGCGCTGCACCATCCTTTTACGCATCTTCTCCTGCGCTGCGCAGATCCATCCTTGTCGGGACGAGCTTGCGGTGAAGCCCCACCTTGTCATTGGATGCATCTGCCATGGTTGCCGACTCATCATCCGCCTCCCTCTCCGCTACTAACGCAGCACTAACCACTTGATTGGTTGCCGCTATATATAGCAGCAACTTCTCTTGTGGCTTAGGTGCGACAAGTATTGAGTGGAGGACAGGTACCTCTTTAAGTCCTGCGGCGCAGCCTTAAGCTTCGAGTCCATTTCATTGGACCTGCCTTTTCAATATTTTGAAAAATGGCGGGCGCTCAGCAGAACCTAGAGATAAACCTCTTGAGAGCAGCCACGCAACCGCAAGTCTTCGTACATCCTTGGCGCTTTGGTGCTTCAATCTCCTCAATGGCCTTGATCTTGTCGGGATTGCTTCAATTCCCGCTGAGGCGAAGAACCGAGAAGCTTGCGGAGGGACTCCAAACACGCACTTCTCGGGGTTGAGCTTGAGGTTGATCTTGCAGATTCGCAAAGGTTTCATCTAAATCTTGAATCAAGTCGCCATGTCCTTGCTTTTGACCACTATGTCATCCATGTAGGCTTCCACATTTACGTATTTGTGGCTCAAAAGCGTGATGGACTACTCTTGCAAATGTTGAACCAGCATTCTTTAAACCGAAAGGCATCCGTACAAAACAGTATGTGCCACATGGGGTGATGAATGCGGTCTTCTCCTCATCCTCTTCGCCATGAAGATCTGATGATATCTGAGAGTATGCATCAAGAAATGAAAGCAAATCACATCCGGCCGTGGAGTCAACAATCTGGTCGATCGTGGCAAGGAAATGGGTCTTTGGGACAAGCTTTATTAACATCGGTAAAGTCGATACAAAGCCTCCATTTCCGTTTGCCTTACTGCTGCGACTACGAGATTGGCCAACCACGTGGGATGGAGCACCCTCGACAAGGCCTGCTGCTTCCAATTTCTTGATCTCTTCTGCGATGAACTCTTGGCGCTCCACCTTTGTTTCTGACTTTACGCTTGACGGGCGCGCGCGAGGATAGACGGCAAGATGGTGCTCAATTACTTTCACAGGAACACGGGGATGTCGGACGGTTGCCACACAAACACGTCGGCGTTAAGCGCGCAGAAAAAGCAACGGCCTTTCCTCCTACTTAGGGTCGAGAGAGGCACCGATGGTGAAGGTACCACCGATCTGCCGTCCTCCTTAGCGGACACCTTCTTGGTCTCTGGTGGAGCTGCCATCGTCTTCTTGTACTTGCGGTGGAGCTCGATGGTGCGTCCTCGGCGGTAGCGCAGCACTCCAAGAAGAGTGCGCTTGCCGGAGTGGGCATCGAACTCTTGCGGACTTGGTCTTCTTCTTCCCCGGGGCTTCATCGGCAAGTGACTTGCGATCTGCTGCGGTTGCTGCTTCCCGGTAGATCTTGTCGGCGCGAGATAAGAGCATCCTTCTTGTCGCCGGGGACGGAGATGACACTTATCGGGCCTGGCATCTTCAGCAAGTTATGCGCATAGTGAGAGGCGGCCATGAATTTGGCGAGTCTTTGGGCGGCCAAGTATCCCATTGTAGGGCGGTGGAAAATCAGCAACGTCAAAAGTGACCCTCTCGGTCTTGAAGTTCAACTTCGCTGCCAAATGTCACCGCAGCGTGATCTTTCCTTGACTTGCTCCTTCCCGGATTGATTCCTTGGAATGTGCGGTCTCTTGAGCTTCATTGTCGAGGATTTGGAGTTTACGAGTACCGTGAGGAGATCAGGTTCAAGCGGCCCGCCATCAACTAACATCTTAGTGACCTTGAGGTTGCGGATAGTTGGTGAAACCAACATCGGCAAGCACCGACCGCAGATTATCGATCGGGTGGTCCTCAATATCAAAGATGATAGGCGTGTTGGACCATTTCGAGGCTTGCGTGACTCGACGGATGGTTCTGCTGCATTGACTTCCGCATCCTTTGCTTGAGCTGGCGGTGTGAAGTATGCAGAGAAGCACCGCCGTCAACGCACAAGACCTCTGTGGCTTTCTGGAACTCCTGCTCATCGGCTTCATCATCATCCATGTCTTCGTCATCGTCGTCATCTTCATCCTTGTCGCGGCCGCGGGGAGGTCTGTCTCCTTGCCGCTGTTTGGCCTTGCCGCGGCGTCCTCCTCGGCCTGGACGTTTCTTGCTAGTTCCTCTAGCACCTTCCTGAGCCTTCTCCTTGTTGCGCCGCTCGTATTCAGCCTTCTGCTGCTCAACAAGCTGCTCGACCTTCTTGCAGTTCTGGAGGTCATGGCCCTTGGTGCGGTGGATCTTGAAGTACTGCTTGTTGGAGCTGTCCTGCTTGTCGGCGACCGCCACAGCCTGGCAGTTGGTGCCAGCGGCAACCTCCTTGCCGGACTGCTCAACAACTAGCACATCTTTGCCTTTCTTCTTTCTGTTGCTCCGCTGCCGGCCTTTCTTTGCCGGGGCAGCCTCCTCACTATCAGATCCTACTTCTGCTTCTACATTCTCTCCGAGTCTCTCCTTCCTCGTACGTGCACACTTGTCGGCGGGGCATATAGTTCAGCGTCCTTGATCTTGCACATCGCCATCTCCTCCGCATCCTGCGGTTCCGCGCGTTCGATGAAGCGCGCTGATTACATGGCAGGGTGGACATTTGGGATGTTGTGCTGTACACGGCTGAATCTCTGAATGAACTTGCGGGGCTCTCCTTCCTTCTAGGCGGCGAGATGAAGGTCGCTCTCTTGGCCATGAGGTTTGTGGCGCTGTGAAGCGCCAACAAACTGATGGCATAGATCCGCCAAGAGGATATGGAGTTGTCCGGCAAGTGCATGAGCGAGATCGACATTAGGCTTGAGTACCAGCGGAAGTAGTTGGCTAGGATCTTGTCGTCTCGCCCCGGCAGCTTGCACCGCAATGGTGTAGATCTTTGAGGAACTCGACGGATCGTCTTGCCGTCGTACTTCTCGGCACGTCGGCTTGAAATTCTTCTTCTTTGAGCCCTTTGGACTTGCCGCAGCTCACAGTGAGCGCAGGCAACCTACAGCGTCGGCAAGTCGCTGGTTCCCCAGGCGCATGCATATCAACGAGAGGGCCCGGTGTGCTGGTCGGATTGACGTCGCGCTTCTCTTGGCGCTCGATCACGAGTTCGGCGTCTTCTGCTGTCGTTCGTGAAGGACTTGGCGCTGATCGCGACGAGCTCGTGGATCGATGGCGGTGGAGTCCTTTGTCGAGGTGGATCCGGCGAGTCAGCGATCTTAACCTTCGGGCGGAGAGTGCATGGTAGTTGCACCTCCACCGGTCTCGTCGCCACCGGCTCGTGCTTGGCAGTCTTGCCGCGGCAGCGATATAGTCGGTTGCCGCGGAGTGCCGCCATTGGCAAAGCCGATGAGACTCTGAATGGTGGCCCTCCATTCATCGACCTTGTCGGCTGTTGGAGGGTAACCAAGGAGCAGTTGAGCTCTCGCCAAAGCTTCTGCTGGAGTGGTGGGTGGCAGTGGCGAACGGCGCGAGGAGCGGGATATGCTCGGACTTCTAACTATGTTAGAAGGAGCGATATCCGTCGAGCGACCGATGCCTCGCTCGCGCCAGCATGTTGGCGTGCATGCTGGTCTTGAGGACCCCGAGACCCACCAGCTCGATCTTGATCCAACGAGCGTATGGTACTGTGAATACCATGACGATGTCGGTCCCGCGCTTCCTAAGATGGGTGCGGTGCATGTACGGACGCCGAGGTCTGCGCAGCCTTGTCCTTGGACTTGGCAGCGTCGTGAGCTTCCTCGCCGCCGCCCGTTCTTCCACCGGTGTCTACCCCACCACCCATTTGCTCCGGTGGTGGTGGGATCAACGTGGACGGCTCCGCTGCCGCCGAAGTCTTCTTCTTCGGTGGCATGTCGATGAAGATGATGAAGATGTAGCTCGTGTGAACGCCGGATCAGGTTCACACAGCCTCGACGCCCCCTACCTAGCACGCCAAAGATGTCGGGGAAGCTGATCTGACCCACGAACACCTATGGGACCGGCGGACCGAGCCCCTTTCGGTTTGGTGGGGGCGGAGGTCGCCGAAAAGCGGTCGGTGGCTTAGCACACGAGCAGTTTACCCAGCTTGGAGCTCTCCGGAGATAACACTCCTCTGCTGCATGTCTGAGTTGTATTGTGTTCTTGCTCGGGAGCGCTGAATGCTACAGTACACACCAGCTACTAACGAGACCGAGCGTGAGAGTGTTCGAACCCCCCTCTACGTTGCGCATGGGCCTCCTTTTATATGCTCAAGGGGTCACCGACAGGTGGCAACGTAGACAAGGGCAAAAAGGGAAAATGAGTTGCGGTTGGTACAGCTACTTGTACAGCATAACATACCTAACCCTGACGGCAGGGGACAAAGGCATTAAATGCCCGTCCATGTCGCCTAAACAGTGTGGAAAGGGACCGTCAGGGACGCCACCGCTTGCCACGATGGCAATCTTGTCAGCACCGCTTGCCACAGCGCCCAGCAGCCTGCCACACCTCTTGCCACGCTGCGCTGGAAAGGTCCTGAGCGACACGTTGGTGGATGTCTTTGGAGCATAATTCTGAGATGTGGTAGCCTGCCGCGGTCGTCGTCTTGCCGTGCCCGGAAGTTTGTCGCTCACCGGGCCTTCCCGGCAAGCTCCTCTTGCCGGGGCCTTGTCTCCTAAGTGCCTTGGTTGGCCTTCCCGGCAAGCTCCTCTTGCCGGGGCCTTGTCTCCTTGGCTTGAATACTTTGTTCTTGAATGGCTCCAAAGGAACCACGGAGGACCTTGGCGGTCACCTGGCAAGCCTTGCCGCGGGGTGCTGCAACTGCCCGTGCACGAGTTCGGGATACTAGGGTACCCCTACTCTAGTACACCGACACAGACATACTGCAAAAGCTGACTGCTGACCCTGTGAAGAGTTATAGATGAGATAGAAAAGATGAGCATCACAAAATGCAGAGGTTTTTGCAAAAGAATGACTCAAAAGTTCAGTCTTAGTTTTCCACAGAAAGCATTTCGGATCCACCGATTTTCAAACTTGGTGGTACCGAAGCAGTTTTGGAACCTAAACGATGATCTCGGTTGGACCGAGTTTCAGATTCGATGGTACCGAGACTGCTAGGGTTTCACAGAATCCTCAAATCGGTTGCACCGATTAGTAATTCTCGGTCAGACCGAGAGTCGTTGCACCGATTAGTAATTCTCGGTCAGACCGAGAGTCACTAGTGCAATGGCATAAGCCAAATCGGTGAGACCGAGTTTTCAACTCGATGGGTCCGAGATGGTTTCGACGAAACCTAACCCTAAAAATTTGAATCACATCTAATCTATGAACTACTTTGGCTGGATAGAAGAGTTTCAATCGTGGCAAGAATCAATATGAAAACAATGTGCGAGGAATCGGGCGTGGATAGCACAAAGATTAAGTCCATACCCTAACTTGGCGGTGGACTTGCTACGGCGGCAACGGGGCGGGGACGAAATCCGTTGGCGGCGGAGACCAGCGAGGAGGCTGTCTGGCGGCGAGGAGACGATCCGGAGACCACGATGGCGAGCAAGCTGTTGCGCTGGCGAAGGGTTTCGGAGAAATTTCCAAAATTTTGCCGTGGCTATATATAGCTCGACCACATCGGTGTGACTGAGTGGAACAACTCGGAGGCACCGAGATGCATAACGTGTTCGATTCTGACAAATCGGTGAGACCGAAAGTTCAAATCGGTTGCACCGAGATTGAAAACTCAGATCAACTTGATGATCTCGGTAGAACCGAAATGGAAGGATCGGTCAGACCGAGAATCACTAAGAGGTTTTGGAAGTTTAATTCTATGATGAATCGGGGACTCCGAGTGCTCCTCACACAGAGTGGTTCGAATCTGACTTGATCAAATTTTGTGATGTAGCATGAATAGAGTTTGAGACGAGAAAAGCATAGATAGCTAAAGAAGGTTCTTAGGCATTCTTGTCCATCCACTTGGCACAAAGAACAGAATCCAAACAAACAAAACAACAAGTGGATGTCCTTGAATGAGTAAAATATGCACCAACATGCTCACACAATAAGATGGCAATTGAAATATGTGGCAAAGCATGCAAAACCAATTTTAGCATCTATCAAGCAATTGGCGATGACTAGGTCATCTATATATGAGTATATTGACTTAGGAGTCAAATGAGAACATTTGATCATAGGTCATACTCATCGTTTAAGCTCAGGTGGGGTTACCACTTTTACATAATGCATTAATGTGTTCACACCATTAGAGTTGCTTTGACTCAATTCTTAGAGTTAAGCTCCCCCTAGATGTGAGATCCCCACTTAGAGGGATGAACTAACCTTGGGTTTTGTCGATGATGACTTCATGTAGGTGTTGAAGATGTAGATGCTCAATGTTGATGTAGATCATTTGGAGCAATCTTTTGGAGTGAGTTGCACTTTCAACTTGCCTATATGGGTTAGTCCCACAAGGATCAAACAAGAATATCCATAGACATAGAGTGATGCACACACAAGATGATGTCCATGAAAACATTAGGTTACCTTGTCCCTTGCCTTACCAACATGAGGGTTTGTGACTCCTTGAACTAGTGCAAGATGTGAAAGTTGGTTGCACTTGTTCTTGCCAAAATGATATGAGTGAATAATGTTGGCGGAGTCACCCTCAAGAACTCTCTAGTTCTTCTTCTTCGGGATCCACATCATCTTGATGGGAATCCTTGGAGTTATAGTTGTACTTGATGAAGTAGAACTTGACGTAGTCTTGGGGACCCACTTGAACGAGGCTTTAGGTGCTTCTTCAAATGCATCAATCTCTTCTTGAAGCATGTCCTTGCCTTTGTTCTTGTGGTCTTGTGGTGGAAGATCATCTTGAGCTTGTGTCCCCTTGAAGGAAGTAGGATCATACTTCTCTTGTTGAGGAACAAACTTTGTCTTGGGGTATTGATGTTCTTCCCACTCAACTCCATTGGCGTTGAACTTCCGTTCAAAACCAACACCTTGATTCTTCCGGTGCCTTCCTTGCTTGCGTACAATTTCCTCGAATTTCTTACTCCCGGCAAGGCTCTTGTAAACACCTTTCTCTATAATTCCCTTCAATAAAATATTTTCTTGCTCAAGTGTAACTTGGCTAAGAGAATCATTAGTGGAATCAAGAGAACTACTAGAAGAAACAACATTGGATTTGACATTATTATTGTTACTACTAGAGGAAGTATCTTTCTTGTACTTGTTACTAGACTTGACTTGAGGCATGTAAGTAGATAAGAGTAAATGATTGGCAATGTAAGAAGAACTTTTCTTGCGGAGATCATCATTGATTGCCTTTAAGAACTCATGCTCTTGCTCAAGATTGAGCTTTTCAAAGCGTAACTTCTCATGAGCCCTTAAAAGTTCTCGATGATCTTCGAAGATAGTTTCATGAGCCAACTTAAGAGTGTTTAGTTCTTTAGTTAGAAGCTCAATTTTCTCCTTATCATTGTCATTCCTTTGATTAGCATGATTAATTGACGTTTCATCATAGTATTCATCACTAGAGTTGTCAACAAGTAAATCATCATCCACAAGCAAGTCATCTTCATCACTATTAAAATCAACATACTTGGGATGTGTTACCTTTGGACCTTTGGCCATGAAGCATCTTCCAACACCTTCATTTGGTGAGTTAAATATGTCGTAGGAGTTGGTTGACACAAGTGCTAGACCGGCAACACCTTCATCTTGAGTATATTCGGAGTCGGAGTGATGGCTTCTTTCGGAGTGATTGTCGGAGTCGGAGCCGGAAACCCATTCACCAACATGAGCTTGATGTCTTCATTTTGTGTAGCTCCTTGATGACTTGTCCTTTCTTTCTGAATCCTTACTTCTCCATGAGGGTCTTCGTTCATAACGATCATCTCTACTCCTCCTTTCTCTTGGTGGTGATTCTTCTCTTTTGCTCCTTCTTCTTGGAGAATCTTCTCTTCTTTTGTAGGGTGCCGTACACTCATTGGAGTAGTGTCTGGGTCTCCCACAATTGTAGCAATTGCGCTCTCGACTAGAAGATCTCTTGTCATTGTAAGACCTTCACTTGGAGCTTCTTTCTTTGTTTCTACTTTTGTAGAATTTGTTGAAGTTCTTCACCATTAAGCTCAATTCTTCATTGAAGGTTGGTTTCTCACTTGATGATGTGGGGGCTTCACTTGAGGCTTTGTAAGCACCACTTGACTTGTTGTGAAGTTCCTCCTTATCCTTGAGTGACATCTCATGAGCAACAATCCTTCCAATGACTTCCGTTGGCTTGAGATCTTTGTAGTTTGGCATCATTTGGATCAACGTGCACACGGTATCATACTTTCCATCCAATGCTCTTAGGATTTTCTTGATGATGAATTTGTCGGTCATCTCTTCACTCCCTAAGCCGGCAATCTCATTTGTGATAAGAGCAAGCCTAGAGTACATTTCAGCGACACCTTCACCATCCTTCATTTTGAACTTGTAAAGCTGACTTTGGAGCACATCCAACTTGGATTCCTTGACGGACTCGGTACCTTCATGCATATCAATCAAAGTATCCCAAATTTCCTTTGCATTCTCAAGACGGCTGATTTTGTTGAATTCTTCGGGGAACAATCCGTTGAAGATGATGTCACATGCTTGAGCTTTGTATTGCAGCATCTTCAATTCTTCCGCATTAGCTTCACGGTTCGGTTCTCTCCCATCGAAGAATTCACCTTGCAAGCTAATGCAAATAATTGCCCAGACGGCGGGGTTATGTCCAAGAATATGCATTTTCATCTTATGCTTCCAACTAGCAAAATTAGTACCATCAAAGTAAGGACCTCTACGGTGATAATTTCCCTTGCTAGACGCCATACTCTCCTAGGTTGTGAAACCAAGGCTATGACCACCAAAAGTTATGGAAATCAAAGCAAATGGGGACCAACGCTCTGATACCACTTGTAGGACCTTGAAGTATGTCTAGAGGGGGGTCATTAGACTAGTTGACCAATAAAAACTTAACCTTTTCCCAATTTTAGAGTTTGGCAGATTTTAGCTATTTTAGGACAAGTCAAGCAATCATCACACAATTCAAGCAAGCATGCAAAGAGTGTATAGGCAGCGAAAATTAAAGCATGCAACTTGCAAGAAAGTAAAGGGAAGGGTTTGGAGGATTCAAACGCAATTGGAGACACGGATGTTTTTGGCGTGGTTCCGATAGGTGGTGCTATCGTACATCCACGTTGATGGAGACTTCAACCCACGAAGGGTAACGGCTGCGCGAGTCCACGGAGGGCTCCACCCACGAAGGGTCCACGAAGAAGCAACCTTGTCTATCCCACCATGGCTGTCGCCCACGAAGGACTTGCCTCACTAGCGGTAGATCTTCACAGTAGGCGATCTCCTTGCCCTTACAAACTCCTTGGTTCAACTCCACAATCTTGTCGGAGGCTCCCAAGTGACACCTAGCCAATCTAGGAGACACCACTCTCCAAGAAGTAACAAATGGTGCGTTGATGATGAACTCCTTGCTCTTGTGCTTCAAATGATAGTCTCCCCAACACTCAACTCTCTCTCATAGGATTTGGATCTGGTGGAAAGAGGGTTTGAGTGGAAAGCAACTTGGGGAAGGCTAGAGATCAAGATTCATATGGTAGGAATGGAATATCTTGGCCTCAAAACATGAGTAGGTGGTTCTCTCTCGAAATGGTAAGTTGGAAGTGTAGGTCCGTTCGATGGCTCTCTCCACGAATGAAGAGGAGGTGGAGGGTATATAGCCTCCACACAAAATCTAACCGTTACACACAATTTACCAAACTCGGTGGGACCGAATCGTTAAACTCGGTCGGACCGATTTAGTAAACCTAGTGACCGTTAGTGATTTTCGGTGGGACTGACATGCATCTCGGTGAGGCCGATTCGGTTAGGGTTAGGGCATAACGTAATCTCGATGAGAACGATTACACAAACTCGGTGAGACTGATTTGGTAATAAGCTTTCCAGAGAGTTGGTCAGGTAAACTCGATGGGACCGATTTGCTCTTTTCGGTGAGACCGAAATGTTACAAAAAGGAAACAGAGAATTTACATTGCAATCACGGTGGGACCGATCGCTCACTTCGGTTAGACCGAAACGTTACGAAGGGAAACCGAGAGATTGCAACCCCATCTCGGTGAGACCGAGATCCCTATCGGTAAGACCGATTTGCTTAGGGTTTGTGGCAGTGGCTATGACTTTTGGAATCGGTGGCGTCGGATAGAAAGAATCGGTGTGACCGATTTTGGCTTTAGGTTTAGGTCATTTGTGGATGTGGGCAAGTAGTTGAGGGTTTTGGAGCATATCACTAAGCACATGAAGCAAGAGGCTCATTAAGCGACACCTCATCCCTTCTTGATAGTATTGGCTTTTCCTATAGACTCAATGTGATCTTGGATCACTAAAATGTAAAATGAAGAGTCTTGAGCTTTTGAGCTTGAGCCAATCCTTTGTCCTTAGTATTTTGAGGGATCCACTTTCATCATCCATGCCATGCCATTCATTGAGCTTTCCTGAAACAATAGTCTTGGAATAGCATTAGCTCAATGAGCTATATGTTGTTATGAATTACCAAAACCACCTAGGGATAGTTGCACTTCCAACGACGCCAACACTCCTCCGTATTTGCGTCTTCAAATTTCGTTGGTTCCTCGATGCTAAGCAGAAACCGCCGTCCTCTTCCTTTAATTTTCACGGGATTTACTTTTGGAAGCGCTTCCTTTGGATATAAATCCACCACTGGTCGAAGACGTACTGGTGTCGGCGGACGTTCCCTTGTCTCCTGTACAGTCGAAGACAAAGAACTATCATCTGAAGCTGCCTCACTTCCGATTTCTGGTGATTGAGGCTCTTCCGAGCTGGCCACATGTCCACTGGACGAACTAGACATAGCTGGCTGTGCTTTTCCTGCACGTACAGTGGGCAAACCAGCCACAACTAGTGTTTGTTCACCATCACGTGGGTGGATTTTTGGGCCAACCTCCACACCACGTGGGCTTCCCAGCCTAGTAGACGAGCCACCTGGGCTTTGAGGCGGAGAGCCTCCTGCTATGCTTCGCCCAACGCCTCCACGCGTACCTAAGACACCAGATCGAGCGCAGCAGCCCGCGCTGCCTGGCGTGTCATCGGGCGCACCAGCCGTTCCTTGTCGCATGTGCACGTGTGACGCAACGGCAGTAGCTGGCGCGTCTCCTGTGCCGCCTCCGTCCTGAAGAGTTTGTTGGTTGATCAAAATTTCCTGCATGCTCGGATTCGTCGTAAACGACATTGAAAATTTTCGTCGGACGTCGGGTATACTGGCTCGGTAGAGTTCCAATTCCATGACCTTGCTTCTTCAGATCACATCACGCGTCACAACCACCTTATTGGTCGAGGGGTTGCACGCACGGTATGCCTTCGTTATCCTTTTCATAGCCAACCAACACCATTGAAGTATTCCAATCCGCCAATTTGTTAGTATGCCCGGTCACTGTCTTCACATGCGCTACGCACCCGAAAGTGCAAAGATGATCAACCGTGGGCTTGTGTCCATACCATGCTTTGTACGGCATCATCCCAACCACACTCTTGGTTGGAGCCTGGTTCAGCAAGTAAACGGCCATACTGACCGCCTCACCCCAAAACTTGCATGGCATGCCTTTACTCTTCATCATGCTTCGTGCCATCACCACCACGGTTTGACTCCTCCGTTCCACAACACCGTTTTGCTGCGGTGAATATGGTGCCGTAAGATACCTCTTGATCCCTTGAGCTTCACAAAATTATGTGAATGCACGAGACATGAACTCACCCCCCCCCCTCCGATTGGTATGGAGGGCCTTTAGCTTGGCTTCAGATTCTACTTCAGCAGCCATCTTTATTATCCTGAAGGCTTACAAAGCTTGGTCCTTCGTCTTCAACAACACAATCCACATGAATCTGCTGAAGTCGTCGACGACAAGCAAGAAGTATCTGTTTCCGGCAGGGGTGGCCAGTGTAATCGGTCCACACAAGTCTCCATGGACCAACTCAAGAGCTTTACTCGCTCTAAAGTTTCTCTCTCTTGGGAACGGGGCTCACCTTTGTTTCGCAATGAGACAATCATCGCACACTTGGTCAACATGGTTGATGCACGGTAGATCATGTACCATCTCTTTTTATCCAAGTTGCCGAAGAGCCTGGAAATTTAGATGACCGTAGCGCGCGTGCCACTTCCATGCCAAGTCGTCCATGCTCGACAAGAGACATACCGGATCCACACGATCCAAGTTGAGGACGTAGAGCCTATTTGGTGACCTCTGCACCTTCATAATCAACATCTGTCGGCATCCTGAAAACGGGGGTCCCCAGACTTGCCTGCCTGCGGCCCACGGGGTGGCTCCACCAGCGGCCCCGTACGGCCTATCTTCATAAGCAAACCTTCAAGACCCTCGCGGGGCGCCAAGCCTCATGAGGCGGACGACACAAGACCTCCTCGGGGACGGCCTCACCAGGCTGGCTCGTGAGGGGCGGAGAGATCAAGGCAAGGGACACCTCGCGAGGTCCCTGTGACGCAAGCCATGAGGACCAAGGCCAGGCGGGCGCCAGCGTGCAGTGTACTCATTTCCTCTTTGGTGCTAAAGAGGCAAGCGCAGGCGAGGAGTCCCGAGGCATCAGGCAAAGGTTTCTTTATCGGTGCAACAAGACCAAGACCAGCAGGACGGCAGGACAAAGGTCACCGTGGAGCCCAGGACGGCGTGACCACCAGAGCCTTTGGCAGGCGAAGACCACCTTTAGTCAGGATAACTTGTACTAGTTGTCTCCCTTCAAAATTGGCCGTTGTTGGATCGCTTCCTGGTCAATATTTGGAAGAGGACCAGGGCGTCTATAAATAGGACTAGCCACCACAGTAGGACGCAAAGGAACTGACCCAGACTCAGATCATCCTCATCCACACAAGCTCACCGAGCTCAAGAACACCTCTCCTCACGAGGCTATTCTTCCCTTGTACTTGTTCATCCTCAGCCCAAGAGGCAATCCACCACACCACACTGGAGTAGGGTATTACACCACATCGGTGGCCCGAACCAGTATAAACCCTGTGTCCCTTGTTCTGCGAGTTCGATGCACTGAGCCTTGAGATCATGGTGAGCGTGTGAGCTAGGGGGAGGAGAGATCTTCGTGCGCACCCCAGAGTTTGAACCTTAAGGGTTTTGCCGGAACCCAAAATCCGACATTTGGCGCGCCAGGTAGGGGTGCGCTGAAGCTTTCATTCCGTAGATCCCCGTTCAACTGCTCCACCGCATACATGGCGGACGAGCGTCGAGCCTGCGCCGAGCGTCGGGCCGCCCTTGCTGCCCGTGTCGCTCAGACAGCTCCTGTTGGCGGGCCTCCCCGTCGTTCTCCATCACCTGCTGCCAATGCCGCCACCGGCCCGGCGGGAAACGAGCAGCAAGCATCTTCCCTGCACCCCTCCGTGCAGCGAGATGGCCGCACCGCCACCCCGTCACTAACTGTGGCCGGCTCGTCGTCCCACGCTCGTCGTGCGCCCACAGACGCACAGGCCACGCCGCTCATGGCACACGAGCTCCTGCGCTATCGCCCGGTCGACGACCTCTACGAGGAATGGTTGGACCGCATCGCTGAGCTCGTCAGCGCCGCTGGGGGCTCTCCCGCACCGTCCCTCTCGCTGTCTCGCCCTCCGCCAGCTGCGGGCGACGTAGCTCATGGAGCACCTCGACCACCCCCGCACCAAGACGGCGCCCTGGCACCAAGGTGTTGCGGAACATAGCAGAATTTTAAAATTTTCTACGCATCACCAAGATCAATCTATGGAGTAATCTAGCAACAAGGGGAAGGAGAGTGCATCTACATACCCTTGTAGATCGCTAAGCGGAAGCGTTCAAGTGAACGGGGTTGATGGAGTCGTACTCGTCGTGATCCAAATCACCGATGATCCTAGTGCCAAACGGACGGCACCTCCGCGTTCAACACACGTACGGTTGGGAGAGACGTCCCCTCCTTCTTGATCCAGCAAGGGAAGGAGAGGTTGATGGAGATCCAGCAGCACGACGACGTGGTGGTGGAAGTAGCGGGATCCCGGCAGGGCTTCGCCAAGCGCAAGCGGGGAGGAAGAGGTGTCACGGGAGGGAGGGAGGCGCCAGGGCTTAAGGTGCGGCTGCCCTCCCTCCCCTCCACTATATATAGGGGCCTAGGGGGGGGGCACCGGCCCCTTGTAGATCCCATCTAGGGAGGGGGGCGGCAGCCCTAGGGGTGGCTTGGCCTCCAAGCCAAGTCGAGGCGCCCCCACCCCTTAGGGTTTCCAACCCTAGGCGCATGGGAGGCCCAAGGGGGACGCACCAGCCCACCAGGGGCTGGTTCCCACGCCCCTTCAGCCCATGGGGCCCTCCTGGATAGGTTGCCCCACCTGATGGACCCCCGGGACCCTTCCGGTGGTCCCGGTACAATACCGATGACCCCCGAAACCTTCTCGATGGCCGAAACTGGACTTCCTATATATAAATCTTTACCTCCGGACCATTCCGGAACTCCTCGTGGCGTCCGGGATCTCATCTAGGACTCCGAACAACTTTCGGTTAATCGCATACTAATATCTCTACAACTCTAGCGTCACTGAACCTTAAGTGTGTAGACCCTACGGGTTCGGGAACCATGCAGACATGACCGAGACAACTCTCTGGCCAATAACCAACAGCGGGATCTAGATACCCATGTTGGCTCCCACATGTTCCACGATGATCTCATCGGATGAACCATGATGTCGAGGATTCAATCAATCATGTATTCGATTCCCTTTGTCTATCGGTATGATACTTGCCCGAGATTCGATCGTCGGTATCCCGATACTTCGTTCAATCTCGTTACCGGCAAGTCTCTTTTACTCGTTTCGTAACACATCATCCCGTGATCAACTCCTTGGTCACATTGTGCACATTATGATGATGTCCTACCGAGTGGGCCCAGAGATACCTCTCCGTTACACGCAGTGACAAATCCCAGTCTCGATTCGTGCCAACCCAACAGACACTTTCGGAGATACCCGTAGTGCTCCTTTATAGCCACCCGATTCGCCAGGACGCTTTGGCACACCCAAAGCATTCCTACGGTATCCGGGAGTTGCACAATCTCATGGTGTAAGGAAATGATACTTGACATTAGAAAAGCTTTAGCAAACGAACTACACGATCGTGTGCTATGCTTAGGATTGGGTCTTGTCCATCACATCATTCCCTTATGATGTGATCCCGTTATCAATGACATCCTATGTCCATGGTCAGGAAACCATAACCATCCATTGATCAACGAGCTAGTCAACTAGAGGCTCACTAGGGACATGTCGTGGTCTATGTATTCGCACATGTATTACGGTTTCCAGTTAATACAATTATAGCATGAACAATAGACAATTATCATGAACAGGGAAATATAATAATAACCATTTTATTATTGCCTCTAGGGCATATTTCCAACAGTCTCCCACTTGCACTAGAGTCAATAATCTAGTTCATATCATTATGTGATTGCATTGAATCCAACACCCACGGTGTTTGATCATATCTCGCTTGTGAGAGAGGTTTATTAGTCAACGGGTCTGAACCTTTCAGATCCGTGTGTGCTTTACAAATATCTATGTCATCTCCTAGATGCAGCTACCACGCGCTATTTGGAACTATTCCAAATAACTGCTCTACTATACGAATCCGGTTTACTACTCAGAGTCATCCGGATTAGTGTCAAAGTTTGCATCGACGTAACCCTTTACGGTGAACTCTTTTATCACCTCCATAATTGAGAAAATTCCTTAGTCCACTAGTTACTAAGATTAAGTTTGACCTCTGTCATGTGATCCATTCCTGGATCACTCTTTTACCCCTTGACTGACTCATGGCAAGGCACACTTCAGGTGCGGTACTCAGCATAGCATACTGTAGAGCCTACGTCTAAGGCATAGGGGACGACCTTCGTCCTTTGTCTCTCTTCTGCCGTGGTCAGGTCTTGAGTCTTACTCAATACTCACACCTTATAACACAGCCAAGAACTCCTTCTTTGCTGATCTATTTTGAACTCCTTCAAAATCTTGTCACGGTACGTATTCATTTGAAAGTACTATTAAGCGTTTTTTATCTATCCTTATAGATCTTGATGCTCAATGTTCAAGTAGCTTAATCCAGGTTTTCCATTGAAAAACACCTTTCAAATAACCCTATATGCTTTCCAGAAATTCTATATCATTTCTGATCAACAATATGTCAACACATATACTCATCAGAAATTTTATAATGCTCCCACTCACTTCTTTGGAAATACAAGTTTCTCATAAACTTTGTATAACCCAAAATCTTTGATCATCTCATCAAAGCGTATATTCCAACTCCGAGATGCTTACTCCAGTCCTTAGAAGGATTGCTGGAGCTTTGCATACTTGTTAGCATCTTTCAGGATTGTCAAAACCTTCTGGTTGTATCGCATACAACCTTTCCTCAAGAAAATCGTCGAGGAAACAATGTTTTGACATCCTATCTGCAAGATTTCATAAATAATGCAGTAACTGCTAATATAATTCCAACAGACTCTTAGCATCGCTGCGAGTGAGAAAGTCTCACCGTAGTCAACTCCTTGAACTTGTCGGAAAACATCTTAACGACAAGTCGAGCTTTCTAAATGGTGACACTTACCATCATTGTCTGTCTTCCTTTTAAAATCCATCTGTACTCAACAGCCTTATGACCATCAAGTAGTTCTTCCAAAGTCTATACTTTGTTTTCATACATGGATCCTCTCGGATTTATGGCCTCGAGCCATTCATCGGAATCCGGGCCCACCATCGCTTCTCCATAGCTCGTAGGTTCATTGTTGTCTAGAAACATGACCTCCAAGACAGGATTACGTACCACTCTGAAGTAGTACGCATCCTTGTCGTCCTACGAGGTTTGGTAGCGACTTGATCCAAAGTTTCATGATCACTGTCATAAGCTTCCACTTCAATTGGTGTAGGCGCCTGAGGGAGTCCTGGATTAGGGGGTGTCCGGATAGCCGGACTATAACCTTCGGCCCGACTCCTGGACTATGAAGATACAAGATTGAAGACTTCGTCCCGTGTCCGGATGGGACTTTCCTTGGCGTGGAAGGCAAGCTTGGCGATATGGATATGTAGATCTCCTCCCATTGTAACCGACTCTGTGTAACCCTAGCCCTCTTCGGTGTCTATATAAACCGGAGGGTTTTAGTCCGTAGGACGAACAACAATCATACCATAGGCTAGCTTCTAGGGTTTAGCCTCTCTGATCTCGTGGTAGATCTACTCTTGTACTACCCATATCATCAATATTAATCAAGCAGGAGTAGGGTTTTACCTCCATCGAGAGGGCCCGAACCTGGGTAAAAACATCGTGTCCCTGGTCTTCTGTTACCATCCGCCTAGACGCACAGTTCGGGACCCCCTACCCGAGATCTTCCGGTTTTGACACCGACAGCGCCACAGGAACAACTTCATGTGCTCCGCTACACACTAATTGAAGTGACAGTTCAATAACCTCATCAAGTCTCCACCATCCTCCCACTCAATTCTTTCGAGAGAAACTTTTCCTCGAGAAAGGACCCGTTTCCAGCACTTTTGCTTCCGGATCTGAAATAGGAGGTATACCCAACTGTTTTGGGTGTCCTATGAAGATGCATTTATCCGCCTTGGGTTTGAGCTTATCAGGCAAAACTTTTCATATAAGCGTCGCAGCCCCAAACTTTTAAGAAACGACAACTTAGGTTTCTCTAAACCATAGTTCATACGGTGTCGTCTTAACGGAATTGCGTGGTGCCCTATCTAAAGTGAATGTGGTTGTCTCTAATGCCTAACCCATAAACGATAGTAGTAATTCGATAAGAGACATCATGGTATGCACTATATCCAATAGGGTGCAGTTATGATGTTCGGACACACCATCACACTATGGTGTTCCAGGCGGTATTAGTTGTGAAACAATTTCCACAATGTCTTAATTGTGTGCCAAACTCGTAACTCAGATATTCATCTCTATGATCATATCATAGACATTTTATCCTCTTGTCACGACGATCTTCAACTTCACTCTGAAATTACTTGAACCTTTCAATAATTTAGATTTGTGTTTCATCAAGTAAACATACTCAGAATCTACTCAAATCATCTGTGAAGTAAGAACATAACGATATCCACTGCGTGCCTCAACACTCATTAGATTGCACACATCAAAATGTATTACTTCCAACACGTTGCTTTATTGTTCCATCTTACTGAAACCGAGGCTTTTCAGTCATCTTGCCCATGTGGTATGATTTGCATGTCTCAAGTGATTCAAAATCAAGTGAGTCCAAACGATCCATCTGCATGGGGTTTCTTCATGCGTATACACCAATAGGCATGGTTCGCATGTCTCAATCTTTTCAAAAACGAGTGAGTCCAAAGATCCATCAACATGGAGCTTCTTCATGCATTTTATACCAATATGACAAGTGGCAGTGCCACAAGTATGTGGTACTATCATTACTATCTTATATCTTTTGGCATGAACATGTGTATCACTACGATCGAGATTCAATAGACCATTCATTTTAGGTGCAAGACCATTGAAGGTATTATTCAAATAAACAGAGTAACCATTATTCTTCTTAAATGAACAACCGTATTGCGATAGACATAATCCAATCATGTCTATGCTCAACGCAAACACCAAATAACAATTATTTAGGTTTAACACCAATCTCGATGGTAGAGGGAGTATGCGATGTTTGATCACATCGACCATCTCACCTTTAGCTAGTCTCCATTTGTTTCGTAGCTTTTATTTTGAGTTACTAACACTTAGCAACCGAACCGGTATCTAATACCCAGGTGCTACTAGGAGTACTAGTAAAGTACACATTAAGATAATGTATATCCAATATACTTCTATCGACCTTGCCAGCCTTCTCATCTACCAAGTATCTAGGGTAGTTCTGCTTAGTGACCGTTCCCCTCATTACAGAAGCACTTAGTCTCGGGCTTGGTTTCAACCTTGGGTTTCTTCACTAGAGCAGCAACTAATTTGCCATTTCATGAAGTATCCCTTCTTGCCCTTGCCCTTCTTGAAACTAGTGGTTTCACTAATCAACAATTGATGCTCCTTCTTGATTTCTACTTTCGCGGTGTCAAACATCGTGAATAGCTCAAGGATCATCATATCTATCCCTGATATGTTATAGTTCATCACGAAGCTCTAGTAGCTTGGTGGCAGTGACTTTGGAGAACCATCACTATCTTATCTGGAAGATTAACTCCCACTCAATTCAAGTGATTGTTGTACTCAGACAATCTGAGCACAAGCTCAACGATTGAGCTTTTCTCCCTTAGTTTGCAGGCTAAGAAACTCGTCAGAGGTCTTATACCTCTTGACGTGGGCATGAGCCTGAAATCCCAATTTCAGTCCTCGAAACATCTCATATGTTCCGCGAAGTTTCAAAATCGTCTTCGGTGCCTCAATTCTAAACCGTTTAACATCACTGAACTATCACACAGTTATCAAAACGTGTATGTCAGATGTTCGCAACATCCACAGACGACGCTCGAGGTTCAGCACACCGAGCGGTGCATTAAGGACATGCGCAGCAATGAGGACAATCCTTAGTTTACGGACCCAGTCCGCATAATTGCTACTATTAACTTTCAACTAAATTTTCTCTAGGAACATATCTAAAACAGTAGAACTAAAGCGCGAGCTATGACATAATTTGCAGAAACCTTTTGACTATGTTCAGGATAATTAAGTTCATCTTATGAACTCCCACTCAGATAGACATCCCTCTAGTGATCTAAGTGATTACATGATCCGAGTCAACTAGGTCGTGTCCGATCATCACATGAGACGGACTAGTCATCATCGGTGAACATCTTCATGTTGATCGTATCTACCATACGACTCATGCTTGACCTTTCGGTCTCTTGTGTTCGAGGCCATGTCTGTACATGCTAGGCTCTTCAAGTCACCCTAAGTGTTTCACGTGTGTAAATCTAGCTTACACCCGTTGTATGTGAACGTTAGAATCTATCACACCCGATCATCACGTTGTGCTTTGAAACAACGAACTTTCGCAATGGTGCACAGTTAGGGGGAACACTTTCTTGAAAAAATTTGCGAGGGATCATCTTATTTAAGCTACCGTCGTTCTAAGCAAATAAGATGTAAAACATGATAAACATCACATGCAATGAAATAGTGACATGATATGGCCAATATCATTTTGCTCCTTTTGATCTCCATCTTCGGGGCGTCATGATCATCATCGTCACCGGCATGACACCATGATCTCCATCATCGTGTCTTCATGAAGTTTGTCTCGTCATCTATTACTTATACTACTATGGCTAATGGTTTAGCAATAAAGTAAATCAATTTACATGACGTTTATGTTGACACGCATGTCATAAATAAATTAAGACAACTCCTATGGCTCCTGCCGGTTGTCATACTCATCGACATGCAAGTCGTGATTCCTATTACAAGAACATGATCAATCTCATACATCACATATATCATTCATCACATCCTTTTGGCCATATCACATCACACGGCATATGCTGCAAAAACAAGTTAGACGTCCTCTAATTGTTGTTGCAAATTTTATGTGACTGCTATAGGTTTCTTAGCAAGAACGTTTCTTACCTACGCCAAAACCACAACGTGATATGCCAATTTCTATTTACCCTTCATAAGGACCCTTTTCATCGAATCCGATCCGACTAAAGTGGGAGAGACAGACACCCGCTAGCCACCTTATGCAACTAGTGCATGTCAGTCGGTGGAACCTTTCTCACGTAAGAGTACGTGTAAGGTCGGTCCAGGCCGCTTCATCCCACGATGCCGCCGAATCAAGATAAGACTAGTAACGGCAAGTTAATTGGCAAAATCAACGCCCACAACTACTTTGTGTTCTACTCGTGCATAGAAACTACGCATAGACCTAGCTCATGATGCCACTGTTGGGGAACGTAGCATAATTTTAAAATTTTCTACGCATCACCAAGATCAATCTATAGAGTAATCTAGCAACGAGGGGAAGGAGAGTGCATCTACATACCCTTGTAGATCGCTAAGCGGAAGTGTTCAAGTGAACGGGGTTGATGGAGTCGTACTCGTCGTGATCCAAATCACCGATGATCCTAGCGCCGAACGGACGGCACCTCCGCGTTCAACACACGTACGGTTGGGAGAGACGTCTCCTCCTTCTTGATCCAGCAAGGGAAGGAGAGGTTGATGGAGATCCAGCAGCACGACGGCGTAGTGGTGGAAGTAGCGGGATCCTGGCAGGGCTTCGCCAAGCGCAAGCGGGGAGGAAGAGGTGTCACAGGAGGGAGGGAGGCGCCAGGGCTTCAGGTGCGGCTGCCCTCCCTCCCCTCCACTATATATAGGGGCCTAGGGGGGGCGCCGGCCCCTTGTAGATCCCATCTAGGGAGGGGGCGGCAGCCCTAGGGGTGGCTTGGCCTCCAAGCAAAGTGGAGGCGCCCCCACCCCTTAGGGTTTCCAACCCTAGGCGCATGGGAGGCCCAAGGGGGGGCGCACTAGCCCACCAGGGGCTGGTTCCCACGCCCCTTCAGCCAATGGGGCCCTCCGGGATAGGTTGCCCCATCCGGTGGACCCCCGGGACCCTTCCGGTGGTCCCGATACAATACCGATGACCCCTGAAACCTTCCCGATGGCCGAAACTGGACTTTCTATATATGAATATTTACCTCCGGACCATTCCGGAACTCCTCGTGACGTCCGGGATCTCATCCGGGACTCCGAACAACTTTCGGTTAACCTCATACTAATATCTCTACAACTCTAGCGTCACCGAACCTTAAGTGTGTAGACCCTACGGGTTCGGGAACCATGCAGACATGACCGAGACAACTCTCCGGCCAATAACCAACAGCGGGACCTGGATACCCATGTTGGCTCCCACATGTTCCACGATGATCTCATCGGATGAACCATGATGTCGAGGATTCAATCAATCCTGTATTCAATTCCCTTTGTCTATCGGTACGATACTTGCCCGAGATTCGATCGTCGGTATCCCGATACTTCGTTCAATCTCGTTACCGGCAAGTCTCTTTTACTCGTTCCGTAACACATCATCCCGTGATCAACTCCTTGGTCACATTGTGCACATTATGATGATGTCCTACCAAGTGGGACCAGAGATACCTCTCCGTTATACGGAGTGACAAATCCCAGTCTCGATTCGTGCCAACCCAACAGACACTTTCGGAGATACTCGTAGTGCACCTTTATAGCCACCCAGTTGCGTTGTGACGTTTGGCACACCCAAAGCATTCCTACGGTATCCGGGAGTTGCACAATCTCATGGTCTAAGGAAATGATACTTGACATTAGAAAAGCTCTAGCAAACGAACTACACGATCATGTGTTATGCTTAGGATTGGGTCTTGTCCATCACATCATTCTCTAATGATGTGATCCCGTTATCAATGACATCCTATGTCCATGGTCAAGAAACCATAACCATCTATTGATCAACGAGCTAGTCAACTAGAGTCTCACTAGGGACATGTCATGGTCTATGTATTCACACATGTATTACGGTTTCCAGTTAATACAATTATAGCATGAACAATAGACAATTATCATGAAAAAAGGAAATATAATAATAACCATTTTATTATTGCCTCTAGGGCATATTTCCAACACAAGGTGTGCAACCCCCCGGCGAGACCCACCGCGTCGGGAGCCCGCGCGAGAAGAAGGAAGCTACCAAGAAGTTCCCCGGCCGCAAGAAAACGTTCCTGTGCTTCCGGCGCCACCACGACAAGACCGCGTTCCACCTGCGGCGGTGGTTCGCGGACATCAAGGGCAGGCTCTGCCTCTGTAAAGGGCCCCGGTGGCCACAGCAGGCTGTCGCGCCTTTACTCCAGAGCTGCGTGGCGTTGTCTGGCCAGGCAAGTTGAAGCCAGACCTGCCTCCTCGCTACGACGACACCCCCGACCCCGCGGAGTTCTTGCAGCTCTACGAGCTGAGCATTGAGGCGGCCAACAACGATGCGAAAGTCATGGCGAACCGGTTCCCCATGGCTCTCAAGGATGGTGCTCACTCGTGGCTCTTGAACCTGCCCCCGGGTTCGATCTCCTCTTAGGGTGAGATGCGTGATGACCCACAAGTGTAGGGGATCTATCATAGTTCTTTCGATAAGTAAGAGTGTCGAATCCAACGAGAAGCAGTTTTCAGTAAGGTATTCTCTGCAAGCACTGAAATTATCGATAACAGATAGTTTTGTGATAAGGTAATTTGTAACGGGTAACAAGTAATGAAAGTAAATAAGGTGCAACAAGATGGCCCAATCCTTTTTGTAGCAAAGGACAAGCCTGGACAAACTCTTATATAAAGGAAAACGCTCCCGAGGACACATGGGAATTATCGTCAAGCTATTTTTCATCACGCTAATATGACTCGCGTTCGTTACTTTGATAATTTGGTATGTGGGTGGACTGGTGCTTGGGTGCTATCCTTACTTGGACAAGCATCCCACTTATGATTAACTCCTATTGCAAGCATCTGCAACTACAAAAGAAGTATTAAGGTAAACCTAACCATAGCATGAAACATATGGATCCAAATCAGCCACTTACGAAGCAACGCATAAACTAGGGTTTAAGCTTATGTCACTCTAGCAACCCATCATCTACTTATTACTTCCCAATGCCTTCCTCTAGGCACAAACAATGGTGAAGTGTCATGTAGTCGACGTTCACATAACACCACTAGAGGAAAGACAACATACATCTCATCAAAATGTCGAACGAATACCAAATTCCCATGACTACTTATAGCAAGACTTCTCCCATGTCCTCAGGAACAAACGTAACTACTCACAAATCATATTCATGTTCATAATCAGAGGGGTATTAATATGCATAAAGCATCTGAGATATAATCTTCCACCAAATAAACCAACTAGCATCAACTACAAGGAGTAATCAACACTACTAGCAACCCATAGGTTTTGGGACAAAGATTGGATACAAGAAATGAACTAGGGTTTTAGAGGAGATGGTGCTGGTGAAGATGTTGATGGAGATTGACCCCCTCCCGATGAGAGGATCGTTGGTGATGATGATGGCGATGATTTCCCCCTCCCGGAGGGAAGTTTCCCCGGCAGAGCAGCTCTGCCGGAGCCGTAGATTGGTTTCGCCAAGGTTCCGCCTTGTGGCGGCGGAGTTTCTTCTCGAAAGCTTGCTTCTAATATTTTTTCCAAGGTAAAAGACTTCATATAGCAGAAGATGGGCACCGGAGGCCTGCCAGGGGGCCCACGAGGCAGGGGGCGCGCCCAGGGGGTAGGACGCGCACCCCACCCTCATGGCCAGGGTGTGGGCCCCTCTGGTTGATTCTTTCTCCAGTATTTTCTATATATTCCAAAACGTGCCTCTGTGAAGTTTCAGGACTTTTGGAGTTGTGCAGAACAGGTCTCTAATATTTGCTCCTTTTCCAGCCCAGAATTCCAGCTGCCGGCATTCTCCCTCTTCATGTAAACCTTGTAAAATAAGAGAATATGCATAAGTATTGTGACATAACGTGTAATAACAACCCATAATGCAATAAATATTGATATAAAAGCATGATGCAAAATGGACATATCAACTCCCCCAAGCTTAGACGTCGCTTGTCCTCAAGCGGAAGCCGATAACGATAAATATGTCCACATGTTTAGAGATAAGGTTGTCGATAAAATAAAATACGGACATGAGGGCATCATGATCATTCTTATAACAACAATATATATGGATATTGTCATATGAGTTCTTATTGTCAAGTAATAATCTATTCACAATGTCAAGTATGAATCAGAAATTTCATTGAGAACTAACAAACTATGATCTCGTTCACTGAAGCAATTGCAATATATCATAACATCAAAAATAGTCAATATGAGAGCTTTTCAGCAAGTCCACATACTCAACTATCATTTAGTCTTCCACAATTGCTAACACTCACGCAATACTTATGGGTATGGAGTTTTAATTGGACACAGAGAAAGATAGGGGCTTATAGTGTTGCCTCCCAACCTTTTACCACAAGGGTAATGTCAACAGTAATAATTCATACGAACTTACATCCAATTGGATATATATATATATATATATATATATATATATATATATATATATATATATATATATATATATATCGGATCTGTCCAACACAAGGTGCTTGCCAAAGGATAAAATGTAAAGAGGAAAGGTGAAGATTACCATGACTCTTGTATAAGGTATAAGACAAGAATAAAAGATAGGCCCTTCGCATAGGGAAGCAGAGGTTTTCATGTGCTTTTATGGTTGGATGCATGAAATCTTAATGCAAAAGAATGTCACTTTATATTGCCACTTGTGATATGGACCTTTATTATGCAGTCCGTCGCTTTTATTGCTTCCATATCACAAGATCGTATAAAGTTTATTTTCTCCACACTAATAGATCATACATATTTAGAGAGAAATTATTATTGCATGCAACATGACAACTTACTTGAAGGATCTTACTCAATCCATAGGTAGATATGGTGGACACTCATGGCAAAACCTGGTTTAAGGGTATTTGGAAGCACAAGTAGTATCTCTACTTGGTGCAAAGAATTGGCTAGCATGAGGGGGAAAGGCAAGCTCAACATGTTGGATGATCCACGACAACATACTTTATTTCGGATATAAGAAAACATAACTCATTACGTTGTCTTCCTTGTCCAACATCAACTCTTTAGCATGTCATGTTTTAGTGAGTGCTCACAATCATAAAAGATGTCCAAGATAGTGTATTTATATGTGAAAACATATCTTTATTTATTACTTCCTATTAATTGCAATGATGACCAAAACTACGTTTGTCAACTCTCAACAACTTTTAATCATCATACTCTTTATATGTGAAGTCATTATTCTCCATAAGATCAATATGATCTCTTTATTTCTTTTTATTCTTTCTTTTTCTTTTATTCCCTGAAGATCAAAGCAAAGTAATCAAGCCCTTGACTCAACACTAATCTTTATTATATATAGCTCATGGACTCGATTACATAGAAGGATCACAAGGCAAAACTCAAAACTAAATCATACTAAAACTTTATTCTGCTAGATCAAGATATTACCAAAAGGACCGAACTAAGAAAAACAATAAAGATAGGAGTGTGATGGTGATACGATACCGGGGCACCTCCCCCAAGCTTGGAAGTTTGCCAAGGGGAATGCCCATACCCATGTGATTATATCTCTTTCCTCGGAGGTGGTCATGGTGGAGTTGTTGATGTTGTAGGCTTGTCGTCCGTCTTCCAAGGCATAGGCTCACCAAATCTGCAGCCAAACTCATCCTCTCGAATCTATGTCATACTCACAGTTTTGGTTTTGCAGGTCATAGATATGGGCTTGGAGGTGCTCGATTTTCTCGTGAAGCTTGAAGATGGCCTCCCCAATGTTCTTGGCGTCCAGCTTGTGGTTGTTGGTGAATTCCGTGATCATTGTGTGATTGGCGTCAAGTCCATGTTCCACCATCTCCTGACAATTCAAAACTTGTTGCTCCATTGCCTCGAGCCTTGTCTCCACGCTTCCGGTCCTCCTTGGTCCCTCAACATCACGGATGTGCAGCAACCCCTCACGCATCTCAATGGTTTGAGGATGTTGCAGCACCTCCGCGAGGTAGGGATGGATGACCTTCTTGAAGAACTTGTCCTTGGGGGCACTTGGAGACGTCATGGTAATCTAGATCTGTCAGAAAAACTGCTCGAAACAAAAAACAGAGGATAATTGCGTGATATGAGAGTCAAAACCTTCGGGAGATTATATAATGAATTTTTACCGACCAAAAGAAGTATCCTACAAGAAAATGGAGTCCGGACAGTGCACAAGGTGCTCACGAGGAAGGGGGGCGCGCCCAGGGGGGGTAGGGCGTGCCCTCCACCCTCGTGGACGCCTCGTGTCCTTCCCGGACTACTTCTTATTTTCCTATTTTCTTAAATATTCCAAAATGGAGAAAAATTGCTATTAGAACTGTTTTGGAGTCGGTTTACTTACCGTACCACATACCTATTCCTTTTCAGAGTCTGAAACGTTCTGGAAGGTGTCCCTTATGTATTCCTCCGGGGTTACGGTTTCAATAACATTAGTTTCAACATTTATAGGATTACCTGAGATATAATGTTTGATTCTTTGACCGCTCACCACCTTTGGATTTGTGCCTTCGAAGTTGTTGATTTTTATGGCACCAGAACGAGAGACCTCCTCGATAACATAAGGACCTTCCCATTTAGAGAGAAGCTTTCCTGCATAAAATCTTAAATGAGAGTTGAATAGCAACACATAATCACCTACATTAAACTCACGCTTTTTCATCCTTTTGTCATGCCATCTTTTAAATTTTTCTTTAAACAGTTTGGCATTCTCGTAAGCTTGGGTTCTCCATTCATCAAGTGAGCTAATGTCAAATAGCCTCTTCTCACCGACAAGTTTGAAATCATAATTGAGCTCTTTAATAGCCCAATATGCCTTATGTTCCAGTTCGAGAGGTAAGTGACATGCTTTTCCATAGACCATTTTATACGGAGACATACCCATAGGATTTTTATATGTAGTTCTATAAGCCCATAATGCATCATCAAGTTTCTTGGACCAATTCTTTCTAGATCTATTAATAGTCTTTTGCAAAATTAATTTGAGCTCTCTATTACTCAATTCTACTTGCCCACTAGACTGCGGGTGATACGAATATGAAATTCTATAACTAACATCATACTTAGCAAGCATTTTACGAAAAGCACCAGGAATAAAATGAGAACAACCATCAGTCATTAAATATCTAGGGACTCCAAACCTCGGAAAAATAACTTATTTAAGCATCTTAATAGAGGTGTTATGATCAGCACTACTAGTTGGAATAGCTTCTACCCACTTAGTAACGTAATCAACATCAACTAAAATATGTGTATACCCATTAGAGGAAGGAAACGGTCCCATATAATCAAATCCCCAAACATCAAACGGTTCAATAACAAGTGAATAATTCATAGTCATTTCTTGACGTCTACTGATATTACCAATTCTTTGACATTCATCACAAGACAAGACAAACTTACGGGCATCCTTGGAAAGAGTAGGCCAATAAAAACCGGATTGCAATACCTTATGTGCAGTTCTATCTCCAGCATGGTGTCCTCCATAAGCCTCGGAGTGACACTTGCGTAGGATCTGTTGCTGTTCATGCTCAGGTATACAACGTCTAATAACACCATATACACCTTCTTTATAAAGATGTGGGTCATCCCAGAAGTAATGCCTTAAATCATACAAAAACTTTTTCTTTTGCTGGTATGTGAAACTAGGTGGTATAAATTTAGCAACAATGTAATTAGCATAATCAGCATACCATGGAGCAGTGCGAGAAGCATTTATGACAGCTAATTGTTCATCAGGAAAGCTATCATCAATAGGTAGTGTGTCATCAAGAACATTCTCTAACCTAGACAAGTTGTCTGCAATGGAGTTCTCAGCTCCCTTTCTATCAATAATATGCAAATAAAATTCTTGTAGCAAGAGAACCCATCTGATAAGTCTAGGTTTAGCATCTTTCTTCTCCATAAGATATTTAATGGCAACATGATCTGTGTGAACAGTAACTTTGGAATCAACAATATAAGGTTTTAACTTATCACAAGCAAATACAATCGCTAAAAATTCTTTTTCAGTAGTAGCATAATTTCTCTAGGCATTGTCTAAAGTTTTACTAGCATATTGGATAACATTTAATTTCTTATCAACTCTTTGTCCTAGAACATCACCTACAGCATAATCACTAGCATCACACATAATTTCAAAGGGTAAATTACAATCAGGTGGCTAAACAATAGGTGCATAAATCAAAGCTTTCTTAAGTATTTCAAATGCTTCTACATAATCATCATCAAAGACAAAAGGAATATCTTTTTGTAAGAGATTAGTCAGAGGCCTGGAGATTTTAGAGAAGTCCTTAATGAACCTCCTATAATAACCGGCATGACCAAGGAAACTTCTTATACCTTTAATGTCCTTGGGACACAGCATCTTTTCAATAGCATCAACTTTAGCTTTGTCAACTTCAATACCTCTTTCAGAAATTTTATGCCCCAAGACAATACCTTCATTAACCATAAAGTGGCACTTCTCCCAATTCAGGACAAGATTAGTTTCTTCACATCTCTGCAAAACTCGGTCAAGGTTGCTCAAGCAATCATCAAAAGAAGTTCCGTATACGGAGAAATCATCCATGAAAGCCTCAACAATCTTTTCACAAAAATCAAAGAATATAGCCACCATGCATCTTTGAAATGTAGCAGGTGCATTACATAAACCAAAAGGCATACGTCTATAAGCAAAGGTACCGAAAGGGCAAGTAAAAGTGGTCTTTTCTTGATCCTCTTTTGACACAGGTATTTGAGAGAAACTGGAATAACAATCTAGAAAGCAAAAATGTGTATGTTTGGATAATCTTTCTAGCATTTGATCAATAAAAGGTAAAGGGTAATGATCTTTTTTAGTAGCTTTATTTCATTTGCGGAAATCAATTACCATTCTATAACCTGTAATAATTCTTTGTGGGATCAATTCATATTTATCATTAGGAACAACGGTACTACCTCCTTTCTTAGGGACACAATGGACAGGGCTTACCCACTGACTATCGGCAACGGGATAAATTATACCTGCTTCAAGAAGCATTAGTATTTCTTTTCTCATTGCTACATCTTGAGATTGTGTTGGTTTTCCTCGAAGAGGAGAGGGTGATGCAGCAAGTGTAGCGTAAGCATTTCCCTCAGTTTTGAGAACCAAGGTATCAATCCAGTAGGAGGCTCCTCAAAAGTCCCACGCACCTACACAAACAAACTGAGAACTCGCAACCAACGCAATAAAGGGGTTGTCAATCCCTTCACGGCCACTTGCGAAAGTGAGATCTAATAAATATAGTATGATAAGATAAATATATTTTTGGTATTTTATAATATAGATGCAAATAAAAGTAAATTGGAAGCAAAAATGATAAGAGATAGACCCGGGGGCCATAGGTTTCACTAGTGGCTTCTCTCAAGATAGCATAAGTATTACAGTGGGTGAACAAATTACTGTCGAGCAATTGATAGAAAAGCGCATAGTTATGAGATTATCTAGGCATGATCATGTATATAGGCATCACGTCCATAACAAGTAGACCGACTCCTACCTCCATCTACTACTATTACTCCACACATCGACCGACTCCTGCCTGCATCTAGAGTATTAAGTTCATAAGAACAGAGTAACGCATTAAGCAAGATGACATGATGTAGAGGGATAAACTCATGCAATATGATATAAACCCCATCTTGTTATCCTCGATGGCAACAATACAATACGTGCCTTGCAACCCTTTACATCACATGGGTAAGGACACCGCAAGATTGAACCCAAAGCTAAGCACTTCTCCCATGGCAAGAAAGACCAATCTAGTAGGCCAAACCAAACTGATAATTCGAAGAGACTTGCAAAGATAACTCAATCATACATAAAAGAATTCAGAGAAGAATCAAATATTATCCATAGATAAACTTGATCATAAACCCACAATTCATCGGATCTCGACAAACACACCGCAAAAAGAGTTTACATCGAATAGATCTCCACAAGAGAGGGGGAGAACATTGTATTGAGATCCAAAAAGAGAGAAGAGGCCATCTAGCTAATAACTATGGACCCGTAGGTCTGTGGTAAACTACTCACAACTCATCGGAGGGGCAAGGATGTTGATGTAGAGGCCCTCCGTGGTTGATTCCCCCTCCGACAGAGTGCCGGCGAAGGCTCCAAGATGAGATCTCGCGGATACAGAAGGTTACGGTGGTGGAAATTGTGTTTCGTGGTGCCCCTGGATGTTTTCGGGGTACGTAGGTATATATAGGAGGAAGAAGTACGTCGGTGGCCGCCCGAGGGGCCGACGAGACAGGGAGGCGCGCCCCACAAGGGGGGGGGGCTCCTATCTCGTGGCTTCCTCGGAAGCTTCTTGACTTGCACTCCAAGCTCTCCGGATCACGTTCGTTCCAAAAATCACGCTCCCGAAGGTTTCATTCCGTTTGGACTCCGTTTGATATACCTTTTCTTCAAAATACTGAAATAGGCAAAAAAACAACATTATGGGCTGGGCCTCCGGTTAGTAGGTTAGTCCCAAAAATGATATAAATGTGTAAAATAAAGCCCATAAACATCCAAAAGGGGTAATATAATAGCATGGAACAATAAAAAATTATAGATACGTTGGAGACGTATCAAGCATCCCCAAGCTTAATTCCTGCTCGTCCTCGATTAGGTAAATGATAAAAAAAAAGAAATTTTTGATGTGGAATGCTACCTAGCATAATTCTTAATGTAATTTTGTTTATTGTGGCATGAATGTTCAGATCCAAATGATTCAAAATAAAAGTTCATATTGATAAAAGAAATAGTAATACTTCAGGCATACTAATCAAAATAATCATGTCTTCTCAAAATAACATGGCAAAAGAAAGTTCATCCCTACAAAATCATATAGTTAGGATATGCTTCATTTTCGTCACACAAAGATGTTCCCAACTTCTATACCCCCGATGACAAGCCAAGCAATTGTTTCATACTTAAATAATCTCAAACTTTTTCAACCTTCACGCAATACATGAGCGTGAGCCATGGATATAGCACTATGGGTGGAATAGAATATGATGATGGGGATTGTGTGGAGAAGACAAAAAAGAGAAAGTCTCACATTGACGAGGATAATGAACGGGCTATGGCGATGCCCATCAATTGATGTCAACATGAGGAGTAGGGATTGCCATGCAATGGATGCACTTGAGCTATAAATGAATGCTCAACAAAAGAAAACTAGTGGGTGTGCATCCAACTTGCTTGCTCACGAAGACCTAGGGCATTTGAGGAAGCCCATCGTAGGAATATACAAGCCAAGTTCTATAATGAAAAATTCCCACTAGTATGAAAAAGACAACTTATGAGACTCACTATATGAAAAACCTGGTGCTACTTTGAAGCACAATATATGAGACTCTCTACATGAAGAACAAGGTGCTACTTTGAAGCACAAGTGTGGAAAAAGAGATAGTAACATTGCCCTTTTTATTTATTTTCTTTTTTTTTCTTTTTTTCTTTTCCCTTTTTTTGGGCCTTTCTTTCTTTTCTTTTTGGCCTTTCTTCTTTTTTTTGGGCAATGCTCTAATAATGATGATCATCACACTTCTATTGATTACAACATAAGAATTACAACTCGAAACTAGAACAAGATATGACTCTATATGAATGCCTCCGGCGGTGTACTGGGATGGTGCAATGAATCAAGAGTGACATGTATGAAAAATAATGCATAGTGGCTTTGCCACGAATACGATGTCAATTACATGATCATGCAATGTCAATATGACAAAAGTAAAGTATGTCATGATGATGAACGGAACGGAGGAAATTTGCATGGCAATATATCTCGGAATGGCTATGGAAATGCCATAATAGGTAGGTATGGTGGCTGTTTTGAGGAAGATATAGGGAGGTTTATGTGTGATAGAGCGATCGTATCACGGGTTTGGATGCACCGCTAAGTTTGCACCAACTCTCAAGGTGAGAAAGGGCAATGCACGGCATCAAGAGGCTAGCAAAGGCGGAAAGGTAAAAGTGCGTATAATCCATGGACTCAACATTAGTCAAAAGAACTCATATACTTATTGCAAAAATTTAGAAGTCATCAAAATCAAGTACTACGCGATGCTCCTAGGGGATAGATTGGTAGGAAAATACCATCGCTCGTCCCCCGCCGCCACTCATAAGGATGCACAAGCCGGTACACTTCATGTTTCAAATTTGTTACACAACTTTAACCATATGTGCATGCTACGGGACTTGCTAACTTCAACACAAGCATTCTTTAAATTCATAATAACCCAACTAGCATGACTTTAATATCACTACCTCCATATCTCAAAACAAGTATCAAGTATCAAGTTGATCATAGCATCCAATTCACTTCCTATGATAGTTTTTATTATACCCAACTTGGATGCTCATCATTCTAGGACCAACTTTATGACCATAGAAAATACCATGCTGTTCTAAAATACTCTCAAAAAGATATAAGTGAGACATGAGAGACTAGAAATTTCTTCAAAATTAAGACACCATCGTACTCTAAAAGATATAAGTGAAGCACTAGAGCAAAAACTATCAAGCTCAAAAGATATAAGTGAAGCACATAGAGTATTCTAGCAAATTCTAATCAAATAGGCTTCTCCAAAAAGGTGTGTACAGCAAGGATGATTGTGGTAAACTAAAAAGCAAAGACTAATATAATACACGACGCTCCAAGCAAAACACATATCATGTGGCGAATAAAAATATAGCTCCAAGTAAAGTTACCAATGAATGAAGACGAAAGAGGGGATGCCTTCCCGGGGCATCCCCAAGCTTAGGCTTTTGGCTATTCTTGAATATCTTGGGGTGCCTTGGGCATCCCCAAGCTTAGGATCTTGCCACTCCTTATTCCATAGTCCATAAAAGCTTTACCCAAAACTTGAAAACTTCACAACACAAAACTCAACAGGAAATCTTATAAGCTCCGTTAGTGAAAGAAAACAAAACCACCACATAAGGTACTGCAATGAACTCATTATTTATTTATTTTTGTGTTAAACCTACTGTATTCCAACTTCTCTATGGATTATAAACTAATTTATTGGCCATAGATTTATCAAAATAAGCAAACAACACACGAAAAACAGAATCTGTCAAAAAAAGAACAGTCTGTAGCAATCTGTAACTAACGCAAACTTATGGAACTCAAAAAGTTCAGCCAAAATAGGAAGACCTAGACAATTTGTTTATTGATCAGAAGCAATAGGAATCACTATTTTATCACGTTCTTGTGATTTTTAACAATTGTTTTCGTGAACCGAAAGTTTCTGGAAATTACAGCAAGATCAAATAACTATCATCCAAGAAGATCCTATAGGTTTAACTTGGCACAAACACTAATTAAAAGATAAAAACACATCTAAACAGAAGGTAGATGAATTATTTATTCCTAAACAGAAACAAAAACAAAAAACTAAAAATAAAATTGGGTTGCCTCCCAACAAGTGCTATCGTTTAACGCCCCTAGCTAGGCATAAAAACAAAGATAGATCTAACGAGTGCCATCTTTGGCACTAAACTCATAAGTAGCAAGCATGATAGATTCATAAGGTAATTTAACTTTCTTTCTTGGAAAGTGCTCCATGCCTTTCTTTAATGGAAATTGGAATCTAATATTCCCTTCCTTCATATCAATAATCGCACCAATCGTTCTAAGGAAAGGTCTACCAAGAATAATAGGGCAAGAAAGATTGCAATCTATATCAAGAACGATAAAATCTACGGGCACAAAATTTCTATTTGCAACAATAAGAACATCATTGATCCTTCCCATAGGCTTTTTAATGGTGGAATCTGCAAGGTGCAAATTAAAAGAACAATCATCAAGATCATGGAAACCTAGAATATCACATAAAGTTTTCGGAATCGTGGAAACACTAGCACCCAAATCACACAAAGCAAAACACTCATAATCTTTAATTCTAATCTTTATAGTAGGTTCCCGCTCATCGTTATGTTTTCTAGGTATAGAAACTTCCAAATTGAGTTTTTCATCATAAGATTGCATCAAGGCATCAACAATATGTTTGGTAAAAGCTTTGTTCTGACTATAAGCATGAGGAGAATTAACAACGGATTGCAACAAGGAAATACAACCTTTTAAAGAGCAATTATCATAGTCAAATTCCTTGAAATCCGAGATAGTAGGTTCAATATTATTAGAAGTTGAGGATTCTACAATCTCACTTTTACCAAATTTAACATTAAGATCTAAAGACTCCGAATTCGTGGGACGCCTTCTAGGCAAAGTTGATTCATCATCAGTCCCATAATCATCAAAATTCATATTGCAAAACAAAGATCTAATCGGAGACGCATCAATAACTTTAAGATCCTCATCATTATTTTCACGGAAACTAGAAGAACACGCTTTTATAAAGCTTTCTTTTTTAGCACGCAATCTAGCGGTTCTTTCCTTGCACTCGTCAATGCAAATTCTCATTACTTTGAGAGACTCATTGATATCATGCTTAGGAGGGGAAGATCTAATTTTAAGGGAATCAACATCAAGCGAAAGTCTATCAACGTTCCTAGCCAAATCATCAACTTTGAGCAATTTTTCTTCAAGCAAAGCATTAAAATTCTTTTGAGAAGTCATAAATTCTTTCACACTATTCTCAAAATCAGAGGGCATCTTATTAAAATTACCATAATAATTATTGTAGGAATTTCCATAATTATTAGAGGGATTACTAGGGAACGGCCAAGCATTAAAATTCCCTCTATAAGCATTGTTTCCAAAACTATTCCTACCAACAAAATTTACATCCATAGATTCATTATTATTCTCAATCAAGGAAGACAAAGGCATATCATTTTGATCAAGAGGAGTATTTTTAGTGGCAAACATCTTCATAAGTTCATCCATCTTTCCACTCAAAACATTGATTTCTTCTATAGCATGCACTTTTTTACTAGAAGATCTTTCGGTGTGCCATTGAGAATAATTAGCCATAATATATCAAGAAGTTTTGTAGCATCTCCTAACGTGATTTCCATAAAGGTGCCTCCCGCGGCCGAATCTAAGATATTTCTAGAAGCAAAGTTCAAACCGGCATAAAAATTTTGTATGATCATCCATAAATTCAAACCATGAGTAGGGCAATTGCGAAGCATCAATTTCATTCTTTCCCAAGATTGGGCAACATGCTCATGATCAAGTTGTTTAAAATTCATAATATCGTTCCTAAGAGTGATGATCTTAGCGGGAGGAAAATACTTAGAAATAAAAGCATCTTTGCACTTGTTCCAAGAATCAATACTATTTTTAGGCAAAGACGAAAACCAAACTTTAGCACGATCTCTAAGTGAAAACGGAAATAACTTCAATTTGACAATATCATTGTTAACATCTTTCTTCTTTTGCATATCACACAAATCCACGAAGCTATTTAGATGAGTAGCGGCATCTTCACTTGGAAGGCCGGCGAATTGATCTTCCATAACAAGATTCAATAAACCAGCATTGATTTCACAAGATTCAGTATTGGCAAGAGGAGCAATCGGAGTGCTAAGGAAATCATTATTGTTGGCATTGGTAAAGTCACACAATTTGGTATTATCTTGTGCCATGGCAACAAGTAATCCAACACACAAGCAAACAGAAAAACGGCAAGCGAAAAAGTGGAGGATATTGGGAAAGAGGGGGCGAATAAAACGGCAAGGGTGAAGTGGGGGAGAGGAAAACGAGAGGCAAATGGCAAATAATGTAAATGCGAGGGAGATGGGTTTGTGATGGGTACTTGGTATGTCTTGACTTGAGCGAAGACCTCCCGACAACGGCGCCGAAATCCTTCTTGCTACGTCTTGAGCTTGCGTTGGTTTTCCTCGAAGAGGAGAGGGTGATGCAGCAAGTGTAGCGTAAGTATTTCCCTCAGGTTTGAGAACCAAGGTATCAATCCAGTAGGAGGCTCCTCAAAAGTCCCACGCACCTACACAAACAAACTGAGAACTCACAACCAACGCAATAAAGGGGTTGTCAATCCCTTCACGGCCACTTGCGAAAGTGAGATCTAATAAAGATAGTATGATAAGATAAATATATTTTTTGGTATTTTATAATATAGATGCTGAGGGAGTCCTGGATTAGGGGGTGTCCAGATGGCCGGACTATAGCCTTTGGCCGGACTCCCGGCTATGAAGATACAAGATTGAAGACTTCGTCCCGTGTCCGGATGGGACTTTCCTTGGCGTGGAAGGCAAGCTTGGCGATACGGATATGTAGATCTCTTCCCATTTGTAACCGACTCTATGTAACCCTAACCCCCTCCGGTGTCTATATAAACCGGAGGGTTTTAGTCCGTAGGATGAACAACAATCATACCATAGGCTAGCTTCTAGGGTTTAGCCTCTCTGATCTCGTGGTAGATCTACTCTTGTACTACCCATATCATCAATATTAATCAAGCAGGAGTAGGGTTTTACCTCCATCGAGAGGGCCCGAACCTGGGTAAAAACATCGTGTCCCTTGTCTCCTGTTACCATCTGCCTAGACGCACAGTTCGGGACCCCCTACCCGAGATCCACCGGTTTTGACACCGATATTGGTGCTTTCATTGAGAGTTCCTCTGTGTCGTCATCTTTAGGCCCGATGGATCCTCCGATCATCAACAACAATGCAGTCCAGGGCGAGACTTTTCTCCCCTGAGAAATCTTCGTATACGGCGGCTTTGCACTGCGGGCCAATTCGCTTGGCCATATGGAGCAGATCGAAAGCTACGCCCCTGGCCATCAGGTCAGATTTGGAAGTTTGAACTACATGGCTGACGTCCGCGGAGACTTGATCTTCGACGGGTTCGAGCCACAGCCGAGCGCGCCGCACTATTACCATGGGCATGATCTAGCTCTGCCGCCGAACAGTGCCCGAGAGGCCGCACCCGTGTCCGCTCCGACCCTTAGCTCGGAGCCGACTGCGGCAATCGAGGACGGGTGGTTGGACACCGCCTCGGGGGCTGCAATCTCTACGGCGATCGAGCCGAACACCAGCCTTGTCCTATGCGAAGCTTGTGACTCCAAGGTGCCGGACTCCCCTCCGGACTCCGAACCTTCCGCGCCCCTGCCAATCGAATCCAATTGGGCGCCGATCATAGAGTTCACCGCCGCGGACATATTCAGCACTCGCCCTTCGGCGACATTCTGAATTCACTAAAGTCTCTCTCTTTATCAGGAGATCCCTGGCCGGACTATGGTCAGCAAGGTTGGGATGCGGACGATGAAGAAATTTAAAGCCCACCCACCACCCACTTCGTAGCCACTGTCGATGATTTAACCGACATGCTCGACTTCGACTCTGTCGACATCGACGGTATGGACGCCGATGCAGGAGACGACCAAGAACCAGCACCTACAGGGCACTGGAAGGCCACCTCGTCGTATGACATATACATGGTGGACACCCCAAAAGAAGAGAACGACGATGGAACAATGGAGGATGACCCCTCCAAGAAGCAGCCTAAGCGCCGGCGTCAGCGGCGCCGCTCTAAATCCCGCCAAAGCAAAAATAGTGATTCCGGCACGGGAGACAATAACACCCCGGACAGTGCTGAAGACAACCCCCTCCAGCAGGATTCAACACAGGAGGATGGAGAAACCATCCCTCACGAGAGAGCGGCAGACATAGAGGTAGAGGACGATAATTACATGCCTCCCTCCGAAGATGAGGCAAGCCTCGACGACGACGTATTTGTCGTGCCTGAGGATCCCGTCGAACAAGAGCATTTCAAACGCAGGCTTATGGCCACGGCGAGCAGCCTTAAGAAAAAACAGCAACAGCTTAGAGTTGACCAAGACTTGCTAGCCGACAGATGGAATGAAGTCCTTGCGGCCGAAGAGTACGAACTCGAATGCCCTTCCAAGAGCTACCCAAAACGCAGGCTGCTACCCCGATAAGAGGAGGAAGCACCTAGACCTACATCACCAGCGCATGATGCGGCCAACCGGCCACCTCGTGGCCGCGACAGAGAGGCCTATCGGCCCTCCACTCAAGCCGCACCCCGGCGTCGCTCAAAGAATACTAAGGCACGGGGAAATGCGCCAGACCTGCGAGATATATTGGAGGACAAGGCAAGGCAAACAAGATCGATCTATGGATCGCGTGGGCGCCCCACGATAACCGTCATGCCGGATATGGTAAATCCGGTCGGGCCGAACAAAGTAGACAAAGCTCGTTTGAGCTACGTCGTGATATAGCCCAATATAGAGCGCCGCACACCCACTATGCTTCACAGATGAAGTAATGGATCATCAAATCCCCGAGGGTTTCAAACCCGTAAACATCGAATCATACGATGGCACAACAGAACCTGCGGTATGAATCGAGGATTATCTCCTTCATATCCACATGGCCCACGGTGATGATCTACACGCCATCAAATACCTCCCACTCAAGCTTAAAGGACCAGCTCGGCTTTGGCTTAACAGCTTGCCAGCAGAATCAATTGGTTGTTGGGAGGACCTGGAAGCCGCATTCCTCGACAATTTACAGGGCACCTATGTACGACCACCAGACGCCGATGACCTAAGCCACATAACTCAGCAGCCAGAGGAATCGTCCAGGCAATTCTGGACACGGTTCCTAACCAAGAAAAATCAAATAGTCGACTGTCCGGACGCAGAGGCCCTTGCAGTCTTCAAGCATAACATCCGTGACGAGTGGCTTGCCCGGCACCTAGGACAGGAAAAGCCGAAATCCATGGCAGCCCTCACAACACTCATGTCCCGCTTTTGCGCGGGAGAAGACAGCTGGCTAGCTCGTAGTAATAACATGATCAAGAGCCCTGGTAATTCGGATACCAAGGACAGCAATGGCAGGTCGCGCCGCAATAAGCACAAGCGCCGCATTAACGGCGACAATGCTGAGGATACGGCAGTTAATGCCGGATTCAGAGGCTCTAAACCCGGTCAGCGGAAAAAGCCATTTAAAAGAAATGTTCCGGGCCCGTCCAGTTTGGACCGAATACTCGATCGCTCGTGACAGATACACGACACCCCCGAAAACCAGCCAATCACACCAACAAGGATTGTTGGGTGTTCAAGCAGGCAGGCAAGTTAAGTGCCGAAAACAGAGACAAGGGGCTGCATAGCGATGACGAGGAGGAGCCCCGTCCGCCGAACAATAGGGGACAGAAGGGCTTTCCCCCACAAGTGCGGACGGTGAGCATGATATACGCAACCCACATCCCCAAAAGGGAGCGGAAGCATGCACTCAGGGACGTATATGCGTTGGAGCCAGTCGCCCCAAAGTTCAACCCATGGTCCTCCTGCCCGATCACTTTTGATCGAAGGGACCACCCCACTAGCATCCGCCATGGCGGATTCGCCGCATTGGTTCTAGACCCAACCATTGACGGATTTCACCTCACTAGAGTCCTTATGGACGGCGGCAGCAGCCTGAACCTGCTTTATCAGGATACAATGCGAAAAATGGGCATAGATCCCTCAAGGATTAAACCCACAAAGACGACCTTTAAAGGCGTCATACCAGGTGTAGAGGCCAACTGTACAGGCTCGGTTACACTTGAGGTGGTCTTTGGATCCCTGGATAATTTCCGCAGTGGCTATCACGCACTGCTCGGACGAACCGCATTTTCAAAGTTCAATGAGGTGCCGCACTACGCATACCTCAAGCTCAAGATGCCAGGCCCTCGAGGAGTCATTACGGCCAATGGAAACACTGAACGCTCTCTCCAAACGTAGGAGCATACGCCGGCCCTTGCAGCGGAAGTGCAAAGCAGCCTCTCAAGGCAATTCTCCAGTCCGGCTATTAAACGTCCGGACACCGTCAAGCGCGCCCGGAGTAACCTACAACAAGACCGCCTGGCACGTTCCGAGCAAGCGTAGCAATGCGGCCCCAACCCCAGCCCTCGTGAAATTTTGAAACCAGTACTACGCGTACATAACTACGCTCTGGAAATACCATGTGCATAGGGGGAGGGGCACGACCACGGCATGCCCAAAATGCGGCTCAACCTCACTAGGGGCTCCCGATTTTGTCATTCCTTTTTTTCTTACTTTTAGGACTCCACTTTCCGGAAGGCCTGTCCGGCAGTACAATCGCCGAACACACGATGCAACAGCCAGGGAGGCAGAAAGCTACGTCGAGTGTCCATGTGGTCTCTTTAACGAGCAGTATACTTGTTTCACATATCATCCCGCAGCTCGCCCCTGGAGGGGGACATGTCAAATAGTCCCATCTCTTGCTTATCGCACTATTTGTATCGTCCTGCTTTTACCGCAGCCTTTTCGAATAAACAATACATAACTTTTGTCTATTATTGCATTCCATTTTTTATCTATATATGTTCATCAATGACATTATGCAATTGTACACTTTGGTACTGCCAATACACCAGGGGCTTACGTACCCCAGAATATGGTGTGAGAAGTCCGAACACTCTCATGAGTGCGGCACCCCGAACTTATAGCATTATATGCATCGGCTCGAATCATGTCTTGGGTCAATAGTTGGGTTTGCCTGCTCCCATGTTTTGGTACCTTACGTTCCGTTATATCGGCTAAGGTAGCGCTGGGAGAACCACTGTGATTGTGCCCCGGTTGAGCTGGGCTAAGCACCTCAGTGGAGAAAGCTAAAACTGACCATCATGATAGGGCGAGAGCTGGTCGCAGTTCGAGAGGTTTTTGAGTCCCTAAAGACTTATGCCTCTTAGAGCGAGGAGTCGGCTTTGTCCGGCCTAGGCGTGGATAGCGCCCTGAACTCGGTCTTCTGAATACTAGGGGCTTCGCCGAAATTTAAAATTATAGAATTCTATGGCTAAGTGAGAGTGTTCAAGCATTATAGTCTGATTGCCTTGTTCGTTGTGTTGAGCGCCTCCCTCGAAGGACCCAAGAATGGGAAAAAGAGCGCACAAGTTTATCCCGAACACCCCAGCACTCATGGCACGAGGGCAGAAGCCGACGACTCGCCGTCTCTCAGATTTAATAAACGGCCGCACAGAAGGTAATATTTTAAATTCAAAAGCGTTTCTTAGCGCATATGAACAAGTTTTCAGCGTACAGGATCACAAATGCGAGTTTACTCAAAAATTACATCTTTGGAGCATTCATCCGCTATAAAGCGGGCACCCTTCAGACGCCCTCATAATACATCTCGGCTTGCGATGCTCCTTGCCCGGCGGTGGTCCGTCCGTCACAAGCTTCTCAGCGTCCATCTTGCCCCAAAGCACTTTAGCACGGGCAAGGCCCTGAGGCAACTTCGATGCATACGGAGCGCTTGATGACTTCAAGCCATGGACAGCATCCACCACCGCCTCACAAGCCCGAAGTAGCTCCTGTGCATGGCTTCCCTGTGCCACACCGGACTATGAGACCCTTCATGGCCTATTCGCCACCTTATGGAGCTCGACCAGCTGCTTCACTGGTCGCTCAAAACACTGGTGTCCGCCTCAAGATGTTGAGACCAAAACACCTTCTCCATCCAGCTCCCCTCTTCGGCTCGGTAGAATGCGGCAGCGTCGGACACACTCCGGGGAAGATCTGCGAATGCTCCTGGAGAGCTCCAGACTCGGGTAAGTAACAAGTAATTCACTTTCACGTGCTTGCTTTGCATAAAGAATGCCTTACCCGCCGCTATCTTCTTCATCGCCTCAATTTCCTGGAGGGCTTTTTGGGCTTCGGCCTTGGCAGATTTGGCGCTCTCAAGCACCGAGGCGAGCTCGGACTCTCGAGTCTTTGAGTCAAGCTCCAAACTCTCGTGTTTTTCCACGAGAGCCTGGAGCTCTTGTTGTGCCTCCGCCACCCGCGCCTCCTGCTTTTCTCGCTCGGTGCGCTCCACGGCCGCATTGTCTTCGGCCTTAAATAAAGCTTCCTTCAGGGTCGCCACCTCGGTTGTGGCCCCTGTAATACTCACATTGGTCCTGTCATTTTTTGCAACCACATCTTTTTTATATATACTTAAATAAGGTATTACTTACCTTCCTTGTCCTCGAGCTGCTTCTTGGCAAGGCCGAGCTCGTTCCCGGACCGCTCGAGGCTCTGCTTCAATGCATTGACCTCCGCATTCAGCGCGGCAGAGGTCAGCAGCGCAGCCTGCATTCCCATATTGACATACTTATGTTAGACTCCTGCGTATATCTTTTTGATCCTTAGTTCGGCTTTTCTTTTGAACACCAAACTGAGCATCGGGGCTACCGTCTATGCGGTAATATTTTTACATATCTTAAATACATACCTCAAAGCCTTGTTAGAAGGCTGGCACGGCTTCACCAGCCCGCTCTTGGCGGATCGAACCTTCGGATCACCACACTCATAATAGTGCGGTGCTCCTCGTCCATGGAGGCGCCGTTAAGCACCTCCAAGAATTATCCGTGCCCCGGTTGGGCGGAGGTCACCGTGTCGTAGGCTTGCCCTTCTTATTAGGGGCCGCCGGGATGCCGGAACCGCTGAAGGTTCGGTGCGGTGTCCGCCCAGGCCGACTTAGAGCCCTTCGGGTTTTATCCCTTTGCGCCGAGTCCGGAGGTCGCCTTGCGGCGCCTCAGACCACCCTCCTGGCTTGGACCCTTTGGGACTCCACCTCGGCATCGTCCGTGGGGCGAGGAGAGGTAGCAATCGGAAGTGAAAGGCTATTCACATCCGACGAATCCAGGATCCGCCGACGGTTGCCGAGCTGGGCCGCGGGCGGACTGCATGATTATATTCGGCGTCAGAAGATACTGTGCAATAAAGGAACGCCATGAGTTATTCTGGTATCGGATACTTACGATTTTGCCAGGGGCTTGGCCCTGGATGGCCACTCCTCTTCGCTGTCGTCGGCGTTGGTGGAGTAGTCCGGAGGAAGGGTCCTTCCTTCTTGACCTCCCCCCGCCTGGGGCGGCCTTCCTTTTCTGTCCTCCCCCTGCTGGAGGGGGAGAGGCCTCTTCTTCCTCCTCCTCATCTTCGTGGGAGGAGTGCGCCTTAGAGTCATCGGACGATGAATCCGACACCGCCGAGCACCGGGAACTCTTTCGAGTTCCCGCGACCTTTTTCTTGGACTTCTTCTCCGGCACCACGTAAGGTGCCGGAACCAGCAACCCCGTCAAGCGGGCGTCCGCTGGATCTTCGGGCAAAGGAGCCGGACAATCGATCTGTCCGGTCTTCTTCTGCCATTCCTGTCAAAGGAACATGAGCTTAGATCCCGCATAGAGTCAAACTATGAAAAACAAGTATCCCGTTAAGGATAAAATAAGTTTACTACGCTGGCTTGGCGCTTCGTGCGGAATCCGCGATCCTCGGTGATGGGAGGGGGAACCTCGGCGCCCTTGAATAGCACCTTCCAGGCATCCTCGTGCGTTGTGTCAAAGAGCCTGGTCAGAGTTTGGTGCTGGGCCGGGTTGAACTCCCACAAGTTAAAAGCCCGTCGCTGACACGGGAGGATCTGCGGATGAGCATGACTGACTACATTGACGAAGTTTAACCTTTTTGTCCACCAGGTCTTGGACGCAGGTTTGGAGTCCGTCCGCTCTTTCAATTACCCCACGACAGGCCCTTCTCTTTCCGTGAGGTGAGCCGTGGGGATGCCATATCGAATTGGGGCCGCTGCCCATTCAGGGTCACGCTGCTCGGTGATGTAGAACCACCCGATTGCCACCCCTTTATGGTCTCCACGAAGGAGCCTCGAGCCATGTAACGTTGGGCATCTTGCCCACCATGGCGCCTCCGCACTCGCTTGCTGGCCGCCCACTACATTCGGCTTGACATTGAAGGTCTTCACCATAAGTCGAAGTGGGGCTTGATGCGGACGAGGGTTTCGCATACCACGATAAACGCCGAGATGTTGAGGACGAAGTTCGGGGCCAGATCGTGGAAATCCAGGCCGTAGTAGAACATGAGCCCCCGGACAAATGAATGAAGTGGGAAACCTAGTCCGCGGAGGAAATGGGTGAGGAATACCACCCTCTCATGGGGCCTGGGGGTGGGGATGAGCTGCCCCTTGTCCGGGAGCCGTGCGCGATGTCGTTAGACAAGTATCCGCCTCCTCAGCTTCTGATGTGTCCCTCCGTGACGGAGGAGACCATCCACTTGCCTCCGCTCCGGACATTGCTGGAGAGGGTTGAGGTGGGATGTGGACTTGGGCGCTGGAGCTCGAAAGCGCGAAATGGATAAGCAAAGGAGGAAGAAGGCGTAGATGAGAAAGGTGGATCCTTATCCCCTTATATGGGCGGACGAAACTATGTGCCCCCACCAGCCTGGTAAAACTCGCTTATCTCCCAAGCACCGTAATTAATGGCACAGTTGGGTTACCCACGCCCGTATTGATGAGAACCCCGGAATAAGGGAACACGATCTCTGCTTCGACAAGACGTGCTGAGGAAACCGCCTCGCTAAGTGCGCTGAGGTGGGACAGTAAAAACGATTCGAATAAAGGCTTGGCCGTGGTGTGATGTCACGCTGCGAAATACGTCAGTAGATTGGATTTGTGTAAATATTATTCTCTCTACGGTGGTGTGTGGAACTTATTTTGCAGAGATAGACACTATCCTTGTGTTCAAAATCTTCTATGAAGTATTCGGAGGAGGAACCCGCCTTGCAATTCCGAAGACAATATGCGCGCCGGACTCGTCGTCATTGAAGCCCGGTTCAGGGGCTACTGAGGGAGTCCTGGATTAGGGAGTGTCCGGATGGCCGGACTATAGCCTTTGGCCGGACTCCCGGACTATGAAGATACAAGATTGAAGTCTTCGTCCCATGTCCGGATGAGACTTTCCTTGGGGTGGAAGGCAAGCTTGGCGATACGGATATGTAGATCTCCTCCCATTTGTATCCGACTCTATGTAACCCTAACCCCCTCCGGTGTCTATATAAACCGGAGGGTTTTAGTCCGTAGGACGAACAACAATCATACCATAGGCTAGCTTCTAGGGTTTAGCCTCTCTGATCTCGTGGTAGATCTACTCTTGTACTACCCATATCATCAATATTAATCAAGCAGGAGTAGGGTTTTACCTCCATCGAGAGGGCCCGAACCTGGGTAAAAACATCGTGTCCCTTGTCTCCTATTACCATCCGCCTAGACGCACAGTTCGGGACCCCCTACCCGAGATCCGCCGGTTTTGACACCGACATTGGTGCTTTCATTGAGAGTTCCTCTGTGTCGTCATCTTTAGGCCCGATGGCTCCTCCGATCATCAACAACGATGCGGTCCAGGGCGAGACTTTTCTCCCCGGACAAATCTTCGTATTCGGCGGCTTTGCACTGCGGGCCAATTCACTTGGCCATCTGGAGCAGATCGAAATCTACGCCCCTGGCCATCAGGTCAGTTTTTGGAAGTTTGAACTACACGGCTGACGTCCGCGGAGACTTGATCTTCAACGGGTTCAAGCCACAGCCGAGCGCGCCGCACTGTTATGATGGGCATGATCTAGTTCTGCCGCCGAACAGTGCCCTAGAGGCCGCACCTGTGTTCGCTCCGACCCTTAGCTCGGAGCCGACTGCGCCAATCGAGGACGGGTGGCTGGACACCGCCTCGGGGGCTGCAATCTCTACGGCGATCGAGCCGAACACCAGCCTTGTCCTTTGCGAAGCTTGTGACTCCAAGGTGCCGGACTCCCCTCCATACTCCGAACCTTTCGCGCCCCTGCCAATCGAATCCGATTAGGCGCCGATCATGGAGTTCACCGCCGGACATCTTTCAGCACTCGCCCTTCGGCGACATTCTGAATTCACTAAAGTCTCTCTATTTATTAGGAGAGCCCTGGCCGGACTATGGTCAGCAAGGTTGGGATGCGGACGATGAAGAAATTCAAAGCCCACCCACCACCCACTTCGTAGCCACTGTCGATGATTTAACCGACATGCTCGACTTTGACTCTGACGACATCGACGGTATGGACGCCGATGCAGAGATTTACCAAGGACCAGCGCCTACAGGCACTGGAAGGCCACCTCGTCAGATGACATATACATGGTGGACACCCCAAAAGAAGGGAATGGCGATGGAACAATGGAGGATGACCCCTCCAAGAAGCAGCCTAAGCATCGGCGTCAGCGGCGCCGCTCTAAATCCCGCCAAAGCAAAAACGGTGATTCCGGCACGGGAGACAATAACACCCCGGACATTGCATAAAGGATCTGAACATATAATCTTCCACCAAATAAACCAACTAGTATCAACTACAAGGAGTAATCAACACTACTAGCAACCCACAGGTACCAATCTGAGCCTTTGGGACAAAGATTGGATACAAGAGATAAACTAGGGTTTTAGAGGAGATGGTGCTGGTGAAGATGTTGATGGAGATTGATCCCCTCACGATGAGAGGATCGTTGGTGATGACGATGGCGATGATTTCCCCCTCCCGGAGGGAAGTTTCCCAGCAAACAGCTCACGGAGCCCTAGATTGGTTCTCGCCAAGGTTCCGCCTGTGGCGCACGGAGTTTCTTCCCAAAGCTTGCTTCTGATTTTTCCAGGGTAAAAGATTTCATATAGCGTAAGATGGGCACGGAGGCCTGCCAGGGGCCCACGGGCGGGGGGCACGCCCGGGGGTAGGGCGCCTCGTGGCTGTGGGCCCCCCTCTGGTTGATTCTTTCTCCAAGATTTTTATATATTCCAAACGTGCCTCGTGAAGTTTCAGGACTTTTGAGTTGTGCGAATATGTCTCTAATATTTGCTCCTTTTCCAGCCGAATTCCAGCTGCCGCATTCTCCTCTTCATGTAAACCTTGTAAAATAAGAGAGAATAGGCATAAGTATTGTGACATAACGTGTAATAACAGCCCATAATGCAATAAATATTGATATAAAAGCATGATGCAAAATTGACGTATCAACTCCCCCAAGCTTAGACCTCGCTTATCCTCAAGCGGAAGCCGATAACGATAAATATGTCCACATGTTTAGAGATAGAGTTGTCGATAAAATAAAATACGTACATGAGGGCATCATGATCATTCTTATAACAGCAACATATATGGATATTGTCATATGATTTCTTACTCTCAAGTAATAATCTATTCACAGTGTCAAGTATGAATCAGAAATTTCATTGAGAACTAACAAACTATGATCTCGGTCATTGAAGCAATTGCAATTTATCATAACATCAGAAAGAGTCAATATGAGAGCTTTTCAGCAAGTCCACATACTCAACTATCATTTAGTCATCCACAATTGCTAACACTCACGCAATACTTATGGGTATGGAGTTTTCATTGGACACAGATAAAGATAGGGGCTTATAGTGTTGCCTCCCAACCTTTTACCTCAAGGATAATGTCAACAGTAATAATTCATGCTAACTTACATCCGATTGGATATATATATATCAGGATCTGTCCAACACAAGGTGCCTGCCAAAGGATAAAATGTAAAAAGGAAAGGTGAAGATTGCTACCTCTTGAGCACTGCGTTGGTTTTCCCTTGAAGAGGAAAGGGTGATGCAGCAAAGTAGTGTAAGTATTTCCCTCAATTTTTGAGAACCAAGGTATCAATCCAGTAGGAGGCTACGCACGAGTCCCTCGCACCTACACAAAACAAATAAATCCTCGCAACCAACGCAATAAGGGGTTGTCAATCCCTTCACGGTCACTTACGAGAGTGAGATCTGATAGATATGATAGGATAATATTTTTGGTATTTCTATGATAAAGAAGCAAAGTAAAATAAAAGCAAAGTAAAAAGCAAAGGAAATAACTAGGTGTTGGAAGATTAATATGATGAAGATAGACTCGGGGGCCATAGGTTTCACTAGTGGCTTCTCTCAAGAGCATAAGTATTTTACGGTGGGTGAACGAATTACTGTTGAGCAATTGACATAATTGAGCATAGTTATGAGAATATCTAGGTATGATCATGTATATAGGCATCACGTCCGAGACAAGTAGACCAACTCCTGCCTCCATCTACTACTATTACTCCACTCATCGACCGCTATCCAGCATGCATCTAGAGTATTAAGTTCATGAAAACAGAGTAACGCCTTAAGCAAGATGACATGATGTAGAGGGATAAATTCATGCAATATGATAAAAACCCCATCTTGTTATCCTCGATGGCAACAATACAATCGTTCCTTGCTGCCCCTCATCACACCGGAAAGGACACCGCAAGATTGAACCCAAAGCTAAGCACTTCTCCCATTGCAAGAAAGATCAATCTAGTAGGCCAAACCAAACTGATAATTCAAAGAGACTTGCAAAGATAACCAATCATACATAAAAGAATTCAGTTAAGATTCAAATATTGTTCATAGATAAACTTGATTATAAACCCACAATTCATCGGTCTCAACAAACACACCGCAAAAAGAAGATTACATCGAATAGATCTCCACGAGAGAGGGGGAGAACATTGTATTGAGATCCTAAAAGAGAGAAGAAGCCATCTAGCTAATAACTATGGACCCGAAGGTCTGAGGTAAACTACTCACACTTCATCGGAGAGGTTATGGTGATGATGTAGAAGACCTCCGTGATGGATGCCCCCTCAGGCGGAGCTCAAGAACAGGCCCCAAGATGGGATCTCGTGGGTACAGAAGGTTGCGGTGGTGGAATTAGGTTTTTGGCTCAGTATCTGATCGTTTGGGGGTACGTAGGTATATATAGGAGGAAGAAGTATGTCGGTGGAGCAACAGGGGGCCAACGAGTGTGGATAGCGCGCCCTGGGGGGTAGGCGCGCCCCCTACCTCTTGGCCTCCTGGAAGCTTCTCTTACGTAGGGTCCAAGTCTCCTGGATCATGTTCGTTCCAAAAATCACGCTCCCGAAGGTTTCATTCCGTTTGGACTCCGTTTGATATTCTTTTTCTGTGAAACTCTGAAATAGGCAAAAAAAACAGCAATTCTGGGTCGGGCCTCCGGTTAACAGGTTAGACCCAAAAATAATATAAAAGTGGATAATAAAGCCCAATATTGTCCAAAACAGTAGATAATATAGCATGGAGCAATCAAAATTATAGATACGTTGGAGACGTATCAAGCATCCCCAAGCTTAATTCCTGCTCGTCCTCGAGTAGGTAAATGATAAAAACAGAATTTTTGATGCGGAGTGCTACTTGGCATAATTTCAATGTAATTCTTCTTAATTGTGGTATCAATATTCAGATCCAAAAGATTCAAGATAAAAGTTCATATTGACATAAAAATAATAATACTTCAAGCATACTAACTAAGCAATTATGTCTTCTCAAAATAACATGGCCAAAGAAAGTTCATCCCTACAAAATCATATAGTTTAGTCATGCTCCATTTTCGTCACACAAGAATGCTCTCATCATGCACAACCCCGATGACAAGCCAAGAAATTGTTTCATACTTTAGTAATCTCAAACTTTATAAACCTTCACGCAATACATGAGCGTGATCCATGGATATAGAACTATGGGTGGAATAGAGTATAATGATGGGGGTTATGTGGAGAAGACAAAAAAGGAGAAAGTCTCACATCAACAAGGCTAATCAATGAGCTATGGAGATGCCCATCGATTGATGTTAATGCAAGGAGTAGGGATTGCCATGCAACTGATGCACTAGAGCTATAAATGTATGAAAGCTCAACAAAAGAAACTAAGTGGGTGTGCATCCAACTTGCTTGCTCATGAAGACCTAGGGCACTTGAGGAGGCCCATTATTGGAATATACAAGCCAAGTTCTATAATGGAAAATTCCCACTAGTATATGAAAGTGACAAAAGAAGAGACTCTCTATCATGAAGATTATGGTGCTACTTTGAAGCACAAGTGTGGAAAAAAGGATAGTAGCATTGTCCCTTTTTATTTATTTTTTGGGCCTTCTTTTTTTTATTTGGCCTTTCTCTTTTTTTTGGGACAATGCTCTATTAAATGATGATCATCACACTTCTATTTATTTACAACTCAATGATTACAATTCAATACTAGAACAAAGTATGACTCTATATGAATGCCTCCGGCGGTGTACCGGGATATGCAATGAATCAAGAGTGACATGTATGAAAGAATTATGAACGGTGGCTTTGCCACAAATACTATGTCAACTACATGATCATGCTAAGCAATTTGACAATGATGAATGTGTCATGATAAACGGAATGGTGGAAAGTTGCATGGAAATATATCTCGGAATGGCTATGGAAATGCCATTATAGGTAGGTATGGTGGCTGTTTTAAGGAAGATATAAGGAGGTTTATGTGTGAAAGAGCGTATCATATCACGGGGTTTGGATGCACCGGCGAAGTTTGCACCATCTCTCAATGTGAGAAAGGGCAATGCACGGCATCAAGAGGCTAGCAATGATGGAAGGGTGAGAGTGCGATAATCCATGGACTCAACATTAGTCATAAAGAACTCACATACTTATTGCCAAAATCTACAAGTCATCAAAAACCAAGCACTACGCGCATGCTCCAAGTTGGATAGATTGGTAGGAAAAGACCATCGCTCGTCCTCGACCGCCACTCATAAGGAGGACAATCAAAGAACACCTCATGTTTCAAATTTGTTACATAACGTTTACCATACGTGCATGCTATGGGACTTGCAAACTTCAACACAAGAATTTCTCAAATTCACAACTACTCAACTAGCACAACTTTGATATCACTACCTCCATATCTCAAAACAATCATCAAGTATCAAACTTCTCTTAGTATTCAACACACTCATAAGAAAGTTTTTACAAATCTTGAATACCTAGCATATTAGGATTATTTAAGCAAATTACCATGATATTTAATACTCTCAAAATAATCTAAGTGAAGCATGAGAGATCAATAGTTTCTATAAAACAAATCCACCACAGTGCTCTAAAAGATATAAGTGAAGTACTAGAGCAAAACTATATAACTCAAAAGATATAAGTGAAGCACATAGAGTATTCTAATAATTTCTGAATCATGTATGGCTCTCGGTGTGCACAGCAAGGATGATTGTGGTAAACTAAAAATCAAATACTCAAATCATACAAGACGCTCCAAGCAAAACACACATCATGTGGTGAATAAAAATATAGCTCCAACTAAAGTTACCGATGGAAGTAGACGAAAGAGGGGATGCCTTCCGGGGCATCCCCAAGCTTTGGCTTTTTGGTGTCCATAGATTATCTTGGGGGTGCCATGGGAATCCCCAAGCTTAGGCTCTTGCCACTCCTTGTTCCATAATCCATCAAAATCTTTCACCCAAAACTTGAAAACTTCACAACACAAAACTTAACAGAAATCTCGTGAGCTCCGTTAGCGAAAGAAAACAAAAGACCACTTCAAGGTACTGTAATGAACTCATTATTTATTTATATTGGTGTTAAAACTACTGTATTCCAACTTCTCTATGGTTTATAAACTATTTTACTAGCCATAGATTCATCAAAATAAGCAAACAACACACGAAAAACAGAATCTGTCAAAAACAGAACAGTCTGTAGTAATCTGTAACTAACGCAAACTTCTGGAACTCCCAAAAATCAGCCGAAATAATAAGACCTAGGAAATTTGTTTACTGATTAGCAGCAATTGGAATCGGTATTTTATCACGTTCTGGTGATTTTTAACAATTGTTTTCGTGAACTGAAAGTTTCTGGAAATTTCTGCAAGATCAAATAACCATCATTCAAGAAGATCCTATAGGTTTAACTTGGCACAAACACTAATTAAAACATAAAAACACATCTAACCAGAGGCTATAACAAATATTTATTCCTAAACAGAAGCAAAAGCAAAAAAAAACTAAAAATAAAATTGGGTTGCCTCCCAACAAGCGCTATCGTTTAACGCCCCTAGCTAGGCATAAAAGCAAGGATACATCTAGGTATTGCCATCTTTGGTAGGCAATCCATAAGTGTCTCTCATGATAGGTTCATATGGTAATTTTATTTTCTTCCTAGGGAAGTGTTCCATGACTTTTTTAATGGAAATTGGAATCTAATATTCCCTTCCTTCATATCAATAATTGCACCAATCGTTCTAAGGAAAGGTCTACCAAGAATAATAGGACATGAAGGATTGCAATCTATATCAAGAACGATAAAATCTACGGGCACATAATTACTATTTGCAACAATAAGAACATCATTAATTCTTCCCATAGGTTTCTTAATAGTGGAATCCGCAAGGTGCAAGTTTAGAGAGCAATCATCAAAATCACGGAAATCTAGCAAATCACACAATGTTTTGGGAATAGTGGAAACACTAGCACCCAAATCACATAAAGTATAGAACTCATGATCCTTAATCTTAATTTTAATAGTTGGTTCCCACTCATCATAAAGTTTTCTAGGGATAGAAACTTCCGACTCAAGCTTTTCTTCATAAGATTGCATCAAGGCATCAACGATATGTTTAGTAAACGCTTTATTTTGACTATAAGCATGAGGAGAATTTAGCACGGATTGCAACAAGGAAATACAATCAATCAAAGAGAAATTTTCATAATTAAATTCCTTGAAATCCAAAATAGTGGGTTTATTAGCATCTAGGGTTTTGCTTTCTTCAATCCCACTTTTATCAAATTTAGCATCAAGATCAAAAACTCCGAATTTTTGGAACGCCTTCTAGGTAAAGGTGGATCATATTCAGTCCCATCATTATCAAGATTCATATTTCAAAGCAAAGATTTAATAGGGGACACATCAATAAATTTTATATCTTCATCTTTATTTTCATAGAAATTTGAAGAACACGCTTTCATAAAGCAATCTTTCTTAGCACACATTCTAGCGGTTCTTTCTTTGCACTCATCAATGGGAATTATCATGGATTTGAGAGACTCATTGATACCATGCTTAGGAGGAATAGATCTAAGCTTTAAAGAATCAATATCAAGAGAAATTCTATCAACGTTCCTAGCCAATTCATCAACTTTAAGCAATTTCTCTTCAAGCAAAGCATTGAAATTATTTTGCGAATTCATATACTCTTTAACACTAGTCTCAAATTCAGAGGGCATCTTATTAAAATTTCCATAAGAATTGTTGTAGGAATTACCATAATTATTAGAGGAATTGCTAGGATAAGGCCTAGGATTAAAGTTTCCTCTATATGCGTTGTTACCAAAATTATTCCTACCAACAAAATTCACATCCATAGATTCATTATTATTCTCAATCAAAGTGGACAAAGGCATATCATTAGGATCAGAAGAAACACTCTTAATAGCAAATAATTTCATAAGTTCATCCATCTTTCCACTCAAAACATTAATTTCTTCTATCACATGCACTTTTTTATTAGTAGGTCTTTCAGTGTGCCATTGAGAATAGTTAACCATAATATTATCTAGGAGTTCAGTAGCTTCTCCTAAAGTGATTTCCATAAAAGTGCCTCCCGCGGCCAAATCTAAAAGATTTCTAGAAGAAAAATTCAATCCGGCATAATTTTTTTGTATAATCATCCACAAATTCAAACCATGAGTAGGGCAATTACGTATCATTAATTTCATCCTCTCCCAAGCTTGTGCAACATGTTCATGATCAAGTTGCTTAAAATTCATAATATCGTTTCTAAGAGAGATGATCTTAGCGGGAGGAAAATACTTAGAGATAAAAGCATCTTTGCACTTGTTCCAAGAATCAATACTATTTTTAGGCAAAAACAAAAACCAAGCTTTAGCACGATCTCTAAGAGAAAAAGGAAATAGCTTCAATTTAACAATATTATTATCAACATCTTTCTTCTTCTGCATATCACACAAATCAACGAGGCTATTTAGATGAGTAGCGGCATCTTCACTAGGAAGGCCGGCAAATTGATCTTTCATGACAAGATTCAACAAAGCAGCATTGATTTCACAAGATTCATTATCGGTAAGAGGAGCAATCGGAGTGCTAAGGAAATCATTATTGTTGGTATTGGTAAAGTCACATGATTTGTTATTATCTTGAGCCATCGTGACAAACAAGCAATCCAACACACGAGCAAACAAAAAGCAAGCAAAAAAGAGGCAAACGAAAAAGAGAGGGCGAATACAACGGCAAGGGTGAAGTGGGGGAGAGGAAAACGAGAGGCAAATGGCAAATAATGTAATGCGGGAGATAAGGGATTGTGATGGGTACTTGGTATGTTGACTTTTATGTAGACCTCCCGACAACGGCGCCGAAATCCTTCTTGCTACCTCTTGAGCACTACGTTGGTTTTCCCTTGAAGAGGAAAGGGTGATGCAGCAAAGTAGCATAAGTATTTCCCTCAGTTTTTTAGAACCAAGGTATCAATCCAGTAGGAGGCTACGCGCGAGTCCCTCGCACCTACACAAAACAAATAAATCCTCGCAACCAACGCAATAAGGGGTTGTCAATCCCTTCACGGTCACTTACGAGAGTGAGATCTGATAGATATGATAGCATACTATTTTTGGTATTTTTATGATAAAGAAGCAAAGTAAAAAGCAAAGGAAATAACTAAGTGTTGGAAGATTAATATGATGAAGATAGACCCGAGGTCATAGGTTTCACTAGTGGCTTTTGTCAAGAGCATAATTATTTTACGGTGGGTGAACGAATTACTGTTGAGCAATTGACAGAATTGAGCATAGTTATGAGAATATGTAGGTATGATCATGTATATAGGCATCACGTCCGAGACAAGTAGACCGACTCCTGCCTCCATCTACTACTATTACTCCACTCATCGACCGCTATCCAGCATGCATCTAGAGTATTAAGTTCATGAAAACAGAGTAACGCCTTAAGCAAGATGACATGATGTAGAGGGATAAATTCATGCAATATGATAAAAACCCCATCTTGTTATCCTCGATGGCAACAATACAATACATGCCTTGCTGCCCCTACTGTCACTGGGAAAGGACACCGCAAGATTGAACCCAAAGCTAAGCACTTCTCCCATTGCAAGAAAGATCAATCTAGTAGGCCAAACCAAACCGATAATTCGAAGAGACTTGCAAAGATAACCAATCAAACATAAAAGAATTCAGAGAAGATTGAAATATTGTTCATAGATAAACATGATCATAAACCCACAATTCATCGGTCTCAACAAACACACCTCAAAAAGAAGATTACATCTAATAGATCTCCACGAGAGAGGGGGAGAACATTGTATTGAGATCCAAAAAGAGAGAAGAAGCCATCTAGCTAATAACTATGGACCCGAAGGTCTAAGGTAAACTACTCACACTTCATTGGAGAGGCTATGGTGATGATGTAGAAGCCCTCCGTGATGGATGCCTCCTCCGGCGGAGCTCCAAAACAGGCCCCAAGATGGGATCTCGTTGGTACAGAAGATTGCGGCGGTGGAATTAGGTTTTTGGCTCCGTATCTGATCGTTTGGGGGTACGTAGGTATATATAGGAGGAAGAAGTACGTCGGTGGAGCAACAGGGGGCCCACGAGGATGGAGGGCGCGCCCTGGGGGGTAGGCGCACCCCTACCTCGTGGCTTCCTGGAAGCTTCTCTTACATAGGGTCCAAGTCTCCTGGATCATGTTCATTCCAAAAATCACGCTCCCGTAGGTTTCATTCCGTTTGGACTCCGTTTGATATTATTTTTCTGCGAAACTCTGAAATAGGCAAAAAACATCAATTCTGGGCTGGGCCTCCGGGTAATAGGTTAGTCCCAAAAATAATATAAAAGTGGATAATAAAGCCCAATATTGTCCAAAACAGTAGATAATATAGCATGGAGCAATAAAAAATTATAGATACGTTGCAGACGTATCAAAGATCACCATGACTCTTGTATAATAAGACAAGAATAATAGATAGACCCTTCGCAGAGGGAAGCAGAGGTTGTCATGTGCTTTTATGGTTGCATGCATGAAACCTTAATGCAAAAGAACGTCACTTTATATTGCCACTTGTGATATGGACCTTTATTATGCAGTCCATCGCTTATTGCTTCCATATCACAAGATCGTATAAAGTTTATTTTCTCCACACTAATAGATCATACATATTTAGAGAACAATTTTTATTGCATGCAACATGACAACTTACTTGAAGGATCTTACTCAATCCATAGGTAGATATGGTGGGCACTCATGGCAAAACCGGGTTTAAGGGTATTTGGAAGCACAAGTAGTATCTCTACTTGGTGCAAAGAATTGGCTATCATGAGGGGGAAAGGCAAGCTCAACATGTTGGATGATCCATGAAAATATACTTTATTTCGGATATAAGAAAACATAACTCATTATGTTGTCTTCCTTGTCCAACATCAACTCTTTAGCATGTCATATTTTAGTGAGTGCTCACAATCATAAAAGATGTCCAAGATAGTGTATTTATATGTGGAACCTCTCTTTCTTTATTACTTCCTATTAATTGCAACGATGACCAAAACTACGTTTGTCAACTCTCAACAACTTTTAATCATCATACTCTTTATATGTGAAATCATTACTCTCCATAAGATCAATATGATCTCTTTATTTCTTTTTATTCTTTCTTTTTCTTTTATTCCCTCAAGATCAAAGCAAAATAATCAAGCCCTTGACTCAACACTAATCTTTATTATATATAGCTCACGAACTCGATTACATACAAGGATCATAAGGAAAAACTCAAAACTAAATCATACTTAAACTTTATTCTACTAGATCAAGATATTACCAAAAGGATCGAACTAAGAAAAACAATAAAGATAGGAGTGCGATGGTGATACGATATCGGGGCACCTCCCCCAAGCTTGGCTGTTTGCCAAGGGGAATGCCCATACCCATGTGATTATATCTCTTTCCTCGGGGGTGGTGATGATGGAGTTGTTGATGATGTAGGCTTGTCGTCCATCTTCCAAGGCATAGCCTCACCATCATAGAAGGATGATCGAGTCTCCGGGATCCTCAAATCCGCAGCCAAACTCATCCTCTTGAATCTATATTCATACTCATAGTTTTGGTTTTGGAGGTCATAGATCTGGGCTTGGAGGTGCTTGATTTTCTCGTGAAGCTTGAAGATGGCCTCCCCAATGTTCTTGGCGTCCAGCTTGTGGTTGTTGGTGAATTCCGTGATCATTATGTGATTGGCATCGAGTCCATGTTCCACCATCTCCTGGCACTTGAGAACTTGTTGCTCCATTGCCTCGAGCCTAGTCTCCACGCTTTCGGTCCTCCTTGGTCCCTCAACATCGCGGATGTGCAGCAACCCCTCACGCATCTCAGTGGTTTGAGGATGTTGCAGCACCTCCGCGAGGTAGGGATTGATGACCTTCTCGAACAACTTGTCCTTGGGGGCGCTTGGAGACGTCATGGTGATCTAGATCTGTCAGAAAAACAGCTCAAAACAAAAACAGAGGATAATTGCGTGATACGAGAGTCAAAACCTTCGGGAGATTATAGAATGAATTTTTACCGACCAAAAGAAGTATCCTACAAGAAAATGGATTCCGGAGAGCGCACGAGGTGCCCACGAGGCAGCGTGCGCACCCTCCACCCTCATGGACGCCTCGTGTTCTTCCCGGACTACTTCTTATTTTCCTATTTTCTTAAATATTCCAAAACAGAGAAAAATTGCCATTAGAACTGTTTTGGAGTCAGTTTTCTTACCGTACCACATACCTATTCCTTTTCGGAGACTGAAACATTCTGGGAGGTGTCCCTTATGTATTCCTCCGGGGTTACGGTTTCAATAACATTAGTTTCAACATTTATAGGATTACCTGAGATATAATGTTTGATTCTTTGACCGTTCACCACCTTTGGATTTGTGCCTTCGAAGTTGTTGATTTTTATGGCACCAGAATGATAGACCTCCTCGATAACGTAAGGACCTTCCCATTTAGAGAGAGGCTTTCCTGCAAAAAATCATAAACGAGAGTTGAATAGTAACACATAATCACCTACATTAAACTCACGCTTTTGTATCCTTTTGTCATGCCATCTTTTAACTTCTTATTTAAACAGTTTGACATTCTCGTAAGCTTGGGTTCTCCATTCATCAACTGAGCTAATGTCAAATAGCCTCTTCTCACCGGCAAGTTTGAAATCATAATTGATCTCTTTAATAGCCCAATATGCCTTATGTTCCAGTTCGAGAGGTAAGTGACATGCTTTTCCATAGACCATTTTATACGGAGACATACCCATAGGATTTTTATATGTAGTTCTATAAGCCCATAATGCATCATCAATCTTCTTGGACCAATTCTTTCTAGATCTATTAACAGTCTTTTGCAAAATTAATTTGAGCTCTCTATTACTCAATTCTACTTGCCCACTAGACTGCGGGTGATACGAATATGCAATTCTATGATTAACATCATACTTAGCAAGCATTTTACGAAAAGCACCATGAATAAAATGTGAACCACCATCAATCATTAAATATCTAGGGACTCCAAACCTCGGAAAAATAACTTCTTTAAGTATCTTAATAGAGGTGTTATGATCAGCACTACTAGTTGGAATAGCTTCTACCCACTTAGTAACGTAAGCAACAGCAACTAAAATATGTGTATGCCCATTAGAGGAAGGAAACAGTCCCATATAATCAAAGCCCCAAACATCAAATGGTTCAATAACAAGTGAATAATTCATAGAAATTTCTTGACGTCTACTGATATTACCAATTATTTGACATTCATCACAAGACAAGACAAACTTACGGGCATCCTTGAAGAGAGTAGGCCAATAAAAACAGGATTGCAATACCTTATGTGCAGTTCTATCTCCAGCGTGGTGTCCTCCATAAGCCTCGGTTCAACATGGCGACCAAGTGCACAAGAGCTGAGGAAGGGCGTCTTTCCCTCCTCGAGCTCCCTGATACCGACCCAGAGGAGAAGAAAGCCAAGGCCAAGGACGTGAAGTGCAAGGGGGTAGCCGTGATCGCGGCGAAGCCAGACACGAAGCGCGGCCAGGAACTGTCGTGGGAAGAATTCCGACAATAATAAGGGATAGGGTAAAGGAGCATGATCTATCGAGATGCATATGGGTGACACGGTGGTTTTAGCGAGTTCGGGCCTCTCACGGTGGAGATAACAACCCTACGTCTCGTGCTCCGGAGAGGCTTTGTTTTATCTGAGTATGAGTATGTATCCGGAGATTACAATGTATGTGAGAGAAGGGAACGGATCCCATGCCTTAGATAAGTCCTGAGATTAATGGCGAAAAGAGAGAGAGAGAGAGAGAAGTCAAAGAAAAAGAGCCCCCAAGTCTAGTGGTGGGGGTGGCTTATATAGAGTGCGCCACCCCCTCACCTCCTATGTTACAAAGTGGGGCATGAATGCCATAATGCCAGCTAACTACCAAGCCTTCACTATGAGAATGATGCTTTGACTGCTTTGCTGCCTGCTGGTCTTCGTATACCCGAGTGAGTCGTACGGTCGAGTGGTGAACTGTCATCCGAGTGGATGGTATGTTGCTTGTCCGAGTGGATAGTATGCTGCTTGTCCGAGAGGATAGTATGTCTATATGAAATTTACCTAGACCCACATGTTGTGTGGACCCCATGCTTTATGATATTTCGACCCTTCGTGGGCCTACCTATTATGTGTATCCCCAACATTAGCCCCCGAATCGATTACGATTTTGCAGAACGAGTTTGTGAATGACACAATTTGGCCCGAGTGATTACGGAAATACTCGGTACCCGTCATCGTGCTTTCAGACAACCAAGGTTTGAAGAAAATCTCAATGGATTCCAGCATTGCACTTCCCGACTTATCTAGGGTAAGTGCCTGCGAGGAGCAACTTTGGTGGCATTAGTTCATCTCTCGGAAGAGGTTAACTCGTGATCATAGTATGGTTGTGTCATTAAATCCAGGCAACAAGATCGACGCATGGACTGCTCTCTCGGAGAGATGCAACTCTTATCCCGAAGGAATGTCAATACGAGTCGGCTCTAGATCCAAACTTATGAGTTTCACGCTTTGAGTCCTAGAAGAACGCTCAAAATAGGTCTACGGAGGATCGTTAAACTCACCTTATAGCAATTTTTTGGGTAGCCGACGGGAGCCTTAGAACTTGTTTGTTTGTTGTTCTCCACTCGGACCGGTCAGGCCGTACCGAGTGGAGATTCTTCCAGTGGGGGCACGCTGAGTGCACCCACTGGGTGTAGTCCCCGAGACTGCCGTCGACTGCGGGCAGTCGGCGGGGGTCTGAGAGAACTAAAAATCTTCTTAGCTGGTACTGATAGAACTTGTTCCTCTCTGACTCGGAGGTCGAGTAGCACTTGAGTGATCTGGAGATGGTCTTGCGTCGAGCAAATTTCTTCTTTTTGAGTTCTCTTCCAGTGGGGGCATGCTGAGTGCACCCACTGGGTGTAGTCCCCAAGCCTCTATCGGACAAGATGAGTCGGGCAGAGGGTTTAAGTCTCTTGGTAAACCTCCACGCAGTCGACACGGTAAATATCTTTTAGTCTGAAATTGAGTCAATCGGATGCATCTTCAGACGCTTGACATGGTAAATAAGCTCAGCATGGAGCTGAGTCAGTCGGAATGATCTTCGTGCACTCGGCACAGAATAAATTCAGCCTGGGACTCGGTCAAGCAGGTGAATCTTCGTGCTCTCAGCACGGTGAATGAATTCGGCTTTGAAACTGTCGGCTGTAGAAAAAAGCTGGCCACTCCAGGGAGTAATCGTTCCAGTAGTACTTCTTATATTGACCATTAGATTTTGCGTGAAAGGGGTATTTGTAAGAGTACATTGTATCCATAGAGGAGCTTCATTTTCACGCTTTTGCATGAAAGGGGTATTTTTCCGAGTGGACGTGCTTCCCTACTGATCGGGGTATGTTGACTGTAAGGAAAAACATGGTGGCACTTATATGTCTCCCGGAGGAGATAGACTAGTGGTCTGACATGGACGTGCCATGAAACCCTGAGTGATGAGGCTAGTGTGTGGGCTGACTCTCCAGAGAGAGGCCACTCATTATCCCAGGGGAACACCGGCACATGCCATCTCTGAGTCCAAGTTTGTGAAATTGACGCCTTGGAGCCTAGGATAGGGCCAAGTGTATCCGTAGAGGAGCATTGTTTTCACCCTTTTGCAGTCATGAAGATGACTTTAGGTAATGATTTGGGCAGTCGTCCAAGTGGATAGTACTACCCTTACAGATTTTCGGCAGACCGAGCATGTATGGTCAAAAATATATTCCTGATGTGATCAATGGGTTGATTGAATGGGCGTAACCCCTGAGGGCGGCATGGCCAACGGCTGTGCATAGCCCCCGAGTGATGCTCGAAAGAGGCAAGCTTGCTACGAGTGTGATATGAGGTTTTATCATATGAGTAACTTAGTCGTTCTTGTGTTGGGGGTGTAGAGGTAAAGACATGTCCAACTGATGGTGAAGCGCGAGGCAGCTGAGGGGCGATGATGTGTACAACCGAGTGACGACGCATGGGGCGGCCGAATGGTGAAGACGTGCACAACCGAGTGGCAACGCTTGGAGCGGCCGAGCGGTGAAGACGTGCACAACCGAGTGGCACGGTGCAGGACGACCGAGTGAGGATGCGCAAGGTGGTCGAATGATGAAGACGTGCACAACTGAGTGGCAATGCGTGGGGTGGCCGAGTGGTGAAGATGTGCACAACCGAGAGGCGACGCATGGAGCGGCCGAGTGGTGAAGACGTGCACAACTGAGTGGTCGAGTGACAGATTGCGTGTCCAGCCAAGTGCACTACTAGGGAAAACCTTATACACAAAACTTTAGCAGTAGCGCCTGTTAAAAAAGTGCGCTAGTGCTAAATAGCAGTAGCGTGTGCTATATAAGGGCGCTGCAGATACAAACGTAGCAGTAGCGCGCCTGACTATAAATACGCTACAACTAAAATTCTCACGACTAAGCCGATAAGCTACACATAGTAGTAGAGTTCTTATTTAAACCATGCTACCGCTAAGTCTATGGTAGCAGCGCGTTTACGTAGAAAGGCGCTACTGCTAACGCAAAGAAAATAAACCAAACAACAAATAGAAAAGTAAATGAAAATGAAAGAAATAGAATAAGGAGAAATGAAAAAATAAAATGTAAATAAAAATATATGAGAAAGGAAAAAAAGAGACATGCTTAGCAGTAGCGCGTTTTGTGAAACGCGTTACCGCTATGTTTACCACCCTGCCACCACTTCTCCCCCAAATACCTCGCCTCCACTTCACCGTCGTGTCCCCAATTCGCCGTCGCCCCACTTCGCCGTCGTCTCCTGCCGACGTCGACGCCCCCGGGGCCAGTAGAGCCGCGCGTCGTCGACGCCACCAGAGCCACCCGCAACGCCTCTGGAGCCGCACGGCCTCATCAACGCCACCGGAGCCGCCTACGGCGCCACCGGGGCCACCCTCGACGTCCCTGCCTCCCTCGCCACCACCGGAGCCACCGTCTGTAAGTACACCTCCTCTCTCTCTCTCTGATGCATAGCACAAACATTGGAAATACTAACTAGGTAGGTTAACTAGTTTAATTAGATTAATTTTCTAGGTTAGTGCAAAAATGTAGTTAGGGCTTTGACAGAGAACTAGTTAGGTTAACTAGTTTAATTAGGTTAATTATCTAGGTTAAGAAAAAAATTATTTAGGCTTTGACAGAGAACTAGCTAGGTTAACTAGTTTAATTAGGTTACTTATCTAGGTAAACTAGGTTAACAAGCTAGGTTAACTAACTAGCTAGGTTAATTTGGTTCGTTAGTTTAACAAGCTAGGTTAACTAGGTTAGAGGAAAATTTTATTTTTGACCACTATTTTTCTAGGAAAAGAATTTAGGCAAGTTTTATTTTAAAGATGATCCCTTCCTAGACTTTTATTGTTGATTATATCTTTTCATTGAAGTGGTCATGTTATATCTTTTCATTGAAGTGGTTCGATGGTGCCCAAGTGGCCTTTTGTTGTTTCCAGGGAATGAAGCTGAGTGGCCTATGTTTTGCCGGAATGTTGATTTATTTCCGTTCCGGCAAATTTCAGGTTCTTGATTTGTCCACTTTTTAGCAAAGGTCATGCCGAAATTTTCCATGAATTTCGACATGACTTGTGCTACAAACTAGGACATATCGAGTGCCCGGGATTTGCCACACCGGGAAGGAGTCAACGTTCCTGCAAAACATAGGCCTTTTTTATGTCATTATTCATTTTATTAGGTCTAGAATTAATTGACTAGATTTAATCGTAGGAAACATGGCTAGCAACAATGAAGGACAGGGTTCTGGGTATTGCGATGACGTCTACCTGGTGGCAGACGAATTTTTGAGCCTTGCCGACGATCAACCGATGTTGTTGCTGGGCCCACCGGTCACATCGGGGACTGAGACTGACACGCAGACCTGTGCTGAGACTGAGACCGGCGTTGAGACTGGCACTGAGACTCAGACCGGCATCGAGACCGGTGCTGAGACTACGACCGGCGCTGCCTCGGGAAGAGGAGCCGGTGTAGAACCGAAAGCAAAGAGGCAACAACTTCCTAACAAACTCAAGACTACTAGTCTGGTGGTCACGAAGGTGGACGACGGCAATTTTGAGCCAACCGCGCCCGATGAAGCGCGCGCGTGCTACGGCAATCAAATAGGCTGCATCATACGGACAACCGCCACCATCAACGATGAGAAACTACAAAAGATAGATAATATGAGGCCCTCCCTCCTAAAGAAACTGCACCTGATATTCTTGTTCCCGGGCCGGAATGAGAAGGATTATAAAGATCCAGATAAGTACCCGGCAATGAAGAAGATAAACAAACACGCCATGTCCAAGTTTAGCGACGCGTTGGCCGCCTGGAAAACAAGGGTGAAAGCAAAGATCGACAAAAAGGAATCCTACTCCGAGATTGTAAAGGATAATCCGACAATCATGCAGAGCACTTTGAAATATTGAAGGCAGCTTGCGAGGCCGAAGATGCCAAAAAAAGTCATAGTACATGAAGGGGCTTCAACAGAGGAACATTGGGTGCCACCACCTCGGAAGCCGTGGTTACGGTGGGAAGAGGTCCATATGGGCCAAGGAGGACGCGGAAGCCGCGAGTGTGGGCATCCCAGACCCCTTGGCGGAGTTCACCGTCCCGCAGGAGCGTGACGTCCTCAGGGCCCGGCACCGTTGGGACCCAGTGAAGAAGGTTTTCGAGACGAACATGGTCACGACGGAGTTCATGAGACTGCTGGTAATTTTAGTTTCTGATCAATTCGACTACACGTTAGTCATATTTGTAAAAGATCCTTGTGCATTTTGCAGAGAGAGCAGCACAGGATTGCGGCCGAAAGCGACTCGCCGTGTGAGGCGTTGGCGAGGCCCAAGTGGGACACTCCATTCAACCGGGCTTTGAACATATTGAAACGACTCCCGGTAGAGACTCGACCGTCGTATGGATGCGTGCACGGTGTCGGAGACGGCGCCACATGGAAGAAGTGCTACCGTGAGACCAGGGAGGAGAGAAAGGAAAGACGGAGGTTAACTGTAGAAAACATCGACAAGAAGGTTGAGATTGCGGTTGGGAAGAAATCATCTCAGACAGTCGCAACAGCGGTAGCTGCCGCAAAATAGGTGGTTGTAGATATGTCTACTTCCTTGGTTCCGGCCGTTTACAATTGGACCAGGCAAAATCCAGAAAAAAATGCAGCGGACTTTCCCCTTGCTGACTACTTGGGGAACAGCTTGACTAGCATTGCACTAGCACCTGCAGCTGCACCTGCTCCCATACCGGCTCCCGCACCTGCTCCCGCATTGGACGTGCTCGGCGGTGTTTCGTCTTTGGATGAGCTCGACGCCCTCATGGTATCTGTCACACCGGCCCCCTTCAATAAATGTATAATCTCCCGTTTTCGTTGCCTTTCGGATGTCTCACGTCGCAGACTTTTCTTTGCAGGCCGTCGAAACCCCATGCACCATATTGTACACCATCAGCGACCAGAAGGTGGACGTGGGGAAGGCGACGATAATGAAGCCGAAGGGACCATTGTTCCACAGCCGGTCGATCCCCCCGAACGTCTTCAAGGTTTTCGTGGCCAGTGTCAAACCGGGCCACGAGAATTTGCCTCCTCTGGTACTAGTGGGGGATGACGACGAGACCCCGCGGCGGCTTGGTGATTGTTGCAATGGGTGGGTCCTGTTGTGGCCAAAGAGTCTACTTCGTCTGGAGGCGGTCGGGAGCACACCCACGAGCACGCAACCTCATCAAGGTATGGACATCAACACGCCACCTACCCAATTAGCGTCGGGTGTCGGGTTGGGTGATAGTGGACGGGGTAAGGAAGATGCTCCATTAGTCGTTGATGACGTCGCCATGGATGAGGATGAGGATGACGATGGCACTCAACAGTATGTCTATACTCGCGCCTACTCAGGGTTTGAGCATCATGAGTCGGTGCCTGAATTGCCGCCTCCGGAGGCTCAACGTATTATAGACGACCTTCCGGCAAAGAAGCCTAGGAAGAGACCGAGGAAAGGCAAGAAAGCTGATTCTATGATCCAGCCGCCTCAGCAGCCTTGGGTTCAAGACCGTATAGATATCCCCGGTGCGGATAAATGGCATATCCCCGGTCAACCAATCCTACCTACAGCAGCGCTAGGGGCCAGATTCGGCGATCTAAGGAGACTTCATGACGATGTGCTGCAGATAGAGAAAGGCCTCATCGCCTCGAAAGATCCAGGATACCCACTCTACGTGGTTAACGTTCTGCGGCAATTGTCGTACGTCGACTTCTTCCCTGCGGATAAGTTCTTCCTTCGATTCGATTACATATTCGACATGTTTCACGTGAAGAAGCTGGATTTTATGTTTGTCCACCTTTATGCCTTGCACATGAACTACATCATCGGGGTTGAGCAGATACCTCATATCTGTGTCGCTGACCCGTACTTCATGCACGAGGTCCTCTTGGGAGTCTGCGCAAAGCACCGTATACGCGGGGGGAATACATCGTCAGTTTCATGCTCGCCAGTAAGGACAAGGAGGCGATTCTCGTGCCTTATTATCCCCTGTAAGTCATCCGCGCGGATATCCTTCCTTCGATTTCAATCATTCATTTGCACGGTGGAGGCTAATTAATTTGAGGTGTACTTATTTTGCGCAGCGGCAGGCGCGCCGTCCTCATCATCCTCTACCCTCGATACTCCCACGCTCTTTACTTGGACTCGTCGAAGAACATTAATGAAAAGGATTACACCAACACGTCTCCAACGTATCTATAATTTTTGATTGCTCCATGCTATATTATCTTCTGTTTTGGACATCATTGGGCTTTATTATTCACTTTTATATTATTTTTGGGACTAACCTATTAACCGGAGGCCCAGCCAAGAATTGCTGTTTTTTTGCCTATTTCAGAGCTTCACAGAAAAAGAATATCAAACGGAGTCCAAACGGAATGAAACCTTCGGGAACGTGATTTTTGGAATGAACATGATCCAGGAGACTTGGACCCTAAGTCAAGGAAGCTTCTAGGAAGCCACGAGGTAGGGGGGCGTGCCCTCCCCCCTCGTGGGCCCCACGTTGCTCCACCGACATACTCCTTCCTCCTATATATACCTACGTACCCCCAAACGATCAGATACGGAGCCAAAAACCTAATTCCACCACCGCAACCTTCTGTACCCACGAGATCCCGTCTTGGGGCCTGTTCCGGAGCTCCGCCGGAGGGGGCATCTATCACGGAGGGCTTCTACATCAACACCATAGCCTCTCCGATGAAGTGTGAGTAGTTTACCTCATACCATCGGGTCCATAGTAATTAGCTAGATGGCTTCTTCTCTCTTTTTGGATCTCAATACAATGTTCTCCCCCTCTCTCGTGGAGATCTATTCGATGTAATCTTCTTTTGCGGTGTGTTTGTTGAGATCGATGAATTGTGGGTTTATGATCAAGTTTATCTATGAACAATATTTGAATCTTCTGAATTCTTTGATGTATGATTGGTTATCTTTGCAAGTCTCTTAGAATTATCAGTTTGGTTTGGCCTACTAGATTGATCTTTCTTGCAATAGGAGAAGTGCTTAGCTTTGGGTTCAATCTTGCGTGTCCTTTCCCAAAGGATGAGGGGCAGCAAGGCACGATTGTATTGTTGCCATCGAGGATAACAAGATGGGGTTTTTATCATATTGCATGAATTTATCCCTCTACATCATGTCTTCTTGCTTAAGGTGTTACTCCGTTCTTATGAGCTTAATACTCTAGATGCATGCTGGATAGCGGTCGATGTATGGAGTAATAGTAGTAGATGCAGGCAGGAGTCGGTCTACTTGTCTCGGACGTGATGCCTATATACATGATCATACCTAGATATTCTCATAACTATGCTCAATTCTGTCAATTGCTCAACAGTAATTTGTTCACCCACCGTAAAATACTTACGCTCTTGAGAGAAGCCACTAGTGAAACCTATGGCCCCTGGGTCTATCTGCATCATATTAACCTTCCAACACTTAGTTATTTCCATTGGTTTTTACTTTGCTTTTATTTTACTTTGCATCATTATCATAAAAATACCAAAAATATTATCCTATCATATCTATTAGATCTCACTCTCGTAAGTGACCGTGTAGGGATTGACAACCCCTTATCGCGTTGGTTGCGAGGATTTATTTGTTTTGTGTAGGTGCGAGGGACTCGCGCGTAGCCTCCTACTGGATTGATACCTTGGTTCTCAAAAACTGAGGGAAAATACTTATGCTACGTTGCTGCATCACCCTTTCCTCTTCAAGGGAAAACCAACGCAGTGCTCAAGAAGTAGCAAGAAGGATTTCTGGCGCCGTTGCCGGGGAGGTCTACGCAAAAGTCAACATACAAAGTACCCATCACATACCCTTATCTCCCGCATTAAACTATTGGGACAATTGCATTTTTACCCCTAGTTGGTTTCCTACCCACGGTTTTGCCCTTACTTTTCGAGCTTGCTCAGTTTGCCCTTACTTTTCCATCGTGGTCCCTCGAATGCCCTTTGATTATTTGACCAAAAATTTGAAAATTCATAACTAATTCATATGAACTCAAAAAATGAAAATAAGATATCAAAATATTGATAAACATTACCTTTATGTGCATATCATTTGCATTAGGACAAAAGCACCTTTTAAACTACGAGGTAATTAATTTATTAACATTATTAAAAATAAAAAGGTATAAACAATAATTTTTCATGAATAAAATTACATGCAAATGTAGGTGATGTTTTACGAACATCCAGATATCTTATTTGCATTTTTGAGTTCGTATCATCTTGTTAAGAATGTTCTAATGACTTTGACCATTATTTGGAAACTTCATAACAAGTTGATATGAACTCAGAAAAATGCAAATAAGATATCAGGATGTTCAGAAAACATCACCTACATTTGCATGTAATTTTTATTCATGAAAAAAATATTGTTTATACCTTTTTATTTTCAATAATGTTAATAACATTAGTTACCTCAGGTAGTTCAAAGGGTTCTTTTGTCCTGAATGCAAATGATATGCACATAAAGGTAATGTTTATTTGAACATTTTGACATCTTATTTGCATTTTTCTGAGTTCATATGAATTAGTTATGAATTTTCAAAGTTTTGGCCAAACGGTCAAAGGGCATTCGAGGGACCTCGACGGAAAAAGTAAGGGCAAAACTGAGCAAGCTCGAAAAGTAAGGGCAAAACCCGTGGGTAGGAACCAACTAGGGGTAAAAATGCAATTTTCCCTACATTATTTGCCATTTGCCTCTCGTTTTCCTCTCCCCCACTTCACCCTTGCCGTTTTATTCGCCCTCTCTTTTCCGTTCGCCTTCTTCTTTCCTTTTTTCCCCTCGCTCCTTCTGTCGTTATGTCTGAAATTGGGGAAATTATTGTCGATATGGACAATAATAATATCATGGAAAATTCTGATGCTCCTGCTAAAGAACCCCCTACCTTGCATACAAAAAGATTTCGAATTGGTAGTGGTAATATTATTGGAAAAGGAGTTATTAAAGATTTCTTTACTTGTGCCGGTGCTTTGCCTTCTATGGGCAGTTCCATTCTTCATAGAACTAGTAGTCTTGCTGAAGCTATTACCATGCTTATAGTTGAACTTGAAAGGCAATTTATGCACTTGCACCCATGCATACAAAGGATTTTCCTAGAATTTTCTAATATAGAGCATTCTTCTGTAAAGCGTGCCGCTACTATCTTTTTGGCTCATGAGTTCAGATTTATAATAAAAGAGGCCAAGGAAATCTTTGCGCATTATAGGGTGGACGCTGGCCGTCCTCCCATAGAGTCTATCCTCTTTGATCAAGAAGAAATAATGCGTTTTCAATCTCTAGACTATGTTGCTTTCAATAAAAACCTTAGAAAAAAGGTCCCTACCAATGTTCTAGTTGATAGAATTTCTGAACTTAATGATGATTTGGCTATTCAAAATAATGAGCTAGGATATTCTCTCGAGTATAGGCTCACAAAGTTCTGTCAAAAGAATGCTTATAATGATGAATTGGTTGTGCAATATGAAGGGCCGAAGGAGGAACCTATACCTCCTAAAATTGATCTTGGGGACTTTTGTCGCATTAAAATTAGCCCGTTTGATTATTTTTGCTTGCCTCAAAGGAAACTTGCTGCTGAACATAGAGAATACGAATTGAGTTTTAATGATCTATCCTATTACTATGGCACTACCTAGATCTATCCTTGCTTTTATGCCTAGCTAGGGGCGTTAAACGATAGTGCTTGTTGGGAGACAACCCAATTTTATTTTTAGTTTTTTGCTTTTTGCTTCTGTTTAGGAATAAATATTTGTTCTAGACTCTGGTTAGATGTGTTTTTATGTTTTAATTAGTGTTTTTGCCAAGTTAAACCTATAGGATCTTCTTGGATGATAGTTATTTGATCTTGCAGAAATTTCCAGAAACTTTCTGTTCACGAAAATAATTGTTAAAATTCACCAGAACGTGATAAAATATTGATTCCAATTGCTTCTGATCAATAAACAAATTTTCAAGGTCGCCCTATTTTGGCTGACCTTTTGGAGTTCCAGAAGTTTGCGTTAGTTACAGATTACTACAGACTGTTCTGTTTTTGACAGATTCTGTTTTTCGTGTGTTGTTTGCTTATTTTGATGAATCTATGGCTAGTAAAATAGTTTATAAACCACAGAGAAGTTGGAATAAAGTAGGTTTAACACCAATATAAATAAATAATGAGTTCATTACAGTACCTTGAAGTGGTCTTTTGTTTTCTTTCGCTAACAGAGCTCACGAGATTTTCTGTTAAGTTTTGTGTTGTGAAGTTTTCAAGTTTTGGGTAAAAGATTTGATGGATTATGGAACAAGGAGTGACAAGAGCCTAAGCTTGGGGATGCCCATGGCACCCCCAAGATATTATAAGGACACCAAAAAGCCAAAGCTTGGGGATGTCCCGGAAGGCATCCCCTCTTTCGTCTACTTCCATCGGTAACTTTACTTGGAGCTATATTTTTATTCACCACAAGATATGTGTTTTGCTTGGAGCGTCTTGTATGATTTGAGTCTTTGCTTTTTAGTTTACCACAATCATCCTTACTGTACACACCTTTTGAGAGAGACAAACATGATTCGGAAATTATTAGAATACTCTATGTGATTCACTTATATCTTTTGAGTTATATAGTTTTGCTCTAGTACTTCACTTATATCTTTTAGAGCACGGAGGTGGATTTGTTTTATAGAAATTATTGATCTCTCATGCTTCACTTAGATTATTTTGAGAGTCTTAAATAGCATGGTAATTTGCTTAAATAATCCTAATATGCTAGGTATTCAAGATTAGTAAAAACTTTCTTATGAGTGTGTTGAATACTAAGAGAAGTTTGATGCTTGATGATTGTTTTGAGATATGGAGGTAGTGATATTAAAGTTGTGCTAGTTGAGTAGTTATGAATTTGAGAAATACTTGTGTTGAAGTTTGCAAGTCCCGTATCATGCATGTATTGTAAACGTTATGTAACAAATTTGAAACATGAGGTGTTCTTTGATTGTCCTCCTTATGAGTGGCGGTCGGGGACGAGCGATGGTCTTTTCCTACCAATCTATCCCCCTAGGAGCATGCACGCAGTGCTTGGTTTTTGATGACTGTAGATTTTTGCAATAAGTATGCGAGTTCTTTATGACTAATGTTGAGTCCATGGATTATACGCACTCTCACCTTTCCATCATTGCTAGCCTCTTCGGTACCGTGCATTGCCCTTTCTCACATTGAGAGTTGGTGCAAACTTCGCCGGTGCATCCAAACCCCGTGATATGATACACTCTTTACACATAAACCTCCTTATATCTTCCTCAAAACAGCCACCATACCTACCTATTATGACATTTCCATAGCCATTCCGAGATATATTGCCATGCAACTTTCCACCGTTCCGTTTATCATGACACGTTCATCATTGTCATATTGCTTAGCATGATCATGTAGTTGACATAGTATTTGTGGCAAAGCCACCATTCATAATTCTTTCATACATGTCACTCTTGGTTCATTGCATATCCCGATACACCGCCGGAGGCATTCATATAGAGTCATACCTTGTTCTAGTATCGATTTGTAATCATTGAGTTGTAAATAAATAGTAGTGTGATGATCATCATTTAATAGAGCACTGTCCCAAAAAAAATGAAAAAAGGCCAAATAAAAAAAGAAGGCCCAAAAAAGGACAATGCTACTATCCTTTTACCACACTTGTGCTTCAAAGTAGCGCCATGATCTTCATTATAGAGAGTCTCTTGTTTTGTCACTTTCATATACTAGTGGGAATTTTTCATTATAGAACTTGGCTTGTATATTCCAACAATGGGCCTGCTCAAGTGCCCTAGGTCTTCGTGAGCAAGCAAGTTGGATGCACACCTGAAGGAAATATGCCCTAGAGGCAATAATAAAGTTATTATTTATTTCCTTATATCATGATAAATGTTTATTATTCATGCTAGAATTGTATTAACCGGAAACATAATACATGTGTGAATACATAGACAAACAGATAGTCACTAGTATGCCTCTACAAGACTAGCTCATTGATCGAAGATGGTTATGTTTCCTAACCATAGACATGTGTTGTCATTTGATTAATGGGATCACATCATTAGGAGAATGATGTGATTGACATGACCCATTTCGTTAGCTTAGCACTTGATCGCTTAGTATGTTGCTTATGCTTTCTTCATGACCTATACATGTTCCTGTAACTATGAGATTATGCAACTCCGTTTACGGAGGAACACTTTGGTACTACCAAACGTCACAACGTAATCGGGTGATTATAAAGGAGTACCACAGTGTCTCCAAAGGTACTTGTTGGGTTGGCGATTTGAGATTAGGTTTTGTCACTCCGATTGTCGGAGAGGTATCTCTGGGCCTTCTCGGTGATACACATCACATAAGCCTTGCAAGCATTACAACTAATGAGTTAGTTGTGAGATGATGTATTACGGAACGAGTAAAGAGACTTACCAATGCTTGAGATTGAACTAGGTATTGGATACCGACGATCGAATCTCGGGTAAGTAACATACCGATGACAAAAGGAACAACGATATCGTTATGCGGTTTGACCGATAAAGATCTTCGAGAATATGTAGGAACCAATATGGGCATCCAGGTTCCGCTATTGGTTATTGACCGAGAATGGTTCTAAGTCATGTCTACATAGTTCTCGAACCCGTAGGGTCCGCACGCTTAACGTTTCGATGACAGTTCATTATGAGTTTATAAGTTTTGATGTACCGAAGGTTGTTCGGAGTCCCGGATGTGATCACGGACATGACGAGGAGTCTCGAAATGGTTGAGACATAAAGATTGATATATTGGAAGCCTACATTTGGACATCGGAAATGTTCCGAGTGAAATCGAAATTTATCGAGTACCGGGAGGTTACCGGAACCCCCCCGGGAACTATATGGGCCATAGTGGGCCTTGGTGGAAAGGAGAAAGGGCCAGCCCTAGGTGGCGCGCCTCCCCTTCCCTAGTCCTACTAGGACTAGGAAAGGTGGGCCGCCCCTCTCTCTCTTTCCCCCTCCGGTGAATCCTATTCCAACTAGGATTGAGGGGAATCCTACTCCCGGAGGGAGTAGGACTCCCTGGCGCGCCTCCTCTTGGCCGGCCGGCCCCTCCCCCTTGGCTCCTTTATATACGGGCGGGGCACCCTAGAACACACAAGTTGATCTACGGATCGTTCCTTAGCCGTGTGCGGTGCCCCCTCCACCATATTCCACTTCGGTCATATCGTCATGGAGCTTAGGCGAAGCCCTCGCCGGAGAAGTCATATCGTCATGCGAGCTTAGGCGAAGCCCTGCGTCGGTGGAGCATCATCATCGTCACCACGCTGTCGTCTTGACGGAACTCATCCCGACACTTTGCTGGATCGGAGTCCGGGATCGCCATCGAGCTGAACGTGTGCGTAACTCGGAGGTGCCGTGACGTTCGGTGCTTGGATCGGTCGGATCGTGAAGACGCACGACTACATCAACCGCGTTGTTATAACGCTTCCGCTTTCGGTCTACGAGGGTACGTGGACAGACACTCTCCCCTCTCGTTGCTATGCCATCACCATGGTCTTGCGTGTGCGTAGGAATTTTTTTGAAATTACTACGTTCCCCAACAACACCCACTTAGTTTCTTTTGTTGAGCTTTCATACATTTATATAGCTCTAGTGCATCCGTTTCATGGCAATCCCTACTCCTCGCATTAACATCAATCGATGGGCATCTCCATAGCTCATTGATTAGCCTCGTTGATGTGAGACTTTCTCCTTTTTTGTCTTCTCCACATAACCCCCATCATCATACTCTATTCCACCCATAGTGCTATATCCGTGGCTCACTCTCATGTATTGCGTGAAGGTTTATAAAGTTTGAGATTACTAAAGTATGAAACAATTGCTTGGCTTGTCATCGGGGTTGTGCATGATAAGAGCATTCTTGTGTGACGAAAATGGAGCATGACTAAACTATATGATTTTGTAGGGATGAACTTTCTTTGGCCAAGTTATTTTGAGAGGACATAATTGCTTAGTTAGTATGCTTGAAGTATTATTATTTCTATGTCAATATTGAACTTTTATCTTGAATCTTTCGGATCTGAATATTCATACCACAATTAAGAAGAATTTTTGGGACTAACCTATTAACCGGAGGCCCAGCCCAGAATTGTTGTTTTTATTGCCTATTTCAGAGTTTCGCAGAAAAAGAATATCAAACGGAGTCCAAACGGAATGAAACCTTCGGGAACGTGATTTTTGGAACGGACATGATCCAGGAGACTTGGACCCTAAGTCAAGGAAGCTTCCAGGAAGCCACGAGGTATGGGGGCGCGCCCTCCACCCTCGTGGGCCCCATGTTGTTCCACCGACGTACTCCTTCCTCCTATATATACCTACGTACCCCCAAACGATCAGATACTGAGCCAAAAACCTAATTCGACTGCCGCAACCTTCTGTACCCACGAGATCCCATCTTGGGGCCTGTTCCGTAGCTCCGCCGGAGGGGGCATCTATCATGGAGGGCTTCTACATCAACACCATAGCCTCTCCGATGAAGTGTTAGTAGTTTGCCTCAGACCCTCGGGTCCATAGTTATTAGCTAGAAGGCTTCTTCTCTCTTTTTGGATCTCAATACAATGTTCTCCCCCTCTCTCGTGGAGATCTATTTAATGTAATCTTCTTTTGCGGTGTGTTTGTTGAGACCGATGAATTATGGGTTTATGATCAAGTTTATCTATGAACAATATTTGAATCTTCTGAATTCTTTTATGTATGATTGGTTATCTTTGCAAGTCTCTTCGGATTATCAGTTTGGTTTGGCCTACTAGATTGATCTTTGTTGCAATGGGAGAAGTGCTTAGCTTTGGGTTCAATCTTGCGGTGTCCTTTCCCAGTGACAGTAGGGGCAGCAAGGCACGTATTGTATTGTTGCCATTGAGGATAAAAAGATGGGGTTTTTATCATATTGCATGAATTTATCCCTCTACATCATGTCATCTTGCTTAAGGCGTTACTCTGTTCTTATGAACTTAATACTCTAGATGCATGCTGGATAGCGGTCGACGTGTGGAGTAATAGTAGTAGATGCAGGCAGGAGTCGGTCTACTTGTCTCGGACGTGATGCCTATATACATGATCATACCTAGATACTCTCATAACTATGCTCAATTCTGCCAATTGCTCAATAGTAATTTGTTCACCCACCGTAAAATACTTATGCTCTTGAGAAGCCACTAGTGAAACCTATGGCCCCCGGGTCTATCTTCATCATATTAATCTTCCAACACTTAGTTATTCCGTTGCTTTTTACTTTGATTTTATTTTACTTTGCATCATTATCATAAAAATACCAAAAATATTATCCTATCATATCTATCAGATCTCACTCTCGTAAGTGACCGTGTAGGGATTGGCAACCCCTTATCGCGTTGGTTGCGAGGATTTATTTGTTTTGTGTAGGTGCGATGGACTCGCGCGTAGCCTCCTATTGGATTGATACCTTGGTTCTAAAAAACTGAGGGAAATACTTACGCTACTTTGCTGCATCACCCTTTCCTCTTCAAGGGAAAACCAACGCAGTGCTCAAGAGGTAGCATACACCCACATCAAGGATGTTCTCGACAGTGCTAAGTTTTACTACGACGCATGGGGTGGAGAGGTCAAGGACAAGAAGAGAAGGGGCGGCAGGCCCGCCTTCGGCCATAAGACCGACTTCTGCTGCATCGAGCAACCGAGTGATTCTTTTAATGATGGATTCTATGTCCTACACCAGATGCTGGAGCACAGATGGGATCACCAGAACCTTCGCATGTCACTTACATGTAGCGATGCCCATATTATGCAATGGGCAAAGAACATAGGAGATATCGAGGATCATCGACTTCGAGCTGAGTTCTATCACATCCAACGTGAACTTGCCCAAATCATCATGAAGGAGGTCGTCAGAAAAACAGGGATGTTCTATGAAGAAGGACAAATGTCGCGGGAAGACGTCCGAACACGGGTAGCCTCTCAGCGTCTCGACCTGAAGCCTTTCACTAGGCTCGCGGACTATCTCCCTGACTTGGATGGATGGCACGATATGTTGGAGTGATTGTCGATATATGACAATGTGTCCGTTTAGTCCATACTTTCTGTTCGAAAAAACTTTGAGTTATGCATGACGAAACTTTATTTGTGATGTAATTAAACCGTCCTTCTTGACTAGCGACGATCACTCTAGTTAGGGAATTTTGGGTACGATCAACTTTGTTATTTATGCTTATGATATGTTGCTTCTATTTTTCCCAAGTCTGTCTCTTTCTGTTGCTCAACTATACATGTTGCATATCATCGACTCACGTGACGATGCAGGTGCATAGATCATCGATGGGGAAGAAGTGCTATGCCAGTAGTATATATACGACGAGTGGCCGGAGTGTCAGGCCCAGGTGTACCGGTTTCCAGTTTCCGAGCGACAGGAAGTAGTTAGTTTAGGTTCACGCTAATGCGAGAGAGGGATACGAACTCATGTACTGCATAGTTCCGCTCTCACTCAAAGTGATAGCTCTTCTCGCGTATATCATTGTTTAGATATGGATGACGATGTAGTTGCAAGTAATCGAGACTTGTATCACTATTTTCGAGATGATGACGAGAGACCACTTTGTGTTGGATGATGATTATGATGATGACATGATTTGATGAGACTAGTTGTATGTATATGCTATGATTACATTTGCATGTGTATGATATGCTAAAGAGTATTATATAAAGCCTATTCAAATGCAAAACAAATATGTAGAAAAAAACTAATAAAACTAGCAGTAGCGAGTGGAACAAAGTTAGCAGTAGCGCTGCCTTACCAGTAGCGCTTCCTTCTAAAAAGCGCTGCAGATATTAGCAGCAGCGCTCTTCACCAAAGCGCGCTACTGCTATACATGTATAGCAGTAGCGTGGGATGACAGGCGCTACTGCTACACGTTAGGTGTAGTGCCTTATCAGTAGCGCATCGTCCCACGCTACTGATAGGCAAAATACCCGCGCTACTGCTAGGGTTTTCCCTAGTAGTGGTGGCTGAAATGGTCTTCGAAGGAGTTAACCAGATGCTTTCGAAGCTAATGTAGCGACGAGGTCGGTGTAGTGTGGTTGCGACACAACAAGGCCGGCGCGACAACTGAGTCTGAGTAAGAATGAAGATGGCGTGCAGAGCGTCTGGGTGATTATAAAACTTGTCAAAGTGCCGGATCGAGTGCACTTGTTGAAGTGAAGGATCTGATTGGTGATGAAGTACTCGACTACTCAGGAGAGTGTCATTCCAAATGAGATGCAGCCCCCGAGTGCGGCATAACTCCCGAGCGTACTACATGCTTCGACAACGGACATGTCGGAATACGAGAAATATAGTTTTGAATGGATGATTTGCAATTCATCGAGTCGGACTCGGGTAAAGATGAGGAGAAGCTTCCGAGTGATGCTCGAAAGAGGTACACTCGCAAAAGAGTGAAGTGTGAAGTTTAATTATAAAAGGGACTTATCTGTCTCATGCCTGACAAGGTCTATATCATTGATAGGATGAAGAGGATTCCACAGAAGGGTTGGCCGGATGTGTTTGAAGTCAACAGAGCTACAAGGTCGGTGTTGTGGTGTGCTAGGGCCGGTACGGTGACCGAGTCCGAGCAGCGATGAAGTTGGCGCATAGGGCCGTTGAGTGATCGTGTAACTTGTGTAAAAAATGGAACAAGCCAACGAAATAATTTCTCGAGGAAATTTGATGTGTGCTGAAGTGATTTGTGTGAATAACACCCATAGACACCCGCTGGGAGTGCAAGGGGCTTGCTAGTTAACCAGCAAGAGTCTGAAAGAGCGAAGGATCCGTTCGAACTTGTCGAAGCGACGGATCCGACTGAACTCATTGGAATATTGGCTCAAATAAAATGGAAGTGTAGTGTTTCGACTGAGTTGCAGCACTGGAGGACCGATGCAAACTCGAAATGAAGAACGACACATGGTGTTCGTGAATGATGTATGCGAAAAAATGGAAGTTGGACTGGTGAGTCACATAACCAATACTAAGCAAGTATGTGAAAATAAGCAGCCGAGTGTAGAGGTAAACTCGGTGGCGTGGCCCCCGAGTGAACGTGATGTGTGAATTCCGGGATACTCGGGAAGACGGAAATAACAGAATGTAAAATGACTTAGCTGTCTGAAGTCACGCGGGTGGCCGAGTGTGAAGATGTGTTCACCCGACGGCGAGGCGCGGGAAGGCCGAGAGGTGATGAGGTGACCAACCGATGACGACGCACGGGGTGGCAGAGTGGTGATGAGGTGACCAAACGAGTGGCGACGCGTGGGGCGGCCGAGTGGTGATGAGGTGACCAACCGAGTGGCGACGCGCGGGGCGGCCGAGTCGTGATGACGTGACCAACTGATGGCGACACGCGGGGTGGCCGAGTGGTGATGAGGTGACCAACCGAGTGGCGACGCGTGGGGCGGCCGAGTGGTGATGAGGTGACCAACCGAAGGCGACGCGCGGGGCAGCCGATTAGTGATGAGGTGACCAACCAAGTGGCGACGCGCGGGGCGGCCGAGTGGTGATGAGGTGACCAACCGAGTGGCGACGCATTGGGCGGCCGAGTGGTGACGAGGTGACCAACCGATGGCGACGCGCGGGGCGGCCGAGTGGTGATGAGGTGACCAACCGATGGCGACGCGCGGGGCGGCCGAGTGGTGATGAGGTGACCAGCCGATAGCGACGCACGGGGCAGCCGAGTGGTGATGATATGAACAACCAAGTGGCGACGCGCGGGGCGGCCGAGTGGTGATGAGTGACCAACCGAGTGGCGACGCGCTGGGCGGCCGAGTGATGATGAGGTGACCAACCGATGGCGATGCGCGGGGCGGCCGAGTGGTGATGAGGTGACCAACCGATGGCGACGCGCGGGGCGGCCGAGTGGTGATGAGGTGACCAACCGATGGCGACGCGTGGGGCGGCCGAGTGGTGATGAGGTGACCAACCGATGGTGACGCGCGGGGCGGCCGAGTGGTGATGACATGACCAGCCGAGTGGCGACGCGCGGGGCGGCCGAGTGGTGATGAGGTGACCAACCCATGGCGACGCGCGGGACGGCCGAGTGGTGATGAGGTGACCAACCAAGTGGCGACACGCGGGGCGGCTGAATGATGATGAGGTGACCAACCGAGTGGCGACGCATGGGGCGTCCGAGTGAAGTAGGCGCGTCCCGCGGAGTGGCGACGCGTGGGGCGTCCGAGTGAAGTACACGCGTCCCGTATAGTGGCGATGCGCGGGGCGTCCAGGTGAAGTAGACGCGTCCTGCAGAGTGGCGACTCGCGGGGCGTCCGAGTGAAGTAGATTCATCCCGCGGAGTGTCGATGCGCGGGGCCTCCGAGTGAAGTAGACGCGTCCCGCGGAGTGACGATGCGCGGGGCGTCCGAGTGAAGTAGACGCGTCCCGTCGAGTGACGACGCGCGAGGCGTTCGGGTGAAGTAGACGCGTCCCGCGGAGTGGCGACGCGCGGGGTGTCCGAGTGAAGTAGACGCGTCCCGCGGAGCGGCGATGCACGCGGCGTCCGGGTGAAGTAGACGCGTCCCGTGGAGTGACGATGCATAGGGCGTCCGGGTAAAATAGACGCGTCCCGCGGAGTGGAGACGCGCATGGCGTCCGAGTGAAATAGACGTGTCCCGCGAAGTGGTGACGCGTCCCGCGGACTGGCGACGCGCGGGGCGTCCGAGTGATGTAGACGCATTCCATGCAGTGGTGATGTGCGGGACGTCCGTATGAAGTAGACGCGTCCCGTGAAGTGGTGACTCGCGGGGCGTCTGAGTGAAGTAGACGCGTCCCATGGAGTAACGATGCGCGGGGCGTCCGGGTGAAGTAGACGTGGCCCCGAGAGTGACGACAAGCGGGGCATCTGAGTGAAGTAGACGTGTCCCGTGCAGTGGCGACCCGTGGGACGGCCAATTAGATAAGTTGATGAAGATGTGCCCAGCCAAGCAGCGACAAGCGGGGCAGCCGAGTGATGACGTATCCAGCAGACTGACGGTGTGCGGTAGGCGAATGTTTGGACGTTTAATTGTTCGAGAAAATCTACACATTGTTCGCCCGAGTGCGAAATCCACCCAAATGATATTGGACGTTTAGTTCTGTATGTACAATGTACGAGGATGAACCATGAAAATACACTTAGCTTGTCAGGCAAGCCGATGAAGACGTGTCCTCCAAATGGCTACGCGCTGGCGTCCGAGAGATGAGGACGTGTCCATCTGATAGCCACACGGGCAGCCGAGTGCCTGCACGTTAGTCATCTAGATGGAAATAACATCCGAATAAACCTGGGCATTTTAGTTGTCTGTCCGAGTGTATGTCCGAGTGTACAGGAGCACCGGTTCAGAGTAATGGGCAGCTGGGCCGGGACACAAGCTGCATGTGCGCTGGAGGTTTGGGCAAGTGGCTCCGGAAAGAGTGGACTAACGCTGACGGGGCTTGCCTGCGGCCGCTGCGTGCGACCATCCGTGCGGCGTACCGATCGCACGGCTGTGGCTCCACGCACGCCCCGTTCCTGAATTTCTGAGAAAAAAAAATACACATCCTAATACAGATTCCTTTTTGGATACGCTCCTATCCACATCTTTCCTCTTCTGTCTGAACTGTAGCTCGAGCTGAAGCTCATCCGGGCCTTTGCCGTCGCCGTACCTCAGTCCGGAATCCACCTAGACGAGCTAGCGCGGGCGGCGCCCCGTTCTCCTCCGGCCGCCCATTCGTGCAGCAGCTTGGCTGCAATCGGAGCCCCCATCGGCGCCGGCCAGACCTACGTCGCCGCTCAGAGGCGCGGATCCTGGCGGACGGTTGCGGGACCACATCTCATCCCGCCCAGGCTCGGCTGGCCCGCGGCTCGCGTGCGCTTCCAGACCTAGCCGTGCAGCAGCTTGGCCAGAACCGGCGCCTCAATCGGCGTTGGCCGGACCTGCGGGATGGTAACACAACAGGGCGGCGCGTCGGGCTTGTCGAGGAGCTTGGAGGAGGGGTCAAGGGAGCGAGAGGAAGGACGTCGTTGATGGCAGTGTCAGCGCCATGGATTTGGTGCGCCCTTGGATAGGAACAAGGTGGGACGGAGATGTTTGGAGGGGGTTGAGGGACTGCAATCTTCGGCTCTAGCTCGGGTCGTCACTTCCTTCCTCAACTGCCTACAACTCGTGGATTCAACATCACCTACACAGGCCACAGGTAAATCTCCTTTGCTTCTTGTGTTGCTCCAGTCTGATGCATATTGAATTGCTAGAAAGCTGAGAGCAAATCCATTCTGTTTAATACAAATTATTTTCATGCTATTGTGAATCTTGTGCTCGCAATGCGAACTATCAAACTCAGAGGCTTGGACCAATTGATCTGTTGTCCGCTCGCTCTGCCTCTAGGTTTGACATGTGGACAGATGGTTATGTCTGCACTTTTGTCAATAGAATTAAAATTGATTGTTGGGATCCCTATCATCACACTTAAATTGAAGAATAGTTGAGAGGTCAGATGAGCATGATGCCTGCGGACATTGTGCATAGATAATTCTGTGAACGAGTATATTTGATTGGGGAAATGAAGTAGCATTCAGTTAACGGTACATACAAGTTCAAATAAAAATCACTTGCAACTTGGAAGTCTAACACACATGAGATAAAACTCGCGAGAACAAAATAGATTAGGTTGGTTTCGGTTGATTGAGAGAGAATTGATTTTGTCCTCTCATCAAACTAGAGCCAGAGGTCCCAATGCTCCCGTGCGGTGAGGGATTCGGCGCGGAATGTTGCCGGTGTAAATATGTATGCATGTGATTTGTTGGATGATCCTGTGCAGAAAATTAGAGAAGTTTAGTTTCATTGAAGTTCTGAAATTATACTTGAAATGAAAGTGTGGACTGCTTATACCACTGGAATATTGTGTGCTTCTTGGATCCGCGGTGCCATTGGGATGGTATGACCACTTGATTTGCAACATGGAAGCATTTAGGATAGATGTTGGATTCGGTTGGTGGAGGAAGTCTTGATTTTCTCCTGTCATCAAACCAGAGTTAGAGGCCCCAATGGTCCCTTGCAGTGAGGTGTACATGTTATTTGTCGGATGACCCTGTGGACAAATCAAAGTTCAGTTGCACTGAAGTTTAAAAAATAGGAAACTTGAAAGGGTGTACTGCTTCTACCATTGCTGTATTGTACGGTTGGAATCCAGGCAACAGTTGTTGGGTCTGTGGTGGCATAGGGATGACATTACCAATTGATGGCTGCATTGAAGCACTTAGCATAGCATTGTAGTGTAATTGATATGCAGCCATTTGATTCTTGAAAAATTCCATAGGACCCTATAGAAAATGATAGAGAAAGGTCAGTACAGTTGAGGTTTTATAAGAAACAAGCGGCACAATGTTATTACTGTTGGTGGATCATGAGGCTGTAGTTGCATAATATCATTTGTGTTCTTTTTCTTCTTTGAACTTGCTTTCTTCAAAGGACCCTGTCAAAAATGATAGAGAAACATCAACACGTTGAATGTTTTATACAAATCGAGTGACAAAATATTATACCGTTGAGGGGCAATGAGAATCTAGTTGCACAGTGTCATTTGTATTCTTTTTCTTCTTTGAAGTTGCTTTCTCAAATCCACCAACGGGTCTTTTTGATCCTTTCACAGTCTTCTCCTTGACCTTCATACCTTTTGTTTTTGCAAGCCCCTCACCGTGTTTTGAAATTCTACTAGAGGCGATGTTTACTCCTGCCACTATAATGCTAAATATCAGTCTTTGTTCAACAATAGTCTAGGCAATTATTGTTTCTATAGTTTGTACCTTCTTTAGTACAGGAGGTACCCAAATCTGGATCAGCACTAACCAAATCTTTATCAGCGGCAAAATCTTTATCATACACATAATAAAACCCATCTCTAAGGCTAATCTTCATACGGGCATCACAACCACATCGTGTTTCAGGCCTACTGTAAGTGAATGTCTCCTCTCTTTTATCTTCCCGGCGATGGCCTATAAGTTGTTGTAATTGTCTTAGAGCATAAATAAGTGATTATAATTTTAAAAAAATGAAAATAACCCATACCTTGACGAGAGCATGTAAATGTCCGTTGCTGCAGTGTAGAAGAGTTCATCACTTTATGACCACTGCTTCTTCTGATGCTAAAACCGATCGTTTTAGCATACTTGTTATAAAATAAATAAGCTTCCTCTTCAGGTAAAAATTTCATGCCAAGCTTTGGCACCCTTTCATCGGTGTGATGTACTGCAGTTTCTTGATCCTATATCAGTTAGGATTCAATTTAGTTAATACACACATATAGCAATCATATTTGCCTATCATGAGTTTTTATGAACTGCATCATAAATCAGATTTATATCTCTTGCAATCGTATTTGTCTTAAGAAACATGGAGTGCATTGAGACATCAAGAGTCTTAAGTTTTAGAGGAGAAATCATGATGCACTCTAGAATCCTTGTTCTGTTTATATTTCATATCAGTACACGGTTTGTGCAAGTATATTCAACTATCTCTTATGTTTGTCCATGAACTATATGTATTGTAAAAGGAATAGAAAAAACTATAGTGCATGTTTTCCAAAAACTGAAATCAGAGATGGTACAAGAACGTCTGAAATTGGTGACTGTACATGACACTGCTTTGTTTTTCTAAATTAAAAAAAAACTAACTTCCCGTTGTTGTTTGGCTTTTGCAGAATGCGGTCACAGATTCCTGTAGAAGTTCTACAAGGGTGCAGCACACTGCTTTTTCCCGGCCAACACTCTGGATCGTGTCATAGTTGATGGAAAGTGGATCTTTAGGCAAACATATTTGTGTCATTGTGTGCACTGCTGGATGTGAAGTCTCCCGCAATGGTTCAAAACAAAGAAATTAGAGAATTTGCCGCCGATTCATAGTAGAACCGAGTGAGATTTCTTACTTTTGGTGCATGAGATTGTTCTTCTGTGTCCTGGTTCCCTGGAACACTCCTCGGAGAAGTCGTCAGGGATGCAAGACTCGGAGAAGCCATCAGGGACGCGTATTCCTTTGCTGCTCAATTGAATAGAAGAATTTCCTGATTCCTGGTTAAGCCGCTATTGATAACTGTGCGCTTTAAGGCTGTAGTAGGTCACTTCCGCCTCATATGAGATGTAGATCTTGCATTTTGGCGCCCTTTTGTGTATTCTGTGGTTCTTTTGGCGGGTGATTGGATTGTTTCCGCAGGGCTTGTGTTAAGTTTTAGTGATGAGAGTATTACGGAAATGAATCAGTATTACGATGTATATTTTCATTTTTTTTCACTTAAAATCAGGATCGATCGTTGCATGCGTGGAGCGGGGCGTGCGTGGAGCCACAGCCGTGCGATCAGTGCGCCGCACGGATGGTCGCACGCAGCAGCCGCAGGCAAGCCCTCCTCGGAGAAGTCGTCAGGGATGCAAGACTCGGAGAAGCCATCAGGGACGCGGATTCCTTTGCTGCTCAATTGAATAGAAGAATTTCCTGATTCCTGGTTAAGCCGCTATTGATAATTGTGCGCTTTAAGGCTGTAGTAGGTCACTTCCGCCTCCTATGAGATGTAGATCTTGCATTTTGGCGCCCTTTTGTGTATTCTGTGGTTCTTTTGGCGGGTGATTGGATTGTTTCCGCAGGGCTTGTGTTAAGTTTTAGTGATGAGAGTATTACGGAAATGAATCAGTATTACGATGTATATTTTCATTTTTTTTCACTTAAAATCAGGATCGATCGTTGCGTGCGTGGAGCGGGGCGTGCGTGGAGCCACAGCCGTGCGATCAGTGCGCCGCACGGATGGTCGCACGCAACGGCCGCAGGCAAGCCCTCCTCAGAGAAGTCGTCAGGGATGCAAGACTCGGAGAAGCCATCAGGGACGCGGATTCCTTTGCTGCTCAATTGAATAGAAGAATTTCCTGATTCCTGGTTAAGCCGCTATTGATAATTGTGCGCTTTAAGGCTGTAGTAGGTCACTTCCGCCTCATATGAGATGTAGATCTTGCATTTTGGCGCCATTTTGTGTATTCTGTGGTTCTTTTGGCGGGTGATTGGATTGTTTTCGCAGGGCTTGTGTTAAGTTTTAATGATGAGAGTATTATGGAAATGAATCAGTATTACGATATATATTTTCATTTTTTTCACTTAAAATCAGGATCGATCGTTGCGTGCGTGGAGCGGGGCGTGCGTGGAGCCACAGCCGTGCGATCAGTGCGCCGCACGGATGGTCGCACGCAGCGGCCGCAGGCAAGCCCCGTCCGATTAATTGTGTGGCCAGTGCATAGGCAGCCAATTAATCTCGCATTGAAGACCACCCCGTCTTTCCGTTTCCTGTAATTGGGTGCATTTACCTGCCACATAATCAAGGAAGGCGTGACCCACTCACCTTGCATGGTTAAAGGAAACACAGGCATCATGGCAAGCAACCGGCAGCGGAGGGAAGAACCGTCGCGACCGAGGGCCTGACGGGCTCCCTATTTCCGCGCCGCGCCGGGTCTGAGCGCACGCCGCGATGACCATGTCGGAGAAGCTGATGAGGGAGGAGTGTGCAGCACGCCTGCGACGCCGGCGGGAGGGGCGTCTCCACTATAGAGATCGCTGTCGAGCGGACGACCATGCCGAGAAGCTCCACGTTGCTAGCCAGGCTCGTGTCTCTGTTGAGCAGGAAGGGAGGACCGTTGCACCATTAGCATCAGGCCAGCGGCAGGATTCGGGAACGCCGCTGGAGGTGTGGTTTCGGCGTGGATGGACGCGTCAAGGTCGGTGAAGCCGGGGAGGTGGCAGTCGACTTCATGGAGACGTTGGCGGCTGGCGACGAAGAAGACAGGCGACAGCGGACTGGCCATGTCGGGACAGGGCCGGTCCTGAGATTTTAGGGGCCCGGGGCGAAACTAAAACTTGGGGCCCTTTAACTTTCAAAAGCTACTTTCTGTATAATCTTTGTGCCACTTTATTTTTTTGCTTGTACAACATTCTACTGAGAAAACATGCAGTGGGAGTGATTATGATTTTCTATAGAGGAATAATTCTTTGGTCACTAACCTTCAATTACTTCATGTGCACTTGTTTGCATATTAGCATTGTCACGTTTTTCTTATTTTATTGCAGATGCGCCAACTAGTCCTAATTGAGTTGTATCTTGATATTTCGTCGATGGTTTTCCGGGGGGAAAAGTGAATGTAATTTCACATTGCAAGTGCATTCGAACACTACCTTTCATCAAACAATTTTACGCAGACAAGATGTACAAAGCTGAAAGCTACAAACTTCCCTTGCATAAAAACTCAAGAGTTTTACATGGTATCTAGTACATACCTGGATGTGGCAGTCCAGCGATGGATCACTCATCTCTGTTAAGACCCTTCAAACTGTCCACGGGCTTCCACATTTGGTTCCGAGGACGGACGACCATGGTCAAGGAGACCATTGCTTTCACTGTGCAGCACGCCGGCGGACAAAAGCGTTCACCATGTCAAGCAAAAAAGCTAGGGAATAAGCTAAAGATTTAGGGGAAATCATCAAGAAATAGGACAACTTCTCTGGAACCGGCGGCGGAAGGCATAGGCTGGAGCTGCGGCATCGGTGGTGCCACGGTTACCCCTGGGTGTCTTCGCGTCTGCTGCCCGGTGGCCGCCGCAGCCTTGCGGTGATTAGGTTTCCAGAGATCAGGCGAAAACGGAAAGGAGGTGATTTCATCGTGTGTGATGTGAACTTCTGAAATCACTCCTTTACGATGCGCCGCTCAGCCCGCTCTTGCTCGATGTCGATCGATCTCTCCCAAACGTGGCCAGTGCACGTAGAATTAGCCCAGTTGTCATTTTTTTAGGAACATTAGCGCAGCCCAGTCCAGTCGTATCAACGCTAGAGCACGAACCTGGGGGCCCTCGTTTCCGGGGCCGGGCGGCCGCCCCCCCCCCCATCAGGGCCGGCCCTGTGTCGGGAGCTCGGCTTCCATGGCCCTCATCCAAACAGTGGCGCTGTGTTGATGTGAAGAAGATGAAGCCACCGTCCTCCTCGTCTTGTATCTTTTTTTCCTTTTGATTGATCGAAACTCCAGGGGACTCGCATGAGCGTGTGTACATACAGAAAAAGAACCATTATTAGTAGATTAAAGATCGACTGTAAAAAAAAGATAGGATCGAATGGAACATCCCGATTCCTCTGTACGAAGAGTATCATGTCTTTCAAATGAATGGAGCGATGTCTGAAACATCCTTAACCAAATTCTCCATCGATGATTGTTGATCGACAGGCGAAGATTGAAGAAATAAAACCATTTGCATCATGGCTCGATAGACGCCATGCCCCAAGGTGGGTGCCAATTGTCGTGGGAACAATTCCGACAATAATAAGGGATAGGATAAAGGATCATGATCTATCGAGATGCATATAGGTGACACGATGGTTTTAGCGAGTTCGGGCCTCTCACGGTGAAGATAACAACCCTACGTCTCGTGCTCTGGAGAGTCTTTGTTTTATCTGAGTATGAGTATGTATCCGGATATTACAATGTATGTGAGAGAAGGGAACGGATCCCATTCCTGAGCTAAGTCCTGAGACTAATGGCGAAAAGGGAGAGAGAAGTCAAAGAAAAAGAGCCCCCAAGTCTAGTGGTGGGTGGTGGCTTATATAGAGTACGCCACTCCCTCACCTCCTATGTTACAAAGTGGGGCATGAATGCCATAATGCCAGCTAACTACCAAGCCTTCACTATGAGAATGATGCTTTGACTGCTTTGCTGCCTGCTGGTCTTCGTATACCCGTGTGAGTCGTACGGTCGAGTGGTGAACTGTCATCCGAGTGGATGGTATGTTACTTGTCCCAGGCTCGAGGCCACGCGCCCGCTTAGGTGGTCCAAGTGCGCCATCACCTTCAGCTCGGCAGATCAGCTCAAATGCGCGGCCACCGCTGGCGCCCTCCCGATGCTGTGCTCGCCCGTCATCAGCAATGTCCAAGTCACCAAGACCCTCATCAACGCCGGCGCAGGGCTCAACGTTCTGTCCGTCGAGACATTCGACAGCCTCCAGGTGCCATACGATCAGCTCCAGCCTACCAAGCCCTTCTCAGGAGCGACCGACGGCTCCACCACCCCGATAGGGCAAGTCCGCCTCCCTGTCACCTTCGCCAGCGCGACAACTACCGCACCGAGCTCATCGACTTCGACGTCGCCCACATCCATCTGCCGTACAATGCCATCCTCGGGTATCCAGCATTAGCCAAGGACATGGCAGTGACCCACCACGGCTACAACGTCCTCAAGATGCCAGGAAGCGGCGGAATCATCACACTCCCCTGCGAAGAAAGAGATGCGGTGTGCTCCCTCGAGCGCGCCTTCCAAGCTGCGGCAATCAAAGACCCTAACAGCGAGGGCACACAGTACCCTCCTGAGGCCAACCCCAAGAAGAAGAAGCAGTTACTCCGCACAGGGCCTCAGGGGGGCGGTGTCTCTAGCAGCGCCGCCTCAGGGTCAGCGCCCGCGCCTGGGGCGCCTCCCTCCCTCGCATAAGAAGGCGTGCCGGCGCCCTCCTCAGGCTGGGCTCGAGGGCTCTCTTCTGGAAGGCCTCAGACCTGGCCAATGTCACGAGGGAGGCGCTCGGGCACCATGTGGAGGCGTGCTTTCCCGCACGTTTCCCTCAAGAAGGCACAAGACAAGGAGCGCCTGGTGCTCAGGAGTTCATCACCAAGACCACTCAGGAGCTACAGGATGCAAGAGACATGCGCGGCGACCGCCGCCCACCACCGGGCGCAGTTCCCCATCCCGGCGAGGATGGCGAGCTGCGCGTCTGCGTCGACATCCCAGGGCTCAGCCGGGCTGCATCTCAGGAGCGCTTTTGGCCTTCGCGCATTGGGCGTTGTGAGGGCCCATGTCACAGCTATGTCCGCGTGCCATTTGGCCTGCCGAGCGTGGCAGCCACCTTCCAGCACAACCTACGAAGCATCTTGGCAGCTCAGGAGGCCATGCATCACACAATACTGGCAGAGATGGAGACGGTCCTCAAGGAACCACCCGAGCCCCAGAGCCTCCCGAGGCTCGGGGCCCTGATGGCTCATGAGGAGCGACTCCTTCGTCATGTGTCTTCGGCTACTTCAACATTCCTTCGACAGCGGAACCAGGTGACATTTTTCCAAGTTTATTCAGCTGGGAGCGCCCCTCGGGCTGCATTATTCCCAGGTCGCACGGGCCTGCCCCTGTGGCGTGTATCCTTTTGAATCTTTAGCTTACTCTATTGGGGGCGCCCCTCGGGCTGCATCATCCCCAAGCCGCTCGGGTCCGACCCAGTGGCATGTATCGTTCTCGCATCTATCTAAGCTAATTTGCTTCCTTGCATGAATTATCTATGGTTATCACTTGCCTACCTGGTACTTCGATACCGTGAGGGTCGTACGCCCTTGCAAGCCCACCCACGACCGCCTCATGATCAAGGACTGGCACGGTGTCTGTAAGGGTCCATCCCTGCAACGTTGCTAAATCCAAGAGGCTGAGCTCTAGCTCGCGGGCCTGCCCCACACACGTCACCTCTCTTGGCCCTTGGTGCCTCGTTCTCACGCGAGCCAATCATGGATGGGTAGGCCAGAGCGCGCAGCCCGGCGCCTCGCCACCATGGGAGCCGCGCGCCGATCGTCTTTCTTAAGGACCCTTCACATGAGAAGACTAGGCACGACGCCTGTGCTCGGGTCCGTCCCTGCAGCGTCGACAAACCCAACGGCTGGCCGGCCCCGTTCACGTCACCTCCTGGGGTCGTTCGTGCTTGGCCTTCTCATGCGATAGCCTCAGGAGATTCGCTCGGCGCAGGTTGCCTAACCATCTCGCAAGACCACCACAGTCATCAAGAACCAAGACCAGGCGAACCCGCGTTGAGGTAGGGCCTCGTGAGTCCCGCGATGGCTCACGAGTGCCCATACACACCTCGTCCAGCCCTGTCGTGCGAGCCACGTGTCAGGGCGGGGATGTACATGCCCCGGGGGCTCCACTCAGAGGGAGCCCTCACCCACGCACCAGTGGAAGCACCATGCTCCACGCTGGCAGTCGACACGGCCGAGGAGCGGTTATGCCCGTGCAAGTGTGGAAGCGCTATGCTCCGCGCTAGTGATAAACAACTGAGGGCGGCCCCATGGTCGTATCAACCTCAGGGAGCCTCCGAGCTTAGTGTCTGGCCTCATTGCAACACCTCCCCTCGGGAGAGTCGAGCGAGGGGGCTGGGCACGGGGGTTGCGCTCGTGTCACGCCCAAGCGTATGCCACCCTGCCAGGTCCCTCGGACCTGATCATCGCGCGCCCCTCCCGAGCGGAGCCTCGGCGAGGGAAAATGTATGAAGGTCGTTTGAGCGTCAAGGGGGACTCCAGAGCATTGCGACTCAGGAGCCTAACTGGCCACGTAGCCCCTCACCCCTTGGTCTCATCCTGGTGATCTGGACGACCCAACGGCGGCTGAGGTATGCGCGGGGTCGGGCCCTGCCGACGTAGAACACTACGCCTACTCCTGTGTCTCTTTGCTGTAAGCTGTTTGCGCGTCAAGGGGGACTCCTGAGCATCGCAACTCAGGAGCCTAACTATCCACGTAGCCCCTCACCCCTTGGCCTCGTCCTGGTGATTCGGACGACCCAACAGCGGCTGAGGTATGAACGGGGTTGGGCTCTGCCGACGTAGAACATGAAGCAAACAAGAAGGAAATCATGAAATCTAAATAAATATTACAAGACATATTGTTCTCCAAATACCAAGCACAAGTTTAACGCCTCCACGAGGCATGGTACGTGTTGCAGAAGCAAAGCAGGAAAAGGAGTGGCCAGCAAGTCATCCCATCATCCCTGGACGCTGCCGTTGCTCACGAGGGGTGCCCCTTCGACGGTGGTGTTGCCGCCCGCTGGAGTTTCAGGTTCAGCATCACCACCAGTGGAGGGTGCAGGGTCGAAGGCGTGGAACTTCTTCAACAAAGCCTCCACCTGGCCCTTCACGGCTTCGGCAGCAGCTGTGCAGCGCTCGTCATCACAGGCTCCAGCAGCTCATCGAGGTCGGTGTCGGGATCACGAAGATGTAGGTGGCTGAAGACGCGTGTCAGTGCGGCCGAGGAAAGCGTGCGGGCCTCTCCCTCCACCAAGGGTCTGATACCGCCAATGACTTCCTCGAGCGCCGCGACCAGATGAGGAAGCAGCTGGGTGGGGCCCTCGTCGTCCGTAGCCAGCTGCTCCTCAAAGCCCTTCTCGTAGAGTGCCCGAAGCCCCACACGGGACCTCTCCTCAAGGGACTTGAAGGCCACGCGGTCTTCAGCTAGGACCTTCGCCTTGGCTTCAAGCTCGGCCTTCTTTGCCTTCATCTTCTGCTCCAGCTTCTCCAACCGGTTGCGCTCCGTAGCCTGCGCCTTCGCCAGCTGCTCCAGCTCGGTGTCGCGACCCCTGACGGCGTCCTTTCAGTCCTTCATCTTCTCCTCCTCCACCTTGCGGCCTCGAGCTTCGTCCGCATGCTCCCTGCGCGTGGTCTCCAGCTTGGCCTCCAGCGACCGACAACGATCCTGGGCAGCCTCAGCATCCTTCAGCGCCACCTCGCGAGCAGCCGCGGCTTGGGCGATGGCCTGCTTGTCCTTCTCGGAGGTCGCCGCAGCCTGGCTTAGTGCCGCCCGAACAGACACATCGGAATGAAGCCAGCCAGAGACCAGCTCCAGGCGCCCGACTACCAGGTGACAGTCGGCGCCTTGAAGATCCTCTCGCAGCCGGGCCATCACAGAAAAAGCATGCTCCAGGACGTCAGGGGAGGCAGAAGGATCCTGGGAGGCTGGGAGCTCCTGAGCCTTGGGGACCCCAGCAACCGAGCCGGACATTGGCACCTCCGGAGCCAGCGGGGCTATGGGGGCCGCCTCCTCCTCAGGACGCTCCCCCAAGCCTCACGAGGACGATCGGGCTAGAGAAGCGCGAGCGCTGTCACTGCCCTTCCCGGCGGAGGAGGGTGCAGCCACCGCAGGCGATTGGGTCCCGAGCAATACCACCACTTCCTCCTTCCTCTTCTTCGCCACGGGTGTCGGCCTAATGGCGCAGCAGAGAAGCATCAAGAATCAGCAGCAGAAGCAAGAACAAGACAGGACAAGAATGCTTACTAGTCCACCGCGGCGTAGTCTCTCTGCTTCCTAAGCTTGAAGCCTGAAAGCTTCACAGCTTGAGGCGCGGGCGCGCGAGCACCAGGAACAAAAGAAGGGGCGGCAGGAGGGTTGGAGGAACCTCCAGGCAGCATCAGAGCAGGGGCGTCGCCTCGGGAGATCAGCACCGACCTGGCCCTCGTCGGTACCTCGGCCGTGGCTTCCTCCGAGGACTAACCTTGGACCTTGTTGATCCTCCAGCCACGGGCGGCTCCCCTCTCTCCAGGGAGACACCGGCCTCGTCATCGTCATCAGGCAAGGTGCAGAGGATGCCAGCCTTGCGCAAAGGGGAGGTTTCCCCCGCCGCTTCGCGAGTCGCACTCCTCCTCCTCCTCTTCCTCTTCCTCCTCGCGAGACTCGTCGGAAGACACATCCACCGGAGTCATCATCACCAGAACACTCGAGGGCGCAGGCAGCATGAGCCCACGCTCGTCGAAGACGGGCATGGCGGCGGCAGCCTCCGCCCCGTCTGGGCGGCGGAACAAGGAAACAAAGGAGTCCGGTGGGTACCCTTGGTCGTCCCCAACCAAGGAACGGAGGGCCGAGCGCAACTCCTCGTCAGAAAGGGCCTCCGAGCGCAGGAGGAGGTCGTCCCCTTCGTCCCCGAGCTTCCACAAGGGGTGCGGGCGCGCCTGAAGTGGAGCGACGCGCTTTGTCATGAATTCTTTGATGATCATGGCCCCCGTCAGCTTCGCCGCCCTTGAGTCAGCAGGCCTTAGGTCGGCGGTCATCCTCTCCAACACCTGCGCCACCCGGGGGTCGGTGAGCTTCGCACGAGGCCACCCCTCCTGGGACACAGGCATCTCCGTCGGCAGCACCAACCGGGTGTGGGAGCACTTGGCATCCATCAGGACCCACTTGCTCCTGAAGCCCTCGGCCTTCTTCCTGGCCTTCAAGATGGCGTTAGTCTTGTTGGCAGCGACGAAGCCAACACACCCAGAGCGGTGGCTCTCCTTGATCCGGAGGAAGAAGAAGTGGCGCAGCAGCGCCACGGACGGCATCACTCCAACATACGCCTCGCAGTAGAAGGCAAAGATCGACATGAGGAGGACGGAGTTGGGGTGGAGATGGAGAGCGTGGATCTTGTAATGGCTAAGGACGGAGTAGAAGAAGTCGGAGAAGGGGGAACCAACTCGGCGACCATGCTGCTCATGAAGAAGGGGTAGAAAGTGCTGCTTGAGGCCTCCAGCTTGGCGGAGCCAGCCCGGATCACAGTCTTCCTCTTCTCATCACCTTCCGCCGTCATCAGGAGCACAGCGGCAAGGTTCTTCTCTGAAACACTTGGTGCATCGAGCATAGGCGAAGGAAAGCAATGAAGGCAAATGTAGCCCGTGCCAGCCTTTTGTCAGTTGGGCAGTTGCCGAGGCAGCATGGGGAAGTGGAGACTGATACGTCTCCAATGTATCTATAATTTTTTATTGTTCCATGCTATATTATATTCTGTTTTGGACATTATTGGGCTTTATTATACACTTTTATATTATTTTTGGGACTAACCTATTAACCGGAGGCCCAGCCCAGAATTGCTGTTTTTTTGCCTATTTCAGAGTTCCGCAGAAAAAGAATATCAAACGGAGTCCAAACGGAATGAAACCTTCAGGAACTTGATTTTCGGAACGAACGTGATCCAGAGGACTTGGACCCCACGTCAAGAAAGCTACCAGGAAGGCACGAGGTAGGTGGGCGCGCCCTCCACCCTCGTGGGCCCCATGTTGCTCCACCGACGTACTTCTTCCTCCTATATATACCTACGTACCCCCAAACTACAGAATACGGAGCCAAAAAACTAATTCCACCGCCACAACCTTCTGTACCCGTGAGATCCCATCTTGGGGCCTTTTCTGGAGCTCCGCCGGAGGGGGCATCGATCATGGAGGGCTTCTACATCAACACCATAGCCTCTCCGATGATGTGTGAGTAGTTTACCTCAGACCTTCGGGTCCCTAGTTATTAGCTAGATGGCTTCTTCTCTCTTTTGGATCTCAATACAATGTTCTCCCCCTCTCTTGTGGAGATTTATTCGATGTAATCTTCTTTTTCGGTGTGTTTGTTGAGACCGATGAATTGTGGGTTTATGATCAAGTTTATCTATGAACAATATTTGAATCTTCTCTGAATTCTTTTATGTATGATTGGTTATCTTTGCAAGTCTCTTCGAATTATCAGTTTGGTTTGGCCTACTAGATTGATCTTTCTTGCAATAGGAGAAGTGCTTAGCTTTGGGTTCAATCTTGCGGTGTCCTTTCCCAATGTGATGGGGGCAGCAAGGCACGTATTGTATTGTTGCCATCGAGGATAACAAGATGGGTTTTATATCATATTGCATGAGTTTATCGCTCTACATCATGTCATCTTGCTTAAAGCATTACTCTGTTCTTATGAACTTAATACTCTAGATGCATGCTGGATAGCGATCGATGTGTGGAGTAATAGTAGTAGATGCAGGCAGGAGTCGGTCTACTTGTCTCGGACGTGATGCCTATATACATGATCATACCTAGATATTCTCATAACTATGCTCAATTCTGTCAATTGCTCAACAGTAATTTGTTCACCCACCGTAAAACTTATGCTCATGAGAGAAGCCACTAGTGAAACCTATGGCCCCCGAGTCTATTTTCCATCATATTAATATCCCGACAACAAGCTATTTCTGGCGCATTTTTATTTTGCTCTCTTTACTTTGCATCTTTATTATAAAAATACCAAAAATATTATCTTATCATATCTATCAGATCTCACTCTCGTAAGTGACCGTCAAGGGATTGACAACCCCTTTATTGTATTGGTTGCTAGGATTTATTTGTTTGTGTAGGTGCGAGGGACTCGTGCATGGCCTCCTACTGGATTGATACCTTGGTTCTCAAAAACTGAGGGAAATACTTACGCTACTTTACTGCATCACCCTTTCCTCTTCAAGGGAAAACCAACGCAGTGCTCAAGAGGTAGCAGAGACACCCACGTCCCATCAATCGCCACACATCGACCGAGGTCGCAGGCTGTTGGGGCCCGCGGCGCTCCGCACTTGTCCCTTGGATTTGCCTCGAAGCCAAGTCCAAGCGCGCCTTGGGCCGGGGGGCTACTGTCGGCGTCCTGGGAACGGGGGTCCCCAGACTTTCCTGCCTGCGGCCCACAGCGTGGCTCCACCGGCGGCCCCGTATGGCACATCTTCTTCAGCAAACCTTCAAGACCCTCGCGAGGGGCCAAGCCTCGTGAGGCGGACGACACAAGACCTCCTCGGGGGCGGCCTCACCAGGTTGGCTCGTGAGGGGCGGAGAGATCAATGCAAGGGACACCTCGCGAAGTCCCTGTGACGCAAGCCATGACGACCAAGGCGAGGCGGGTGCCAGCGCGCGCAGTGTACTCATTTCCTCTTTGGTGCTAAAGAGGCAAGCGCAGGCGAGCAGTCCCGAGGCATTAGGCAAAGGTTTCCATATCAATGCAACAAGACCAAGACTAGCAGGACGGCAGGATGAAGGTCACCGTGGAGCCCAGGACGGCGTCACCACCAGAGCCTTTGGCAGGCGAAGACCACCTTTAGTCAGGATAACTTGTACTAGTTGTCTCCCTTCAAAATTAGCCGTTGTTGGATCCCTTCCCGCTCAATATTTGGAACAGGACCAGGGCCTCTGTAAATAGGACTAGCCACAACAGTAGGAGGCAACGGAACTGACCCAGACTCAGATCATCCTCATCCACACAAGCTTAACGAGCTCAAGAACACCTCTCCTCAGGAGGCTGTTCTTCCCTTGTACTTGTTCATCCTCAGCCCAAGAGGCAATCCACCACACCACACTGGAGTAGGGTATTACACCACATCGGTGGCCCAAACCAGTATAAACCCTGTGTTCCTTGTTCTGCTAGTTCGATGCGCTGAGCCTTGAGATCGTGGTGAGCGTGTGAGCTAGGGGAAGGAGATATCTTAGTGCACACCCCAGAGTTCGAACCTTAAGGGTTTTGCCGGAACCCGAAATCCGACAACATCCTCTGACGATCATACCCCCCATAGAAAGCCATCTTCGAGCACAATCTTGCAACCACGCTCCTCGAGCTGACCAAGGCTTATGATGCTACACTTTAGCTTGGGAACATAGTACACATCCGCGAGTACCTTGTGACCGCCATTCTTCAACTCAAACAGGACAATACCTCGCCCAGTTTTTGGGGAACGCAGTATTTCAAAATTTTACCTACGATCACGCAAGATCTATCTATGCGATGCATAGCAACAAGCGGGAGAGTGTGTCCACGTACCCTCGTAGACCGAAAGCGGAAGCGTTAAGTAACGCGGTTGATGTAGTCGAACGTCTTCGCGATCCAACCGATCAAGTACCGAGTGCACAACACCTCCGCGATCAGCACACGTTCAGCTCAGTGACGTCCCTCGTACTCTTGATCCAGCTGAGGCCGAGGGAGAGTTTGGTCAGCACGATGGCGTGATGAGGGTGATGATGAAGTTACCGATGCAGGGCTTCGCCTAAGCACTACAATGATATGACCGAGGTGGAAATCTGTGGAGGGGGGCACCACAGACGGCTAAGACAACTATCAACTTGTGTGTCTATGGGGTGCCCCCTCCCCCGTATATAAAGGAGGGGAGGAGGAGAGGGCCGGCCCTCATAGGGCGCGCCAAGGGGGGAGTCCTACTCCCACTAGGAGTAGGTTTCCCCCCTTCCTAGTAGGAGTAGGAGAAGAAGGAAGAGTGTGACGCCCGGGTAATTAGGCTACAGTAATCCCACGCTAGTCGTGCCATGACACCTCGGTTACTGTTGCTGTCCTCGCAATAATTCGGAACCGTTCAAAATTCAAATTCAAATTAGTGACAACAATAAAAGTTTTCAAAACTTAAAACAAAAATGTTCGGTGGTTGCCGAATATTACTAGGGTAATTATGGTGCAACAAACACCTTTTTATAAAATGGCTAAATGGCTTAAAATGATTTAAACAGAAAAGGAAGAAATGATAGAAGAAAACAGAAAACAAACAAACAAACAAAAGAAAAAGGAAAAGGAAAAGAACCCCCGGCCAGCCGACCCAACTGGCCGGCCCATTCGGCCACCGGCCCAACTGGGCCACGACCTGCCAGGCCGGCCCAACCCCCCCTTGGCCCAACCGGCCTTCCCTTAACCCCACTCCCCCTCGGTCCAACCCACACCCCACCGACACTCCCCCCCCCCCGCTCCCAAAATATCTCCTCCCTCCCCTCCCCGATTGGATCGGGATCGAGGAGGAGGGCGCCATCACCGACGCCGCCCGGAGCTTGCCGCCACCTCGCCGTCCCTCCTCCACTCCGTCGCTCGTCCCCGTCGGCCTCCCCAAACTTCCCCGAGCCCGCTGCCCGTGCCCTACTCCCCTGTGAGCTCCCCCTCTCCTCGTCCGTCGCCGCGGTCACCGCACCGTGCGCTCGCGCCTGCCGTGGCCCGCACCGCCACATCCCCCTGCTGCCTCCGACGCGACCACCACCGCCCCTCGCCGGATCCGTCGCCCGCCGATCCCCCCTTTCCCCCCCTCAGGCCACGCCCCACGCCCAGCAGCCCGCCGCCTGCAGACACGACGCCACGCACGGCCACGCACAGGCCACGTCCGGTTCTCAGCCTGCTTCAATCGTCATGCTCCGGCGCCCGGCGCCGATCGCCGCCGCCCTCTCCCCCAGTCGCCTCGCCTCTCCCTCTCCTCCTCCCGTGCCGTCGCCGTCCCTCGTGACGTCGCTCGGGGCCGCGCCCCATCCCCTCGCACAACGCCGCTGCCCTCCACGTAACCCCTCACCGCGGCCTCCTCTCGCCCCGCATCGATCGTCCGTCGCCGCCCCCACGGCCGGACCCCTTCCGAAGAATGGCCTCGCCATGGGCCACTTCCTCCTCACCGGCGCCTGCTGGTCCGCCCGTAATGGGCGTGCCCTTCAGGCGCATCCGGCGCTATCGCCTGTGCCCGCAACCCGTCACCCGTTAAGGCCACTGGCCCAATGACAGCCGGGGCCCACCCCAGAACGCTTTAATAAAAAAAAGGAATAAAAAATATATATTAAATAAATAAATAAATAATAATTAAAACAATTAAAATATTAATTAATTAATTAATTAAGATAATTAATCCTGATTAGATTAACCTAATCACTAATTAAACTAATTAATCTGTTTTAGTTAATCTTAGTCAATGACAGTGGGACCCACACGTCAGGTTGACCAGGTCAATGGTCAACGTTGACTGCTGACGTCACTCTGATGTCATGCTGACATCATCATTTAATATTCTGGATAATGTTGGATTTAAATAAATAATTAAATAAAATCAGAAAATGATTAAATCTTTAGAAAATCATATCTTTTAATCCGTAACTCGGATTAAAATATTTTCAACATGAAAGTTGCTCGAACGACGAGGCGATTCCGGATCGCAAACCGTTCGTCCGCCACACCCCCTAACCTATCAAACTCGCAACTCCCCACGGCTCCTCCTTCGAAAGCAAAAACACCGGAATACTTCCGGATGTTTCTTAACCGGTACCACCTCATACCACGTTAGGGCACACCTAGCACAGCTCATTGTCACGTCCACGCATCGTCGTGTTTATGTTTGCATTGTATTCATTGTTTCTTCCCCTCTTATCTCCTAGAGACTACGAGACCGACAGCTGCTGCTGGCGATTCGACTCGGAGTTGACGACCCTCTCTCTTGCCAGAGCAACCAGGGCAAGCCCCCTTGATCACGGATATCGCCTACTCTCCTCTATACTGCTCTCATTAGAGTAGTGTAACATGTTACCGCTTTCCGTTATTCCTATCCTGATGCATAGCCTGTTTTTGCTACTTCTGTTGATAACTTACCTGCATTCCTAGTCGCCTAGTATAGGATGCTAGTATTTCCATCTGTGGCCCTACATTCTTGTCCGTCTGCTGTGCTATACTATCGGGCCGTGATCACTCGGGAGGTGATCACGGTATATACTATATACTTATACATGATACATGTGGTGATCAAGACGGGTCGGCTTGTGGAGCACCATGAGTGGATCTTTGTGGCGGGCGGCAGGGCAGGTTGAGTCCGCCTAGGAGAGAGGTGGGCCTGGCCTGCTCGGGCGTTCATGGATACTTAACATGCTTAACGAGATCTGGGTATTTGATCCGAGTCCGCTCACGGCCTATCGCACTAACCAACTCGTGGGAAAGATATGGGCACTTTCGATGTCGTGGTATCGGCCAAGCCTTCGTGGCGCCAACCGATCGAGTGGCGCTACGCGGATTGGAACATAAACCTGCTCTTGTATTAAGGGGCTAGTTACGCTTTCGGCACAGACGCATAGCGTGCATGTGTGCTATGGGCGATGGGCCTGCACCCTGTCGCTTAGGTTTAGACCGCGTGCTGGCCTCTCTGTTGTGCCTAGGTGGGGCTGCGGCGTGTTGATCTTCAGCGGCGGGCATGACCCGTAAAAGTGTGTCCGCCAAATGGGATCAAGCGTGTTGGGCTATGTGGTGCACCCCTGCAGGGAAGTTAATCTATTCGAATAGCCGTGATCTTTGGTAACAGGACGACTTGGGGTTGTACCTTGACCTTATGACAACTAGAACCGGATTCTTAATAAAACACACCCTTCCAAGTGCTAGATACAACCGGTGGTCGCTCTCTCTCAAGGCATTGAGGAGGGGATCGCCGGGTAGGATTATGCTATGCGATGCTACTTGGAGGACTTCAGTCTACTCTCTTCAACATGTTGCAAGACGGAGGCTGCGAGCGTAGTCTTGACATGATTAGCTATCCCCTCTTATTCTCGCATTCTGCAGATTCAGTCCTTTGAGATGGCCCTTTACACATATATCCATGCATATGTAGTGTAGCTCCTTGCTTGCAGTACTTTGGATGAGTACTCACGGTTGCCTTGTTCCCCTTTCCCCCTCTCTTTACCCGTTGCTACAACTGCACGATGGAGCCGAGAGCGAGGCGCCACCGTCGATGGCGACTACTACACTGGAGGTGCCTACTACTATGTGCAGCCCACGGCGACGACCGAGGAGTAGTTAGGAGGATCCTGCGGGAGGCCTGCGCCTCTTCGATATGTATCCCAGTTTGTGCTAGCCATCTTATGGCAACTTGTTTAACTCATGTCTGTACTCAAATATTGTTGCTTCCGCTGACTCATCTATGATCGAGCACTTGTATTCGAGCCCTCGAGGCCCCTGGCTTGTATTATGATGCTTGTATGACTTATTTATGTTTTAGAGTTGTGTTGTGATATCTTCCGTGAGTCCTCGATCTTGATCGCATACGCTTTGCGTGCATGATTAGTGTACGATTAAATCGGGGCGTCCTGAAGTTGGTATCGAGCCATTGCTGTGGAATCCCCTTCCACACTCCTTGGCCGAAGTCGAGTCTAGACTTTACAAAACTTTTACTAACATGGCTGTGCGGCCCATGGGCCCACGTTGCCATTGGGTGGTATTAGGATCTTTTACTCCTCGACCTTTACTCTGGTATTCTGAACTCTCTTCTATTCGGGTTAAACGAATTTTTTACTAAAATCTAACTTTAGGTTCTCGAAAATACTTTCTCCGAGAGGCCCTTGATCCGAGATGATCACCGATTGCACCGTAAGATTTGGAGATACTCTTTGATATTCTCTCGAGACTTTGTGCCCATCACTTTTGCTATTCCCGACCACCGATAAATCCTTATGGATAACTACTTACACTTGCCATTTTTACGATCATCCCCCATTGATATTGTTATTACAAGATACCCCGAAGTTTTCTCTATTGTTCTGAGAATACTTCGTGCCTACTGCCTAGCAGTTCTTTGCCACATGAATACCCCTTCAAATAAATCCTCGCACTTGTCGAGTATCCGCTCATCCCCAGTTGTTCATGAGTTTCACAAAAGTCTTTGAAATACTATTCAATCCTCCAAAAATCCTTAGTAGCTTATTGCTCTGCAATACTTGTCTGCTTGCGTTATGGATGCTCCCATATCACTAGCAATATTCATTAGTATCTTTTGACACCGTCATTTTGATCCTATTGATCACATGTGTGCGAACGCACACAATCATCTATCAACCCTTCTAAATTATCTTTCTTGCTCAGACGTCATTTTGAACATGAGCTGGTTCTCGACCAAACTATTTGTCGTCAATTGTGCCTCTGGTCTATACAACTTATCCATCCTTGATCAGAGCGATCTGCTTCTGATCCTTTGTTTTGGAAATCATAATTCCTTGGTTAATCTAAGCATCGAATTATTCCGATGTTCTATAATATGATGCTCGTGCATTCTTTCTTCCTCTGATGGAGTACCGATACTCACATCAGCTCCATTGTGGATCACCCGATCCATTTTTGGATTGTTATCCGATAGTGTCCTTCATATTCAATCACCTTGTGAGTTCTTCCCCTGATACATAGTGCCTCCGGTAAGTTGTATCCTCTGCTTGGCCAACCATGCTCTGCTTTCGGGCTTGTGTTATTTACTCTTGAAACTTGTGGCATATGTTTCTAAGAAGCCCCTATGGGTTGAACATATGCCTTCTCTAAACCGTGTGAACCCGAAAGTTTTCACGAGTCATACTCTTCTGGTGCTTCGCTAGATAAAATTTCAACACTGCAACTTCATCGAACGTGAGAAGTGAATGAAAGGTTATGCATTGGAGAAGTAGGAGTCGACCTTGAACTTGTGTTCATGCCCATGGACACGATGTAGATCTTATCATTAAAGCTTCCCTTAAATTAATTATTCCTTTGGTATAAGTTCATCTTATATCTGGGATCTGGCCTTTTGCAATCGTGGTTCCGACCATGTTCTCTTTTAAATACCATTTCTCGTGCAAGGTTAACCACTTGACTTCTATAGAGCAATACCCCAGTCCAACCTCTACTTTGATCTGTCATCGAGTATTACCCCCCTGGTACCTCGAGATTATCATGGAACTGCATAACATCTTATGAGTTCTTCATCAAGTGCTACATTCCCACTGATTCCAATTTTTCACGGGCTCTGAGTTATTAAACACTCAAAGACACCAATAACTGAACCGAGTCCGCACTACGGTTCAACAACTCTCCAGTAAGCTTCTATAAGTACGAGTTGTACCCGATCACGCCATTCCTAGCCTGTTTGGCTATATCATTGTCTTGATGATTTCAAACTGTGCTACCTGGTCCTTATTCCGGGAGCACCAGTTTCGACGATGAGCTAAGCTTACGTGATCTTCCTCGTCATACCATTTCTCCTTGACCAACAAACTTGATTTCGAGTTTGTGTCGTACCCATGGTTTCAATAACCTTTTGCTTCATCATTCCTTTGGCTTGATGTCATCGCCAATTGATTACATCTTCATGAATTCTCTCGACAAATGTGTCGTGATCATCATTAACCTTATGAGCTCTTCCAAGATATCAATTGAGTTCATGATGAGAAATACCATCCTTGCCCCGATGATTTGTGTTATCTTTGACCACTTTATTGCCTTCCGTCCAACACAAACTTGTTCGTGTTTTGTGTTATACCTTGAGTTCCTTGCTACCCAGCATTGTTCTTCTTTACCTTGGAGAATTACCGCCTTTTATGTCAAGAATGTCGTGGGAATTTCACCACCTCTCAAGAATTCTTGGTATGGTGATACTTCTCACCATCGCCATTCTTCTTGGGTCCTCGTGTTGGTTCCAACCCGGGTACCAACAAGTGAGCGGTGCTGTTTGGATTCCGCCCTTCAAGCAACCATATTGCTTTGAAGTTAATGGTCGACCGTTCATTCTTAGACTATTGATTATTGAATCAACATTCCAATGTTGGCCGTGCAACCCAGCCCATAGTTCGGGCACACCTTTCAACTAGTGATTGATGGTGTATGTTTTCCTCGAGCATACAACCTTATATCATTTGAATTGATAAGTGTCATCTTCTTGTTCACATTATCGTGGAAATCCATCCGTTGGAATTCTCGATGAATTGTCGCTGAGCCCATCAGCTACCTTCTCATCCCCTCCTTGGTTTAATGATGAACTATTGCTTCAGGAACCCGCTCCCATAGTTCATTTCCCGAGACTCTTGCAATGTCATTTCGTCGATTTATGTTGCACCTTTTCCTCTCGGACCCCCTGAGTCTGAGGTATTATGACACCAATTGGATATGAATCTCGGTCAGATATGATGGTTGGGACAACTTTCCAAGGGTTATGATGTTGATCCTTTGATGACCCGGTAACATGATGTCATGCCTAGCACCCCCCCCCCCCCTCGGCTGGAGGACCTATCATTATAATTTCTTTAGCAAGGCTATCCATTCTTCCATGAGGTAATGGTAAGACTTATTCTACAAGTTGTTCCTGATGAATCCTTCGTGTATCCAAAGTCTGATCTTCACCTGATGACCATGTCAATGCTATCTCGAAGCATGCCTGTGGTGCTCCGATTTTCAATAAGAACATTTGAAGCCCAATGCTAAATGTTTCTTGATCAACTATTCAAACACCGCTGTATGGGTAATGTCATGAAATTTCTCTCCCCTTACCTTAAGAGTTTTCTACATTATATCCTGTCATGGATATCGTGCTCTGCTTGTCCTTGGGAAGGATATACCCCTGAAATATGTGTTTAAACACATTTTCCTTTCCATTGTTCTGTTTCTGGAAATCACATTTTCCTTTCCATGGTTTTGTTTGACCTTTCTTGGGAATTATATGATCTAAGCAGAAAATAATTCCCAACATATGCAAACACCTCGTTGTACAACTCTGTCAGTGAGACCCTATCACTATTGTTGATGACATTCTGGTAACCACCGATGGATGAGAACTTTGCCTATTGGTCCGCCTCGTTCAACGAGCAGGAAAAATGGTTCTCTTCGTCCCTCACCCTTGGTACCGATGTTGTTGCCGACATAACCGTCAGACAATCCTCTCACATGCCTTACTTACATGGTCGTGCAAGACGTCACCGCCCTTCCTGCTTGTAACACACATTGTGGGCCCATAACCCACAGTTCCACAATCGAAGCCTGACTCTCCTGTACACCCTGTTTCCAAAGTTATTCCTCCCGCGTGGCCTCGTATGTAATTCATGAGCCACCTTCCGTGTGATCATCAACTCTGGTATTAAACACAATACCTATACCCGTTGCCTTGTTTCAGGCAATGATGATTGTCTATCCGTTTCAAACTTCTTATGGTACCTTCTTACTTTGCTCTCGATGTGTTTTATTTGTTCTACTCGAGAGATACTCTTATGATCATTCTTGGGATACCCCCCAAGATGATTTTCCCTTATACATTCAATTGTTGTAAAGCTGCCCCTTACCTATTAGTAAGTACGATGGAGTTCCCGAAGAAAGGACGACAACTTCATCATGATGACCTGAAACAGCAGAATGAAGACATCAATGTAATGGATCAACCTCTTCGAGAAGAACAAACAAGACCAAGAACACTCCCTAGAATTTCGTAACCCGAACCTTCCCCCTTTACTTCCCTCTTAAATCTCGGGACGAGATTTCTTGTAGTGGAGGAGAATTGTGACGCCTGGGTAATTAGGCTACAGTAATCCCACGCTAGTCGTGCCATGACACCTCGGTTACTGTTGCTGTCCTCGCAATAATTCGGAACCGTTCAAAATTCAAATTCAAATTAGTGACAACAATAAAAGTTTTCAGAACTTAAAACAAAAATGTTCGGTGGTTGCCGAATATTACTAGGGTAATTATGGTGCACCAAACACCTTTTCATAAAATGGCTAAATGGTTTAAAATGATTCAAACAGAAAAGAAAGAAATGATAAAAGAAAATAGAAAACAAACAAACAAACAAAAGAAAAAGGAAAAGGAAAAGAACCCCCGGGCCGGGCCGACCCAACTGGCTCTGCCCATTCGCCACCGGCCCAAGCTGAGCCACGACACCTTGCCAGCCGCCCAACCCCCTTGGCCCAACCGCCTTCCCTTAACCCCACTCCCCTCGGTCCAACCCACACCCCACCGACACTCCCCCCCCGCTCCCAAAATATCTCCTCCCTCCCTCCCGATTGATCGATCGGGAGGAGGCGCCATCACCGACGCCGCCGGAGCTCGCCGCCACCTCGCCGTCCCTCCTCCACTCCGCCGCTCGTCCCGTCGGCCTCCCCAAACTTCCCGAGCCCGCTGCCCGTGCCCTACCTCCTCCTGTGAGCTCCCCTCTCCTCGTCCGTCGCCCGGTCACCGCGACTGCTTTCGCGCGGCTGCCGTAGCCCGCACCGCCACAGCCCCTCGCCTCCCGACGCGACCATCACGCCCCTCGCGGATCCGTTGCCCGCCGATCCCCTTTCCCCATCGGTGGTCACGCGCCCATGCCCAGGCCGCGCCCAGACGCGACGCCACACACGGCCGCCCCCACGCCGCGGGCCTCGTCCGGTTCTCAATCGCCAGCAGTTCAAGCTCCGGCGCCCATGATCGCCGCGCCCTCTCCCCTGGTCGCCTCACCTCGCCTCTCCTCCTCCTCCTGCCGTCGCCGTCCCTCAGACGTCGCTCGGGGCGCGCCCGCCCTGTCCACTGCGTCGTCGCGGCCCCTCCACCAGAACCCCTCACGCGGCCTCCTCTGCCCCAGCATTGATCGTCCGTCGCCGCCACGGCCGGGACCCGCCCGGCAATGGCCTCGCCATGGGCCACTTCTCCTCAGACGGCGCCTGCCGGTCCGCCAGTAATGGCGTGCGCCCTTCAGGCGCGATCCGGCGCCTATCGCGAGTGCCCCCAACCCGTCACCCGTTAAGGCCCCTGGCCCAATGACAGCCGGGACCCACCCCAGAACGTTTTAATAAAAAAAGGAATTAAAAATATATTAAATAAATAAACAAATAATAATTAAAATAATTAAAATATTAATTAATTAATTAAGTAATTAATTAAGTTTATTAATCCTGATTAGATTAACATAATCACTAATTAAACTAATTAATCTATTTTAGTTAATCTTAGTCAATGACAGTGGGACCCACACGTCAGGTTGACCAGGTCAATGGTCAACATTGACTGCTGACGTCACTCTGATGTCATGCTGACGTCATCATTTACTATTCTGGATAATGTTGGATTTAAATAAATAATTAAATAAAATCAGAAAATGATTAAATCTTTAGAAAATCATATCTTTTAATCCGTAACTCGAATTAAAATATTTTCAACATGAAAGTTGCTCAGAACGACGAGACGATTCCGGATACCCAAACCGTTTGTCCGCCACACCCCCCTAACCTATCAAACTCGCAACTTTCCCCCTCCGGCTCCTCTGCCCGAAAACGCGAAACACCGGGAATACTTCCCGAATGTTTCCCCCCTTAACCGGTACCACCTCATACCACGTTAGGGCACACCTAGCACCGCTCATTGTCACGTCACGCATCGTCGTGTTTATGTTTGCATTGTATTCATTGTTTCTTCCCCCTCTTATCTCCGGTAGACTACGAGACCGACGCTGCTGCTGCCCAGTTCGACTACGGAGTTGACGACCCCTCTCTCTTGCCAGAGCAACCAGGCAAGCCCCCCCCTTGATCACCAGATATCTCCTACTCTCCTCTATACTGCTTACATTAGAGTAGTGTAGCATGTTAGTGCTTTCCGTTATTCCTATCCTGATACATAGCCTGTTTTTGCTACTTCTGTTGATACCTTACCTGCATTCCTACTCGCCTAGTATAGGATGCTAGTATTTCCATCTGTGGCCCTACATTCTTGTCCGTCTGCTGTGCTATACTATTGGGCCGTGATCACTCGGGAGGTGATCACAGGTATATACTATATACTTATACATGATACATGTGGTGGCCAAGACAGGTCGGCTGTGGAGCACCCAGAGTGGATCTTTGTGGCGGAGCGGCAGGCAGGTTGAGACCGCCTAGGAGAGAGGTGGGCCTGGCCTGTTCGGCGTTCGCGGATACTTAACACGCTTAACGAGATCCGGGTATTTGATCCGAGTCCAGCTACGGGCCTATACGCACTAACCAACTCGTGGGAAAGATATGGGCAGTCGGCGTCGTGGTATCAGCCGAAGCCTTCGTGACGCCAGCGACTGAGTGGCGCGCGCCGGATTGGAACATAAACCTGCTCTTGTATTAAGGGGGCTAGTTCTGCTTTCGGCCGCGTACGCAACGTGCATGTGTGCTATGGGCGATGGGCCCGCACCCTGTCGCTTAGGTTTAGACCGCGTCTGGCCTCTCTGTTGTGCCTAGGTGGGGCTGCGGCGTGTTGATCTTCCATGCGGCGGGCATGACCCGAAAAGTGTGTCCGCCAAATGGGATCAAGCGTGTTGGGTTATGTGGTGCACCCCTGCAGGGAAGTTAATCAATTCGAATAGCCGTGATCTTCGTTAACAGGACGACTTGGAGTTGTACCTTGACCTTGTGACAACTAGAACCGGATTCTTAATAAAACACACCCTTCCAAGTGCCAGATACAACCGGTGGTCGCTCTCTCTCAGGGCATTGAGGAGGGGATCGCCGGGTAGGATTATGCTATGGGATGCTACTTGGAGGACTTCAGTCTACTTTCTTCAACATGTTGCAAGACGGAGGCTGCCAGAAGCGTAGTCTTCGACATGATTAGCTATCCCCCTCTTATTCTGGCATTCTGCAGTTCAGTCCACTGAGATGGCCCTTTACACATATATCCATGCATATGTAGTGTAGCTCCTTGCTTGCGAGTACTTTGGATGAGTACTCACGGTTGCCTTGTTCCCCCTTTCCCCTCTCTTTACCCGGTTGCTGCAACTGCACGATGGAGCCAGGAGCGACGCCACCGTCGATGGCGACTACTACACCGGAGGTGCCTACTACTACGTGCAGCCCGGCGGCGACGACCAGGAGTAGTTAGGAGGATCCTGGGCGAGGCCCTGCGCCTCTTCGATATGTATCCCGCTTTATGCTAGCCATCTTATGGCAACTTGTTTAACTTATGTCTCGTACTCAGATATTGTTGCTTCCGCGACTTCGCCCTGATCGAGCACTTGTATTCGAGCCCTCGAGGCCCCTGGCTTGTATTATGATGCTTGTATGACTTATTTATGTTTTAGAGTTGTGCTGTGATATCTTCCCGTGAGTCCCTGATCTTGATCGTACACGTTTGCGTGCACGATTAGTGTACGATTAAATTGGGGGCGTCACAAAGAGGGAGAGAGGGAGAAGCAAAGGGGGGCTGGCCCCCCACCCCAATTCGGATTGGGCTTGGGGGGGCGCCCTCCACCTGGCCGCCTCCTCCTCTCTTCCAATAAGGCCCAATAAGGCCCGTTGACTCCCCGGGGGGTTCCGGTAACCTCCCGATACTCCAAAAAATGCCCGAACTCATCCGGAACCATTCCGGTGTCCGAATATAGCCTTCCAATATATCGATATTTATGTCTCGACCATTTCAAGACTCCTCGTCATGTCCGTGATCACATCCGGGACATCGAACTACCTTCGGTACATCAAAACACATAAACTCATAATACTGATCGTCATCGAACGTTAAGCGTGCGGACCCTACGGGTTCGAGAACTATGTAGACATGACCGAGACTCATCTCCGGTCAATAACCAATAGCGGAACCTGGATTCTCATATTGGCTCCCACATATTATACAAAGATCTTTATCAGTTAAACCGCATGACAACATACGTTGTTCCCTTTGTCATTTGTATGTTACTTGCCCGAGATTCGATCGTCGGTATCTCAATACCTAGTTCAATCTCGTTACCGGCAAGTCTCTTTACTCGTTCCATAATGCATCATCATGTAACTAACTCATTAGTCACATTGCTTGCAAGGCTTATAGTGAAGTGCATTACCGAGAGGGCCCAGAGATACCTCTCCGACAATCGGAGTGACAAATTCTAATTTTGATCTATGCCAACTCAACAAACACCATCGGAGACACCTGTAGAGCATCTTTATAATCATCCAGTTACATTGTGACGTTTGATAGCACACTAAGTGTTCCTCTGGTATTTGGGAGTTGCATAATCTCATAGTCACAGGAACATGTATAAGTCATGAAGAAAGCAGTAGCAGCAAACTAAACGATCATCTTGCTAAGCTAACGGATGGGTCAAGTCAATCACATCATTCTCTAATGATGTGATCCTGTTAATCAAATGACAACTCATGTCCATGGCTAGGAAACTTAACCATCTTTGATTAACGAGCTAGTCAATTAGAGGCATACTAGTGACACTCTGTTTGTCTATGTATTCACACATGTACTAAGTTTCTGGTTAATACAATTCTAGCATGAATAATAAACATTTATCATGATATAAGGAAATATAAATAGCAACTTTATTATTGCCTCTAGGGCATATTTCCTTCAGTCTCCTACTTGCACTAGAGTCAATAATCTAGATTACACAGTAATGGTTCTAACACCCGTGGAGTCTTGGTGCTGATCATGTTTTGCTCGTGAGAGAGGCTTAGTCAATGGGTCTGCAACATTCAGATCCGTATGTATCTTGCAAATGTCTATGTCTCCCTCCTTGACTTGATCGCGGATGGAATTGAAGCGTCTCTTGATGTGCTTGGTTCTCTTGTGAAATCTGGATTCCTTTGCCAAGGAAATTGCACCAGTATTGTCACAAAAGATTTTCATTGGACCCGATGCACTATATATGACACCTAGATCGGATATGAACTCCTTCATCCATGTAGGAATATAGGCATTGTATCTCATGCAATCATGTAGGATGTTTTACATCCGTACTTAGCGTCAGCTGATCTCTTTCCTTTTAGCTAGAGATATGGTCTTGGAGGTGAAGTATACTTGTGTATATATGTAACTATCCTATGGATCAATACAATGTGCTGCAATATTCCAAACTATCCTATCTTACATGGTATCAGTTTTTCCCGTTCTCGTGACCTCTTCCGCAGCTCATGCCTGAACCTTCCTCCCCTAGCCAAACGCCCTAGCCTGCTGCTGCCGCTGTCCTAGCCAGCCTCCCACTACTAGGAAAAGGCCTGCTAGTGGCGCACCTGTTTTGGCTACTAATGGCGCACTACAGGTGCGCCACTAGAATCACGCCATTAGAATTTTTTACTAATGGCGCACCCCTGGTGCGCCATTAGTATATCACACGGTGCGCCATTACTATCTGACTTAGTAATAGCGCACCACATATAGGGTGCGCCATTACTAACAATTTTTTAAACTTCCCGAAAGGTCACCCATCCTCACACTACTCCAGCCCGAGCACGCTTAACTTCACAGTTCTATCCAACCCCAGCACCACCTCACTTAACAGGCACTTGTTGATATATCTATCATATAAATCCTATTATACCTTATTGATGTCTATGACTTTGTTCATGTTTATGAATGTGATGAAATTTTGAAAAAATATTTCAAACTTCCCGGTCATATTACTAGTGACTTTGAAAAAATTACAAAAAAAAATTGAAAAAATAATTACAATTTTTTTCTGTTACTAGTGGTGCGCCACTAGTAAGTTTGAATTTTGTTTCATTTTCCCCCCTCTAGATCTTAAAAGCCCCGTATCTTTCGTTCTGTTAAGTTTGAATTCGGATGTAACTTTTCATATAAATTTTTTTTTCATCGGAGTTCGTATGCAAAAGTTATGCCCATTTTACAAATTCTCGAGAGATTTTGCAAAAAAGTCAGAAAATTCATGTTTGTAAATTTTGCTAACAACTAGACCACATATCACATGGGAATTGGAATTTTTATCATTTTCTTTTATTTTTTTGAAACTGAAAAGGCGGTCCGGGGGGTGCATTTGGTAACTCAGAAAGTTACCAATGGCGCACCACCTAACAGGTGCGCCATTAGTAACCCTGGTTACTAATGGCGCACCTGTTAGGTGGTGCGCCATTACTAGTTTTGCAAAAAAAATAAAAAAATAATTGTTAGTAGTGGCGTACCGCGGTTGTGGTGCGTCACTACTAGTTTTAACTAGTAATGACGCACTATACCTTGGTGCGCCATTACTAGTTTTGAAAAAAAAAGTAAAAAAATTGTTAGTAGTGGTGCACGGAGCGCGTGGTGCGCCATTACTAGTTAAACTAGTAATGGCGCACTTTGTGCCCTGCGCCATTAGTATTTTTGAAATATATATATATATATATATATATATATATATATATATATATATATATATATATATATATATATATATATATATATATATATATATATATATATATATATATATATAGTGGCGCACCATGGGTCTGGTGCGCCATTAGTGTCAATATAATCTATAGCCCTTTTCCTAGTAGTGTCCGCTGCCATGGAAGACTTCGGCGACCTCTTCTCCCACCCCTCGTCCCACCACTCCTCCACAACCTCCGGCTCCAATCACTCACCCCGCCCAGCCGCCCCTAGCGCCACCGCCGTACAACTCATCAACATCCGCAGCCATGTCCACATCACCCTTACCTTCGAAGAGTCAACCTTCTCGATCTGACAAACCTTCTTCAACCTCACCTTCCGCAAGCTTGGTCTTCTCGATCATGTTGATGGGTCGATTGATGCTCTCATGATGTTCGGTGACATCGAGTGGACCCAGATCGATCAGTGTATCATGTCTTGCCTCTACACCACCATCTCCAATGACATCCTGCACATCATCATCAAGCCCTCCGACATGGCCGCGAACGCATGGATGGTCATCGCCGAGCTCTTCCTCGACAACCGGTTACAGCGTGCTATCTTCGCCAAGCGGGGGTTCCACAACATCGTCCAAGGCGACATGTCTGTCGCCGCCTTCTGTAGCCACCTCAAGTGCCTCTCCGACACTCTTCGCGACGTCGGCTCACCGGTCTCCGATCAGGACATGCTACTCGCTCTCATCAACGGGCTGAACGACGACTTCGGCCATTGCATCGCGGCGCTCACCATCAACCCCGCCGGCCTCACCTTTGCGTGCGCCTGTGGTGCCCTTATCTAGGAGGAATGCCGCCTCTCCCGCGGCAGACATCGCGCCCACCTGACGGCTCTCATGGCCGATCAGTCCCGGCTGCCGGCTGCCGCTCCGAGCCTATGTCCCGTCACCCCTGTTGCTCCCTCCTCTGGTGGCGGTCGCACCCGCGGCAAGAAGAAGAAGAAGCAGGCCGCATCTCCTGCTAGCCCTCGTAGCACGGCCGCTCCTGCTCTTGATGCTCGCAGCACTCCGACGTGGCCTCTCGGAGGCTACCCGCTGTCGGGCATGTTCGCGGCGTGGCCACCCAACTGGCGCGCGCTTGGTGCCGGCCTGCTCGGGCCTCGCCCTAGAGCCTCATCACCGTACGCCTATGTGGCCCAACTCGGGCAGGCGGCCCCGCTAGGGTTCGGGCAGATGGCCCCAGCCGGTCCTGCCTACAGCCCCGTCCACCCCTACGGTTCCATCTTCCCCAGCTATGCGCCAGTCCCGCCTCATCATCAACCCCCTGGCATGGGACCAGACACAGCTTCACGCCGCCCTCAACTATCTCTCCATCCACGGCGGCGGTAGCGGGAATGACTGGTTCCTTGACACCGGTGCTACCTCACATATGGCGAACAATCCCGGTATCCTCTCTCACTCCAAACCTTACTCCACTTCCACCCGTGTCATCTTCGCTAACAGGGACTTCTTCCCATCACCCACACTGGTGATGTTTCTTTTCCCATGTCTTCTTTTCCTATTCATCTTTGTAATGTTGTTATTACTCCTAACCCCATCAAAAACTTGATTTTTGTTCATCGTCTTACCCGTGAAAATCCCATTACTGTTGAGTTTGACATGTTTGGTTTTTCTATCAAGGATCTTCTCACACGACGAGTGATTCTGCGATGTGACAGCCCAGACGACCTTTATCCACTCGTGTCCGGACCTCAAGCACTTTTCGCCGAAACCTCCGATCTTTGGCACCAACAGCTTGGACATCCGGGACACGTTGCTCTCTCCAAAACATTGTCATCTTTTGAGTTTTCTTGTAATAAAGCCATGTCTACAACATGTCATGCTTGTTGTTTGGGCAAGCACGTTAGGTTACCTTTCAAACAATCAGATTCTCAGGCTAGTTTCCCTTTTGCTCTTATGCACTGCGACGTATGGACATCTCCAATAAAAAGTGTCTTGGGTTTTCTTTATTATCTTGTCATTCTTGATGATTTCTCTCATTATATTTGGACCTTTCCATTACGTCACAAATCTGAAGTTTTTCCGCTTATCTCTCGTTTTCATGCGTTTGTTGCTATGCAATTTCAACGCTCCATCATGAGTTTTCAAATGGACAATGGCAAGGAATTTGATAATAATGCCTCTCGTGATTTCTTTGCTTCCCATGGCATTCACTTTCGGCTTTCTTGTCCAGATACCTCTCAACAAAACGGCCGCGGTGAACGCATCCTTCGGACTTTGAATGATAGTGTCCGTACTATGTTATTTCATGCTCATCTTCCTCCTCGATTTTGGGCTGAAGCTCTTAATACTGCCGCATACCTACTCAATCTTCGTCCTTGCCGCCCTCGCCACAACCAAATACCCCATGAACATCTCTTTGGGTTTCTTCCTTAGTATCAACATCTACGGGTTTTCGGTTGTTTGTGCTATCCTAACACTTCTGGCACCGCTCCACATAAACTAGCTCTTCGCTCCGTTGCATGCGTCTTGTTCGGTCACCCTCCTGACCACCGTGGCTATCGATGTTATGATCCGGTCTCACGTCACATACTAACATCACGACATGTCATCTTCGACGAGCGTGTTTTTCCTTTCAGGGACCAGGAGGAGGCATCTTCGTCGCCGGCCGACCGGCCACTTCTTCCTGATGTGGGCATCGCGCCCCCGCTAGTGGCTGCCCGCCGACGTGGCCCTCGGCCCGCCATGACCGCTCCAGGCCGTGCCTCGCCGGACGGGTGCCCTTCTGTGGCCGCCCCTTCGACATCTCAGGTGGCCACCCCATCGCCGTCTCGGGCACCCTCTATGTCGCCACCATCGGCTGCCCTGTCCGTGGCTCCCTCGGCTGAGGCGGCCCGTTCGATTGCCACGCCAGCCGAGTCGGCACCTCCCACGGTAGCTGCTTCGGTTGCCATAGCGGCCGTTTCTCCTGGGTCATTGGGTGATCCCTCCGTCTCGGCTGATACGCCCGAGGCTGCCACTACTGCTACAGCTGACTCTCTAGCTGCCTCGTCGTCGATGTCCTCGCCCTCTTCGTCACTAGCGCATGCACCGCCTGTTGTCCATGGTGCTCCGTAGCTGCGGCCCTCTGCCGTGTCCATTCATACCATGGCCACACGCGCATGGCAGGGCATCATCCAGCCCAACCAACGCTATGAGCAGGCCAATGTGGCCTCCATCGCGTTATCCACGGTACCTACATCCGTTCGTGCAGCTCTTCGAGATCCTACCTGGCGTGCCGCTATGCATGAGGAGTTTGATGCTTTGCAGGCCAACCGTACATGGACACTCGTACCTCGGCCTCGCGGTACCAACATCGTCACCGCAAAGTGGGTTTTTTGACACAAGCTCAAACCCGATGGTTTCCTGGATCGCTACAAGGCTCGTTGGGTCGTACAAGAATTCACTCAGCATGCTGGTGTTGATTTTGGAGAGACATTTAGTCCTGTGGTGAAGCCATCTACTGTCTGCACAGTGCTCCATCTTGCCGCCTCACGTCATTGGCCCGTTCATCAATTGGACGTGTCCAATGTGTTTCTTCATGGAGCACTACAGGAACGGGTTTATTGTTCTCAACCTTGAGGTTTTTTCGACACGGATCACCCAGAGCATGTGTGTTTATTGTCTAAGTCTCTCTATGGACATAGATAGGCTCCCCGTGCCTGGTACTGATACGTCTCCAATGTATCTATAATTTTTGATTGTTCCATGCTATTATGTATTCTGTTTTGGATGTTTAATGGGCTTTATTATACACTTTTATATTATTTTTGGGACTAACATATTAATCCAAGGCCCAGTGCAAATTGTTGTTTTTTGCCTGTTTCAGTGTTTCGCAGAAAAGGAATATCAAACGGAGTCCAAACGGAATGAAACCTTTGGGAGAGTTATTTTTGGAACAAACGTGATCCAGAGGACTTGGAGTGGATGTTAAGAAACGAGCTAGGAGGCCACGAGGCAGGGAGGCGTGCCTGCCCCCCCTTGGCACGCCCCCAACCTCGTGGGCCCCTCGTGGCTCCACCGACCACCTTCTTCCTCCTATATATACCTACGTACCCCGAAACCATCTAGGAGCACCACGAAAACCTATTTCCACAGCCGCAACCTTCGGTACTGATACGTCTCCGTCGTATCTACTTTTCCAAACACTTTTGCCCTTGTTTTGGACTCTAACTTGCATGATTTGAATGGAACTAACCCGGACTGACGCTGTTTTCAGCAGAATTGCCATGGTGTTATTTATGTGCAGAAACAAAAGTTCTCGGAATGACCTGAAGCTTCACGGAGATTATGTTTGGAAATAATAAAAATACTGGTGAAAGAATCAAGGCTAGGGGCCCACACCCTTTCCACGAGGGTGGGGGACGCGCCTGCCCCCCTGGGCGCGCCCCCTGCCTCGTGGGCCCCCTGGAGCTCCACCGACCTCAACCCCAACTCCATATATTCGTGTTCGGGGTGAAAAAAATCAGAGAGAAGGATTCATCGCGTTTTACGATACGGAGCCGACGCCAAGCCCTAAACTCTCTCAGGAGGGCTGATCTGGAGTCCGTTCGGGGCTCCGGAGAGGGGAATCCGTCGCCATTGTCATCATCAACCATCCTCCATCACAAATTACATGATGATCACCGTCGTGCGTGAGTAATTCCATCGTAGGCTTGCTGGACGGTGATGGGTTGGATGAGATTTATCATGTAATCGAGTTAGTTTTGTTAGGGTTTGATCCCTGGTATCCACTATGTTCTGAGATTAATGTTGCTATGACTTTGCTATGCTTAATGCTTGTCACTAGGGCCCGAGTGCCATGATTTCAGATCTGAACCTATTATGTTTTCATGAATATATGTGAGTTAGTGATCCTATATTGCATGTCTATAGTCACCTACTATGTGTTATGATCCGGCAACCACGAAGTGACAATAATCGGGACCACTCTCGGTGATGACCATAGTTTGAGGAGTTCATGTATTCACTATGTGTTAATGCTTTGGTCCGGTACTCTATTAAAAGGAGGCCTTAATATCCCTTAGTTTCCGCTAGGACCCCGCTGCCACGGGAGGGTAGGACAAAAGATGTCATGCAAGTTCTTTTCCATAAGCACGTATGACTATATTCGGAATACATGCCTACATTACATTGATGAATTGGAGCTAGTTTTGTGTCACCCTATGTTATGACCGTTACATGATGAACCGCATCCAGCATAATTCTCCATCACCGATCCAATGCCTACGAGCTTTTCACATATTGTTCTTCACTTATTTACTTTTCTGTTGCTACTGTTACAATCACTACAAAACCCAAAAATATTACTTTGCTACCGTTACCGTTACTTCCATATTACTTTGCTACTAAATACTTTGCTGCAGATATTAAGTTATCCAGGTGTGGTTGAATTGACAACTCAATTGCTAATACTTGAGAATATTCTTTGGCTCCCCTGGGGTCGAATCAATAAATTTGGGTTGAATACTCTACCCTCGAAAACTGTTGCGATCCCCTATACGTGTGGGTAATCAAGACTATTTCCTGGCGCCATTGCCGGGGAGCATAGCTCTATTCTTTGAGTTACTTGGGACTTATATCTGCTGGTCACTATGAAGAACTTGAAAGACGCAAAAACAAAAATTTATCCCTCAACCACGAGGGGAGGTAAGGAACTGTCATCTAGCTCTGCACTTGATTCACCTTCTGTTTTGAGTAAGCTTGCGACACCTAAACCTGCTTCTGCTATTAATTCTGATATGTCGCATGTTATTGATGATGCCACTTCTGCTATGCATGATACTTATGATGAAACTACTTCTATGCTTGATACTACTGTGCCACTTGGTGAATTACTTGATGACAACTTTCTAGGGCTAGAGAGAATGAAATTATTGAAACTGATAATATTGATGAAAGTGATCATGAAGACTCTCCCAATAAATATGTATTGCCTGTTGTGCCTGAGGGCTATGTTATGGATGAAGAAACTGCTAGAGACTTTCTTGCTTGCAATGATAGAAGTGATCTTAAGAAATTATTAGCCAAGCTGAAACAAAAAACTATGAATTCTAGAATGAAATATGATCCTGCTTATGCTACTTCACCTATCTTTGTTACTGATAAGGATTATGAATTCTCTATTGATCCTGGTATAATTACTTTGGTTGAATCTGATCCTTTCTATGGCTATGAATCTGAAACTGTTGTGGCACATCTTACTGAATTAAATGATATAGCCACCCTGTTCACTAATGATGAGAGAACCCGCTACTTTTATATCATTAAAATATTTCCGTTCTCATTAAAGGGTGATGCTAAGATATGGTTTAATTCTCTTGATCCTGGTTGTGTGCGTAGTCCCCAGGATATGATTTATTACTTCTCTGCTAAATATTTCCCTGCTCATAAGAAACAAGCTGCTTTAAGGGATATATATATAATTTTGTGAAAATTGAAGAAGAGAGTCTCCCACAAGCTTGGGGGAGGCTTCTCCAATTACTTAATGCTTTGCCTGATCATCCTCTCAAGAAAAATGAAATACTTGATATCTTTTATAATGGACTAACAGATGCTTCCAGAGACCACCTGGATAGTTGTGATGGTTCTGTTTTCAGGGAAAGAACACCGGATGAAGTTGAAATTCTATTGAATAATATGTTGACAAATGATAATAATTGGATGCTTCCTGAACCAACTCCTAAGCCAACTCCAAAGGAAAGGGGTGTTCTATTTCTCAGTCCTGAAGATATGCAAGAGGCAAAGAAATCTATGAAAGAAAAGGGTATTAAAGCTGAAGATGTTAAGAACCTACCTCCTATTGAAGAAATACATGATCTTAATTTACCGCCTGTTGAAGAAATACACGGTTTGAATTCATCACTTATTGAAGAAACACATGGTCTTGATAACCCGACACAGGTAGTAAAGGTAAATTCTCTCTATAGATATGATAAAGCTGAAATCCCTCCTACTAAGTTTGCTAGCCAATGTTTGGATGAGTTTGATAACTTTATGCTTAAGCAAGAAGACTTCAATTCTTATTTTGGTAGACAATTAAAACAAAATTCTTACATGATTGAACACTTGGATGATTATATGTCTAGAGTTAAAGGTGAATTTAAACTCATTAGTAAACATGCTTCTATGGTTACCACTCAAGTAGAACAAGTACTTAAAGCTCAAAACGATTTTCTCAATGAATTGAATAGTAAGGATAATGATTTTGCTGTTGGAGTGGCTACTAGAACTGGTAAGATGACTCAGGAACCTTTGTATCCTGAAGGCCATCCTAAGAGAATTGAGCAGGATTCTCAGAGAAATAATTTAGACGCACCTAGTCCTTCTAAAAAGAAGAAAAAGAAAAATGATAGGACTTTGCATGCTTATAGTGAACCTATTGTTGAAACACCTGAGAATCCAAATGATATTTCTATTTCTGATGCTGAAACACAATCTGGTAATGAGCATGAACCTAGTGATAATGCTAATAATGATGTTCATGTTGATGCTCAACCTAGAAATGACAATGATGTAGAAATTGAACCTGCTGTTGACCTTGATAACCCACAATCAAAGAGTCAACGTTATGATAAGATAGACTTTGTTGCTAGGAAACACGGTAAAGAAAGAGAACCATGGGTTCAGAAACCCATGCCTTTTCCTCCTAAACCATCCAAGAAAAAGGATGATGAGGATTTTGAGCGCTTTGCTGAAATGATTAGACCTATCTTTTTACGTATGCGTTTGACTGATATGCTCAAAATGAATCCTTATGCTAAGTATATGAAAGAAATTGTTACTAATAAAAGAAAGATACCGGAAGCTGAAATTTCCACCATGCTTGCTAATTATACGTTTAAGGGTGGAATACCAAAGAAGTTAGGAGATCCAGGAGTACCCACTATACCATGCTCCATTAAAAGAAACTATGTTAGAACTGCTTTATGTGATCTTGGAGCCGGTGTTAGTGTTATGCCTCTCTCTTTATATTGTAGACTTGATTTGAATAAGTTGACACCTACAAAAATATCTTTGCAAATGGCCGATAAATCAACGGCTATACCTGTCGGTATTTGTGAGGATGTGTCTGTTGTAGTTGCAAATGTTACTATTTTAACGGACTTTGTTATTCTTGATATTCCCGAGGACGATAGTATGTCTATTATTCTTGGAAGACCCTTTTTGAATACTGCAGGGGCTGTTATTGATTGCAACAAAGGCAATGTCACTTTTATGTTAATGGTAATGAGCATACAATACTCTTTCCGAGGAAACAACCTCAAGTTCATAGTATCAATTCTATTGGAAAAATTCCATCAATTATTATTGGAGGTTTTGAATTTCCTCTTCCTACTGTCAAAAAGAGATATGATATTCTTATTATTGGGGATGTGCATATCCCCGTTGAGGTAACATAGTGTTATTTGAAATTTCTCCGGTTCCATGTTATTCGGAATGAGTTTGTTAACAAGACCTGATCAACCTTGTTAGTGGATTCCTTTTGATGAGCATGAGATGGATGAAGTTAGAAGGCACAACCTTCTGTACCCTCTCTCTACTTTCTGTTATTTAGTTGAAATAAAGTAAAAATAGTATTTTCTATCTATTTTCTGAATTATCCGTGCAATATAAAAATACCCCGAAAATAAAAGTTCTCCAAATGCCCTGAAATTGAAATATGATTTTTTCTGGAATATTTGAGAATATCGCACTGTAACACATCGGGGAGCAAGCACTGGCACGAGGATCCGAGGCGCGCCTGGGGCTGAAATTGAAATATGATTTTTCTGGAATATTTGAGAATATCGCACTCGAACACAGCGGGGAGCAAGCACACAGGCACGAGGATCCAGGCGCGCCCCCCCTGGCGCGCCTGCCTCGTGGGCCCATGGTGGCTCCCTCCACTTATTCCTGCACCCACACACTTCTCTTCCTCCCAAAAAATCACCATCCAGCTCAAGCACGAGTTCTAGCTCATTTTGCTGCGATTTTCGATCCCCTTGCTCAAAGTACCTCTCACAAAACTGCTTTGGGGGATTGTTCCTTGCTATGTGACTCCTCCATTGGTCCAATTAGTTTTTGTTCTAGTGCTTTATACATTGCAAATTTTTGATGCTTAGGTGACCATGTTCTTGAGCTTGCATGTCAAATTTATATGATTCCAAGTAGTTCTAATGCATGATATAGGCTCTAGGCACTTGTAGGAGTAGTTGATATCAATTTTGTTGAGCTTGGTTCACTTTTATTTGAAGTTACTAACAATTTCAGAAATTTTCAGAAAATGATGAAGAGATTTTAAGGGGCTCATCGTGCCGAAGCTCGAAGGAAGCAGCGAGGTCCAAATATAATCTGCCTCGTACCGCGGAGGTTCGGCCGTGTGAATGGCCTTGCGATGATTTCTTGAGAGCAGCCAGGATTTATGATGATTTTTATGAGTTGGCTGAGAATGCAGGCCTTCCGACTTCCTCCGCGACCAACGTGAATAGTATCTCTTACTCACCAATACCTTTGTGCAAAATTTTCATTTCCATTCTAGGAGGTCACCACCTACGGTGGATTTTTCTTTATATGATGAGTATAAGGAGATGACCCTTCGTGAATTCTATGAGGTTTGCAAGTTACCTTTTCCGGGTTTCATAGAGGAACCACATCGTAATGATGTGGAGGGGTTTATTGATACAATTTCTATAGGGGAAACGAGGAAGGTTTCCGATGCACGAATCACTAGCATACATTTTCCTGTTCTACGTTACTTTGCTATATTTGCTAGTAGATGCTTAATTGGTCGTGGAAACTGTGGAAACCTGAGTGTCCCCGATATTATTATTTTGTGCCATGCCTTGTTTCGTGATGATACATTTAGTATGGGTTCTATTGTTGCAAAGTGGTTAAATCTTAACCGTACTAAGGGCCCCATCTTGGGAGGCATCTTCGCCTCACGCCTCGCTGCATACTATAACATACCTATTAGGCATTATGAGAAAGAAGAAAAATTGCTGCCTACTGTTTATTTAGATTATAAGAGTATGGTAGCGCATGATTTTATTGTTAAGAATAGGGAAAGGGCGCTTAGATACAAATTGTTGTTTGATAAAAGTCACCCTGAGACTATTACCCTGCCTGCTCCTTCCTTGTTTGATTTATCTGCAGATCAGTATCTCGTTCCGCTAGCTACCATCCAAGCATACCGGAACCCTACATCAGCCACAGAGCGAGAGTCGGAACCACAATTTGATCCTTCATGACAGTCTACTTATCAGTGGGATTCGGAGATGATTGCGAACTAGTGGCAGTCAGAATCTTCTTCTCTCAGTACGACCCCAACTACAACTTTGGATATCCGCCAGGCCATCCGTGGCAATAGACCAACTTAGGCCAAAAGCGTAAGCTTGGGGGAGTACGTATTTCCCACCGACATTACATTTATGTTCACACACTCATTGCTAGATGTCGGTGCTCATACTCTTTCACTGTAATATCCATGCTAGTTTATTTTCTTTTTCTTACTTTCTTCTTGTGTGTTTGATAAACCTTAAGGAAAACAAAAAAATTAGTAGTAGCTTTTAGCTAGTTTACTTTCTTGCTAGTAGTAATAATTAAAAGAAAACCCAAAATGATTTCCTGTTCTTCTTTTGCTTGTTGGGAGCTTTCCCGTGTAAATAGTTTTATTTCTTTTCTTTTCTTTGGGGGTCGATAGGAGAAGACCATGATTAAATTGTTGAAGTGGATCTTATATGCATTATTGTTGATTTAACCAAGAGCCCATATTGCCTTGTCTTCGCCTGTTTATTGAATGCACGCAGATTCCAGCTTAGTCCAATGCACGTGCACTATTATTATTATTCACATCGTTCGGTCGTTCAAGTGAAAGGCAATTACGGCGATATATGATGGACTGACTGAGATGAGAGAAGCTGGTATGAACTTGACCTCTCTTGTTTTTGTAAATATGATTAGTTCATCATTCCTGATTCAGCCTATTATGAATAAACATGTTTGCAATGACAATTAGAGATTATAGTTGCTTATGCCATGCTTAATTAGCTAGAAGCTTATAATGGTTTACCTTGCGTGCCAACATGCTATTAAAATGGTTGTGATGTGGTATGATGGGGTGGTATCCTCCTTTGAATGATTTAAGTGACTCGACTTGGCACATGTTCACGCATGTAGTTGAAACAAATCAACATAGCCTTCATGATATTTATGTTCATGGTGGATTATATCCTACTCATGCTTGCATTCAATGTTTATTTATTTTAATGCATGTTCGTGACTGTTGTCGCTCTCTAGTTGGTCGCTTCCCAGTCTTTTGCTAGACTTCACTTGTACTAAGCGGGAATACTGCTTGTGCATCTAATCCCTTAAACCCCAAAGTTATTCTATATGAGTCCACAATACCTTCCTATATATGCGGTATCTACCTGCTGTTCCAAGTAAATTTGTATGTGCCAAACTCTAAACCTTTAAATGGAATTCTATTTTGTATGCTCGAATAGCTCATGTATCAACTAGGGCTAATGATGCGGAGCATCCCTCACTCATCCCCATGGACGTACCTACATCTTCCTCAACACCACTTGGACCCATGACTCGAGCTCGAGCTAAGGCTATCGAAGATAAGGTGAACTCGCTCCTCTCCGAACTTCCTCTCTCTACTCATGAGACTTGGCTACTACCTCATATGGACACTCTGTGCGTGATCAGGTACCTGGAGGAGAGCCACGGGATAGCTACACTCAATGGCCAAGGTGACAAGGACGCCAAGCATGGACATCAAGAAGAAGGGCCATTTGTGAAGCTACATGCACTGGACAACTGGTCGGTCCCGGACGTCCGAGCCCTGGGAGATGCTACAGCGAGGGAAGGAAGACAGGACAGGGCTACAGGCCACGGACGACCGGCCGCGCCCGGACGTCCGACGACTCCCAGGTCCCGGACGACCGACGCCCTCCGGACGTCCGGCAACTCGGCACCTGAATGGAAGTTCACGGAAGACCGAAGCCACCGGACGACCGGACGTCCCGCACCCGAGCCGAATCTACGGACGTCCGACGACCTACGGACGTCCGGACCGTCCCTAAGCCCCGGACGTCCGACGCCTTCCGGACGTCCGACACCTGAGTGACCGCAGCCATGGGCAAAAGCCCTTGTACCCCTTCACTTTGATCCCCATTTGCACTAAGACTATAAATAGACCTCCTCCTCCTAGTTAGGGGCAGCATTGGTTTAGCTCATATTTTGTGTGAGAGCCTTGCTCATCCACTTGGTTACTTCTCCTCGGAGCTCACGACCTCTTCGGAGAAGATCCCCCAAGCGGATTCAAGACCCCTTCAAGGGAAGACAATCAAGACCTCCTCACGGAGAAGAACGGCTACCTTTGTATCTTTCCTTTGTTGATTTTGAATCTTGTGCTACCTTATGTGTTCGGTGATCTAGCCCTTGTGTGATCAATCACTTGTCGGTTGAGTGTTTCTCTCGTTCCTCCCTTTGTTTTTCTCCGTGTGTTCTTCCGCTCGTTCATCGTGTTTCCCGTAGGATCCACTCCAAATGTTAAATATCGGCCCCATAGGGATCCGCCCAGCATCATCTATGGTATCATGAGCCACGTTGATCACGTTTTTGGAGCCCCTACCCCGTGTTTTCTAGCTTGATTTTGTTGTTTTCGTCCTAAATCCAAAAATTCCTCACCAAAAATAGCCCCAATTTTTTTTGTTATTTATTGGTGAGTTGAGATTTTGTTGGATTTGGTCCATGGATTTGAGTTGCTACGTGTGGATCTAGCTTTCCCCACCCTTCCCACCCTTTTCCATCCATTAATCTGCTTGATTTTGACCTCACCATCTTCCTCCACCCCAAAATCGCGTTGTTCATCCCGTGCCCGATTTTCGCCCAGGCACCGGACGATCGGACCCTGCCGGAAGTCCGACGACTGGACGACCGTAAAAACCGGATGTCCGTGAAACTCTGACGAAACTGAACATTGGTCAGTTCGGCCACCACCACAACCCCACCTTCCACCACATCTTCCAAAACCACATACTCCACCATCTTCCACAATACCGCCTATGACGATTTTGACACGTTTTGGTCCTTAAGATTTTGAGTTGTGGTTCCCGTGTCCTATTGTGTTTCGGCTATTTAGGTACGGTTCGACATCATCATCACCACGGCTCATCGTCGCAAGGGTCTCATCATCGCCAAGGACGGTAACTTCGACGACATCTTTGTCATACCTTGCAATTGCATTGATACCCACATGGCCTTACTTTTGCGGAGCTTACCCATCGAGACTAGCTATTGAGTATTGCCGGCAATGTGACTTGTGCACATTAGTGATCGTACTCCATAGCATACATACCATACCACCGTGGTGCATATCTTGGGATCCACTTGTGTGTCACAAAGTTTTCATAGCATACACAATTGCTCTCTTGGTTCGTGAAGTTTTGCATGAGAAAAGAGCTCAAAAGTGAAAGAGCCACACAAGATTTTAAGCAAAGAGGAAAGATAAGCAAAGAGATTATGAGCAAGAACCATAGCATCATACTACATTAAGATTGTCATATTGGATCATCTTGGATCATAGCACTGAAATACCATACATATAGCAAAAGTGGGATAGAGATAGTTGCATTTTTGCCTAGTAGGTTGTGCACAAGTTCCGTATCCGCCTACTGTGCAATCGTGCTAGCGTCTCTCTAGTATTGTGCAACAAGAGCATTTTCGTGGATTCCACATTTTGGCTCACTTTTGGTTTGCACAATCCCACTTATCTATTTGCGTGTGTGTTTCCATGTACCATTATTGGCTTGGTCTACTTGTTGCATTTGCAAATTTGTGAACCTTTTCCAACATTATTGAAGATCACTTACAATTGCATCAAATTTTGTGCCACCATCCTCACCAAGCTCCACCATAAGATTTTATTTGTGTAGGTGTGAGAACCGACAAGGATTGGTACCAATAGTGTTATTTCATTGTCCGCATTTGAGTGAACTTGATTCATCATCAACATTGTTCAAAGGTACATTGGTATAAGTTCTTCTCCTTCTACCACTCACATTTTTGCTTAGAATGATGGATAGGCCGAGTACTTCTACCAACCCACTCTTCATCGAGCAAGACGACGACATGTCATCATACGTCACCAAGAGCCACCTCTTTGGTACACAACAAGCGTTATATAAAGAGCAACAAGCAATGAACGACCACATCGACAACCTTGCCACCGACTTGCGACTCTCCGAGCAACGTACACGAGACTACTTCGATAACAAGCTCGACGCCCACAAGCAAGAGAACGATGCAAGAATGGACGAGATCCGCGCCTTGTTGGTGAACTGGCCTCCTTCTACATCGTCTTACTCAAGACGGAGCCACTCAAGTCGACACTCCGACGACTCCCTTTCCGGTTCAAGTACACCTACTTCGAACACTCTTCGTCGTGCCGCGCGTCAAGACCGTCAAGCAAACCGCAATCCTCTACACGACACCGACTCTCAAGAGCATCGACACTGTCAAAACAAAGCTACATTTGCGCAAGCACAAGAACGGCAACGCCTACGACGCCAAGAGGAAGAACGAGCGCGTCTACACCAAGAGGAACAAGACGCCGAGGCTCAACGTCTTCAACAACAACAACGAGAAGCGCAAGCTCTTGAGGCGCAACGTGCCCTTCAAGAATCAAGTCGAGCCATCACCAACCGCAATCGCAAATGGCGCAATCAAGAGGAAGCCCTTCGAGAAGAAATCCACGAGAGGAACTACCAACCCCATGTGCAACATCAAGCTCCTCAAGCTCCTCCACAAGCTCGTCAAGCTCCACCTCAACCTCAAGTTCAACAAGAGCAAGTTGATCATGGACTTCCTCCACACCAAGAGCAACATGAAGATGATTGCCATCCACGTCAAGGGCGTCATCATCACCATCGCCAACAAAACAATGAAGAACAACGCTATGGAAAGCTAAAATTCACCATGCCCAAGTTCAATGGAAGCAATGATCCCGAAGAATACCTCTCATGGGCATTGAAGGTCGACAAAATCTTTCGTTTGCACAACTATGAGGAAGAGAAGAAGATCGCTATGGCATCACTTGAGTTCCAAGACTATGTGCTCATATGGTGGGAACAAATCATTGAGCGGCGACAAGCAAGAGGTGAACCTCCAATCACCACTTGGGCTCAAATGAAGGATGTCATGCGAGCACGTTTTGTGCCCACCTACTACAACCGCGACCTCTTCAAGAAACTCCAACTCCTCAAGCAAGGAACAAAGAGTGTTGAAGAATACTACAAGGAAATGGAGATAGCCATGATTCGAGCCAATGTAAAGGAAGATGATGAGCAAACAATGGCACGTTTCTTGAATGGACTCAATCATCCCATCAAGAAGATCGCCGATTTCCAACCCTACTCCAACCTCATTGAGCTCGTGCATCAAGCTACAAAGGCGGAACGTCAAGTGCAAGATGACTTCAAGTACTCCAAGTACTCATCCAAGACCTACGGCTTCTCCAACAACCAAGCTTCAACAACTACTCCAACATCTACTTCAACCAAGCCTTCTCCAAGCAATGGCGACAAGTCAAGTTACAAGAAAACTTCGACAAGTTCAAGTCGTATTCCTCCTACAACAAGCAACTTCAAGCCGCGTGCTTCATCATCTACTCCAACTGATGAGACCGTCAAGACAAGCTCCTTCAAGTGTTTCACTTGCGGCGGCCAAGTCCACAAGTCCTATGAATGCACCAACAAGCGCACCATGATCCTCAACGACGATGGCACCTACGACTCCATGAGTGATGAGGAGATGGAAGCTCTTGAGCAAGTGGCCATGCACCGGCGAGTGAACGAGGATGAAGATGATCAAGTCTTTTGTGATGAGGATTTGAGCCCCGCTCTCGTTGTCTCCAAGGTCTTGACTCTTCAACATCAACAAGAAGAAGACCAAAGATGCCACATCTTCCACACAAAGGCCGACATCAATGGAAGCTCCATCAAGGTCATCATAGACGGAGGTAGTTGCCACAACTTGGCAAGTGAAGAACTATGCTCCAAGCTTCAATTGGTCAAGAGGAAGCACCCGCACCCCTACAAGGTTCAATGGCTAAGTGACTCCGTCACTATATGAGTTGAGCATACGGTCCAAGTCTCCTTCAAAATTGGTGCATATGAGGACACTTTAGAGTGTGATGTGGTCCCAATGACCATCTGCCACCTCCTTCTTGGTCGACCATGGAAATTCGACTGTGGTGTCTTCCACAACGGACGTACCAATCACTATAGTCTCAAGATGAAAGGGAAGGAATATGTGCTACGACCTATGTCTCCTAGTCAAGTGATAGCCGACAAGCAAGCCACCCATCATGGAGAGAAGAGTGAGAAAGTGATCCACCCAAAAGTGAGTGAGAGCCACAAGCCAAACTTGAGCGCCTCTTCGCCTAGAGAGAAAAACCTCATCCTATTTGCCACCAAAAGTGAGATGAGAGAAGTGTGTGAGAACCCATCGAGTGTGATGCACTTTGTCCTTGTGTGCAAGGATGGAGAGCCAACAACTAACACCTCTCATGAGCTACCTTTAGTGTTTCAATCTCTTTTGCAGGAATTACAAGATGTTTTCCCCGATGAGCTACCTCCGGGTCTACCTCCTCTATGAGGCATTAAGCATCGAATCGACCTCATCCCCGGAGCGCCACTTCCAAACAAAGCTCCATACCGTGTCAACCCCGAAGAAACTAAGGAGATTCAACGGCAAGTACAACAACTCATCGACAACGGTCATGTACGTGAAAGCTTAAGCCCTTGTGCCGTTCCGGTTATACTTGTGCCTAAGCCCGATGGAAGTTTCCGCTTGTGTTCCGATTGTAGACCTATAAACGCTATTACCGTTTGCTATAGGCATCCCATTCCTTGCTTAGATGATATGCTTGTTGAACTTAGTGGAGCCAACTTTTTCTCAGGAGCCAACTTTTTCTCAAAAATTGATCTTAAAAGTGGCTATTATCAAATCCTCATTCATGAAGGTGATGAATAGAAAACTGCTTTCAAAACCAAATTTGGCTTATATGAGTGGTTAGTGATGCCTACTGGTCTATCGGAGGCTCCCGGTACTTTCGTGCACCTTATGCATTATGTGCTTCGCCCTTATATTGGAGTCTTTGTTGTGGTTTACTTCGACGATATTCTTGTGTTTAGAAAAACCATGAAAGAACATCTTAATCATGTTAGGGCTGTTTTGCAAACCTTTCGCAAGGAACGTCTTTATGCAAACATGAAAAAATGCACGTTTGGTGTTGACAAAGTGGTTTTCTTGGGTTTTGTTGTATCCTCACAGGGTGTCCATGTTGATGAATCTAAAATTCAAGCAATTAAAACTTGGCCCCAACCCACCAATTTGCAACAAGTGCGTAGCTTTCTTGGTCTTGCGGGTTTTTATCGTCGCTTTGTGAAAGATTTTAGCACTATTGCCGCTCCTTTGCATGCTTTGAGTAAGAAGAATGCTCCCTTCATTTGGGGATCTTTGCAATCCACTGCTTTTGATGTGCTCAAGTCTTTGCTTACTCATGCTCCGATTCTTGCTTTGCCCAATTTGACAAAACTTTTTAGGTTCATTGTGATGCAAGTGGTACCGGAATTGGCGGAGTTTTGATGCAAGAAAAACGAGCCATTGCTTATTTTAGTGAAAAACTCTCCGGTGCTCAACTTAACTATCCCATATATGACAAAGAATTGTATGCTTTAGTACGTGTGCTACATGTTTGGGAACATTATCTTAGACCTCATGAGTTTGTCATACATACCGATCATGAAACGCTTAAGTATTTAAAAGGTCAAACTAAGTTGAACAAGCGTCATGCTAAATGGAGTGAATTTATTGAATCTTTCCCCTATGTGATCAAGTACATTAAGGGTAAGGAAAATGTCGTTGCGGATGCACTTTCACGCATATGCACGCTTGTCACTAAACTTGAGTTGAATGTTATTGGTTTTGAGCACATCAAAGACTTGTATGCTAATGATCCATTTTTTGCTATTCCTTATGCTAAGTGCTTGAGGCATACTTCTTGGGAACAATATTATATCAGGGATGCTTATCTTATGAAAGCTAACAAACTATGCATTCCCGAGTCTTCTCTTTGTTTGCTCCTTTTGCAAGAGGCTCATGGAGGCGGACTCATGGGACATGTTGGACGAGATAAGACATTCGCCACGCTCTCCAAGAACTACTTTTGGCCCAAGATGTTTCGAGACGTCTCACGCTTCACCACCCGATGCTCTACATGTCGCAAAGCTAAGTCTAAAGCTCAATCTCATGGTCTTTACATGCCTCTTCGTATTCCTTATCAACCTTGGGAAGACATTAGCATGGATTTTGTACTTGGTTTGCCTAGCACTCAAAATGGAAAGGATTCCGTGTTTGTTGTTGTGGATAGATTTTCTAAGATGGCACATTTCATTCCTTGCAACAAGATAGACGATGCTTCATACATTGCAAATCTCGTTTGTAGGGAAATCTTGCGACTCCATGGAGTACCAAAGACAATCGTCTCCGATCGTGACGTCAAGTTCTTGAGTTACTTTTGGAAGACCCTATGCGCCAAGCTCGGAATCAAGCTCTTGTTCTCATCCGCATACCATCCTCAAACCGATGGCCAAACGAAGGTGACGAACCGGACACACTCTCCACTCTACTTCCCGTGTTGATCAAAAAGAACATCAAGGAGTGGGAAGCATGTCTACCCATCGCCGAGTACGCCTACAACCGTGCAAGACATTCGACTACCGGCAAGTCCCCCATCGAGGTCGTCTACGGCTTCAACCCGTTGTCCCCATTGGACATTCTACCTCTTCCTCTACAAGAGCGCACCAACATGGATGCGAGTGCACGGGCAAGCTACATCAAGAAGATGCATGAGGATACAAGGCACACCATCGAGCGCCAAATACACCGACTAGCGACCAAGCTCAACGTCAACAAGCAACCCATGGTCTTCAACATTGGTGATCTAGTGTGGCTACACCTTCGCAAGGACCGCTTCCCTAACGAACGCAAGTCCAAGCTTCTCCGTCGAGCCGATGGACCTTTCAAGGTGCTGGCACGCTACAACGACAACACCTACAAGATCGACCTACCACGAGACAAGTACAATGTGAGCGACATCTTCAACGTCAAGGACCTCGCGCCATACCATGGAGATGAAGCTTTTGATCCGAGGTCGGATCTCTCACAAGGGGGGGGGGGATGATGCGGAGCATCCCTCACTCATCCCCATGGACGTACCTACATCTTCCTCAACACCACTTGGACCCATGACTCGAGCTCGAGCTAAGGCTACCGAAGATAAGGTGAACTCGCTCCTCTCCGAACTTCCTCTCTCTACTCACGAGACTTGGCTACTACCTCATATGGACACTCTGTGCGTGATCAGGTACCTGGAGGAGAGCCACGGGATAGCTACACCCAATGGCCAAGGTGACAAGGACGCCAAGCATGGACATCAAGAAGAAGGGCCATTTGTGAAGCTACAGGCACCGGACGACCGGCCGGTCCCGGACGTCCGAGCCCTGGGAGATGCTACAGCGAGGGAAGGAAGACAGGATAGGGCTACATGCCACGGATGACCGGCCCCGCCCGGACGTCCGACGACTCCCAGGTCCCAGACGACCGACGCCCTCCGGATGTCAGGCAACTCGGCACCCGAATGGAAATTCACGGAAGACCGAAGCCACCGGACGACCGGACGTCCCACACCCGAGCCGAATCTACGGACGTCCGACGACCTACGGACGTCTGGACCGTCCCAAAGCCCCAGACGTCCGACGCCTTCCGGACGTCCGACACCTGAGTGACTGCAACCACGGGCAAAAGCCCTTGTACCCCTTCACTTTGACCCCCATTTGCACTAAGACTATAAATAGACCTCCTCCTCCTCCTAGTTAGGGGCAGCATTGGTTTTGCTCATATTTTGTGTGAGAGCCTTGCTCATCCACTTGGTTACTTCTCCTCGGAGCTCACGACCTCTTCGGAGAAGATCCCCCAAGCGGATTCAAGACCCCTTCAAGGGAATACAATCAAGACCTCCTCACGGAGAAGAACGGCTACCTTTGTATCTTTCCTTTGTTGATTTTGAATCTTGTGCTACCTTATGTGTTCGGTGATCTAGCCCTTGTGTGATCAATCACTTGTCGGTTGAGTGTTTCTCTCGTTCCTCCCTTTGTTTTTCTCCGTGTGTTCTTCCGCTCGTTCATCGTGTTTCCCATAGGATCCACTCCAAACGTGAAAGATCGGCCCCATAGGGATCCGCCCTACATCAGCTCTCAGTATCTTCCATGCTAGGTGGGTTAATCTCAAGAGGAGTGGACTCCGCTCCTCACTCACGAGAAAATGGCTGGTCACCGGGATGCCCAGTCCCATGCTTTATGCAAACTAAATCAAAATAATTGCAAACAAAACTCCCCCGGGACTCTTGTTAGTTGGAGGCACTCTTTGTTTCGAGCAAGCCATGGATTGATGCTTGTTGGTGGAGGGGGAGTATAAACTTTACCATTCTGTTTGGGAACCGCCTATAATGTGTGTAGTATGGAAGATATCGCCATCTCTTGGTTGTTATGTTGACAATGAAAGTATGCCGCTCAAAATATTATATATCTCTGTTTTGAAATCGAGCTCTGGCACCTCTACAAATCCCTGTTTCCCTCTGCGAAGGGCCTATCTATTTACTTTTATGTTGAGTCATCACCCTCTTATTAAAAAGCACCAGCTGGAGAGCAGCACTGTCATTTGCACCCATTACTATTAATTTATATTGGGTATGACTGGATCTCTTTTACCATGAATTACAATGTTTAGTCAGTCCTTGATCTTTAAAGGTGCTTTCTGTTTATGTTTTGCGGTCTCAGAAATGGCTATCGAGATACCATCTTGTTATATCATATCATGATTGTTTTGAGAAAGTGTTGTCATCCATTTATTATTATTGCTCGCTAGTTGATTATGCCATTGACATGAGTAAACATGAGACCTAAGTGTTATTGTGAATATGGTTAGTCAGAATCTTTGCTGAAAACTTGAATGCTGGCTTTACATATTTACAACAACAAGAGCAAACAGAGTTTGTAATTTTTTTCTTTATCACTTTCAATTTATCAACTGAATTGCTTGAGGACAAGCAAAGGTATAAGCTTGGGGGAGTTGATACGTCTCCGTTGTATCTACTTTTCCAAACACTTTTGCCCTTGTTTTGGACTCTAACTTGCATGATTTGAATGGAACTAACCCGGACTGACGCTGTTTTCAACAGAATTGCCATGGTGTTATTTATGTAAAGAAACAAAAGTTCTCGGAATGACCTAAAACTTCACGGAGATTATTTTCGAAATAATAAAAAATACCGGTGAAAGAATCAAGGACAGGGGGCCCACACCCTTTCCACGAGGGTGGGGGGCGCGTCTGCCCCCTGGGCGCGCCCCCTGCCTCATGGGCCCCCTGGAGCTCCACCGACCTCAACTTCAACTCCATATATTCATGTTCGCGGAGAAAAAATCAGAGAGAAGGATTCATTGCGTTTTACGATACAGAGCCGCCGCCAAGCCCTAAACTCTCTCGGGAGGGCTGATTTGGAGTCCGTTAGGGGCTCCGGAGAGGGGAATCCGTCGCCATCGTCATCATCAACCATCCTCCATCACCAATTTCATGATGCTCACTGCCGTGCGTGAGTAATTCCATTGTAGGCTTGCTGGACGGTGATGGGTTGGATGAGATTTATCATGTAATCGAGTTAGTTTTGTTAGGGTTTGATCCCTAGTATCCACTATGTTCTGAGATTGATGTTGCTATGACTTTGCTATGCTTAATGCTTGTCACTAGGGCCCGAGTGCCATGATTTCAGATCTGAACCTATTATGTTTTCATGAATATATGTGAGTTCTTGAGCCTATCTTGCAAGTCTATAGTCACCTACTATGTGTTATGATCCGGCAACCCCGAAGTGACAATAATCGGGACCACTTCCGGTGATGACCATAGCTTGAGGAGTTCATGTATTCACTATGTGTTAATTCTTTGGTCCGGTACTCTATTAAAAGGAGGCCTTAATATCCCTTAGTTTCCGCTAGGACCCCGCTACCATGGGAGGGAAGGACAAAATATGTCATGCAAGTTCTTTTCCATAAGCACGTATGACTATATTCGGAATATATGCCTACATTACATTGATGAATTGGAGCTAGTTCTGTGTCACCCTATGTTATGATTGTTACATGATGAACCGCATCCGGCATAATTCTCCATCACCGATCCAATGCCTACGAGCTTTTCACATATTGTTCTTCACTTATTTACTTTTCCTTTGCTAGTGTTACAATCACTACAAAACCCAAAAATATTACTTTGCTACCATTACCGTTACTTCCATATTACTTTGCTACTAAATACTTTGTTGCAGATATTATGTTATCCAGTTGTGGTTGAAGTGACAACTCAACTGCTAATACTTGAGAATATTCTTTGGCTCCCCTTATGTCGAATCAATAAATTTGGGTTGAATACTCTACCCTCGAAAACTGTTGCGATCCCCTATACTTGTGGGTTATCAGGTACCCGTGAGATCCCATGTTGGGGCCTTTTTCGGCGCTCCGTCGGAGGGGGAATCGACCATGGAGGGCTTCTACATCAACACCATAGCCTCTCCGATGATGTGTGAATAGTTTACCATAGACCTTCGGGTCCATAGTTATTAGCTAGATGGCTTCTTCTCTCTCTTTGGATCTCAATACAAAGTTCTCCTCGATCTTCTTGAAGATCTATTCGATGTAACACTTTTTGTGGTGTGTTTGTCGAGATCCGATGAATTGTGGGTTTATGATCCAGATTATCTATGAACAATATTTGAATCTTCTATGAATTCTTTTATGTATGATTTGGCCTACTAGATTGATCTTTCTTTCAATGGGAGAAATGCGTAGCTTTGGGTTCAATATGCGGTGCTCGATCCCAGTGACAGTAGGGGAAACGACAAGTATTGTATTGTTGCCATCGAGGATAAAAAGATGGGGTTTATATCATATTGCTTGAGTTTATCCCTCTACATCATGTCATCTTGCCTAATGCGTTACTCTGTTCTTATGAACTTAATACTCTAGATGCATGCTGGATAGCGGTCGATGTAGGTGTGGAATAATAGTAGTAGATGCAGGCAGGAGTCAGTCTACTTGTTGCGGACATGATGCCTATATACATGATCATGCCTAGATATTCTCATAACTATGCTCAATTCTATCAATTGCTCGACAGTAATTTGTTCACCCACCGTAATACTTGTGCTATCTTGAGAGAAGCCACTAGTGAAACCTATGGCCCACGGGTCTATTTTCCATCATATTAATCTTCCGTCAACTAGCTATTTATTTTGCCGTTTATTTTGCAATCTTTACTTTTACTCTTTATCATAAAAATACCAAAAATATTATCTTATCATCTCTATCGGATCTCACTTTTGCAAGTGGCCGTGAAGGGATTGACAACCCCTTTATCGCGTTGGTTGCAAGGTTCTTATTTGTTTGTGTAGGTACGAGGGACTTGCGTGTGGCCTCCTACTGGATTGATACCTTGGTTCTCAAGAACTGAGGGAAATACTTACGCTACTTTGCTGCATCACCCTTTCCTCTTCAAGGGAAAACCAATACATGCTCAAGAGGTAGCAAGAAGGATTTCGGCGCCGTTGTCGGGAGTCTCGACAAGTCAAGACATACCAAGTACCCATCACAAACTCTTATCCCTCGCATTACATTATTTGCCATTTGCCTCTCGTTTCCCCTCCCCCACTTCACCCTTACCGTTTTATTCGCCCTTCTTTTTCCCTTTCGCCTTTCTTTTGCTTGCTTCTTGTGTCCCGTTTGTCGCTATGGCTAGTCTTTTATCCACTCCTTTATCTCCCGAGAATGGAATTCTTAATTTTAAACAAAGGGAGGGAGAAAATCTAAAAGATGCTTGGAATAGAATTTGCAATGCGCAAAATAGATCTACTAGGAAGCAATCTACTTCCGTTGTTCTTCGCAATTTTTATGTAGGCATCAATCCTTGGAATAGATATATTCTTGATACCATTACCGGAGGAAATTTTTTGGGTAGCCGTACTTTTGATTCTTATAATGCTATGATAGATGTGTTTGGCTCACCACCTCTTTTGGTTAATGGAACTATGTTAACTTTGGAACATGGTGATGCAAAGGCTTGAAATTATTGAAGATAAAGTTGCTACCGTGGAATTGATTGAGAATTTAGATAGAAAGATGCACAACCAAATTACCCAATATGGATCTATGGTGGGAGTTACTATGAATTTTTTTTAAAGAAAAAGAACCCATAGTCAATGAAAGAATAGATCAAGATTCCACTAGAATCGATAAACTTGAGGGTATTATTACCAACTTAGGGTCCGCTTTTTCTTCTGTTAGAAATACTCCAAATCCTCCTACTACCAAAATTGCCAAAGTTATGTATGCTCCTAAAAATAAGGGTGAATCTTCTAGTAAGAAAACTGTGGATCTCAAATGAATAAGTGTTCACCCCAACATTTTCGCTATTATTAAAGAACTGTTTGCTACAGACGAATTTCTTGATTTCTTGCCTAGGAGTTTGATTATCAATAAGAAGAAGGAGACTCCTAAGGGGTATAAGTGTTCTATTGAAGAACTGCCTGCCAAAGATGGCAATACCTAGATCTATCCTTGCCTTTATGCCTAGCTAGGGGCGTTAAACGATAGCGCTTGTTGGGAGGCAACCCAATTTTATTTTTATTCCTTGATTTTTGTTCCTGTTGAGCAATAAATATTTGATCTAGCCTCTGGTTAGATGTGGTTTTATGTTTTAATTTGTGTTTGTGCCAAGTAAAACCTATAGGATCTTCTTGGATGATAGTTATTTGATCTTGCTGAAAAAGTCAGAAACTTTCTGCTCACGAAAACAATTGTTAAAAATCACCAGAATGCGATAAAATACTGATTCCAATTGCAGTAGATCAATAAACAAATTATATATGTATTCGTATTTTGGTAGATTTTTCTGAGTTATATAAGTTTGCGTTAGATACAGATTACTACAGACTGTTCTGTTTTTGACAGATTCTGTTTTTCGTGTGTTGTTTGCTTATTTTGATGAATCTATGGCTAGTAATGGAGTTTATGAACCATAGAGAAGTTGGAATACAGTAGGTTTAACACCAATATAAATAAAGAATGAGTTCATTACAGTACCTTGAAGTGATTGTTTGTTTTCTTTCGCTAACGGAGCTCATGAGATTTTCTGTTGAGTTTTGTGTTGTGAAGTTTTCAAGTTTTGGGTAAAAGATTTGATGGATTATGGAACAAGGAGTGGCAAGAGCCTAAGCTTGGGGATGCCCAAGGCACCCCAAGGTAAAATCCAAGGACAACCAAAAATCCTAAGCTTGGGGATGCCCCAGAAGGCATCCCCTCTTTTGTCTTCGTCCATCGGTAACTTTACTTGGATCTATATTTTTATTCACCACATGATATGTGTTTTGTTTAGAGCGTCTTGTATAATTTGAGTATTTGCTTTTTAGTTCACCACAATCATCTTTGATGTACACACCTTTTGGGAGAGACACACATTAATCGGAATTTATTAGAGAATACTCTATGTGATTCACTTATATCTTTTGAGCTAGATAGTTTTGCTCTATGTGCTTCACTTATATCTTTTAGAGCACGGCAATGGTTTTATTTTATAGAAATTATTGATCGCTCATGCTTCACTTTTATTATTTTGAGATTCCTTTAGAACATCATCGTTGTTTGCTTTGGTTATAAAATTAGTCCTAATATGATAGGCATCCAACACTACTAGGAAAAGGGCTATAGATAGGATTGACACTAGTGGCGCACCAGGGATGCAGTGCGCCACTACTATATACTAACGGCGCACTAGTTGGTGATGCGCCATTAGTGTGGAAGACACTAATGGCGCACCAGAAAAACGGTGCGCCACTAGTAATAAAGTTTTTTTTCATTTTTATATACATACTAATGGCGCATCCGACCGAAGTGCGCCATTACTAGTTCTAACTAGTAATGGCGCACTAGATGCATAAAGGCGCCATTAGTATATTTTTTTTTTTTGCAAAACTACTAATGGCGCACCACCTGCAGGTGCGCCATTAGTAAGCAGGCATACTAATGGCGCATTTGCTGGTGGTGCGCCATTAGTAACCTGGGACCCCAACAAGATATTTTGGACAACCACACCTACCCACTCACTTTCTCCACTTCATTCCCTCCACCTCCTTCTCCAAACTTTCGGCTGCCTCCTCCTCCTCACCTGATTTGCACCATAGATTCATCAAAATTAAGTGGTGAAATTACCTTTTTTTGATAGGTAAGTAAGGGGAAAGCTATCTTCATGTTGTAGATCTACTTTTTTTCTCCCTAGCTCGCTCCAACAACGCGCACATGCACTTTTTGTGGCCTAGCTAGATCTATGCATGTTTGTGATGTTGCATATGTTTGTGGTGTTGCATATATGTTTGTGTTTGCAGGTACGGTATTTGAAATGCGATAGTTGCCAATATTTTGCGGAATGTTGATTCATTTCCGTTTGGTGAGAATTTTGGCACTATGCATTCTTTTTGGTCCTATTTTAGGGAAGGTCATGCCAAATTTTTCTTGGTTCTAAAATATCGTTTTGCTCTACCCAGACGACCATGGTCCGCATGATGACCGAAGGCATCATGAATAGGTTTTGAGCTCCGAAGGCCGAGATGCTTCAAAAGAACGAGACGGAGATAAGATGTCCGTGTCGAAGATGCAAGTCAAGAGCCTTATTGTGGACCCGGATTCCGGCAGGTGGGACCACCTGCTCGTGTGGTTTCATGGATGGCTATCGGTTGCAAGGTGATGAAGATGACTATGAAGTCGTCCATGGGGGCCGGGCAAGAAATGAGGAAGGGCAACAATACAACCACCGCGGCGAGGGCGGGCGAGAAGATGAAGAATCTCCAGGACATGATCATGACGGTGATGCTGTACACAGTCATCATGTAGAAGATGTCGTACATGATGATGAGGAAGATCAAGACGAAGGGAATGATCATGAAGATGAAGATGTCGGAGCAGACGACGATGGAGGCTGGGTGCAGGACCCTCATATTCAAGAGTTGCTTCTCAAGCAGACGGATAACGCAAGAGCTGCCGCCCGAGAGAAAGCCAAGCTGGATCAACTAGAGATAGACGTGGTTACTCCATTGTATGAAGGATGCAGGCCCGAGGATACCCGCCTGAAAGTAACGCTCATGGCTCTGGAGATGAAGGTAAAACACAAAATGACGGACGCATGCTTCGACGAGAACATGTCATTCTGGCACGAACGTCTTCCCAAGGGGAACAAGTGCCCGACCAGTTTCGAGGAGGCGAAGAAAATCGTTTGTCCTCTGGATTTACCGCACGTGAAATACCATGTGTGCATGAACAATTGCATCATTTATCGGGACGAGCACGCGGAGTCTACCATATGTCCTGTGTGCGGTGTCACTCGATACAAGAATAGGAAGAAAGCTCCTCGAAAATCGGTCTGGTACTTTCCGATCACTCCTCGTCTGCAGTGGTATTTCGCGGACCCTAAGGTAGCAAAGCTCCTGCGTTGGCACGCGGATAGGGAGGAGAAGAAGCGGGAAGATGACGGAAATGATCCGGAGATAAATAAAAAGACAAGATGCTGAGTCACCCTAAGGATGCGAGCGGTGTAGCGCGTTGAACTTCAATACCCAGAATTTGGGAAGGATCCAAGGAACATCGTGGCTGGGCGCGAGCACCGATGGAGTCAATCCGTTTGGCAGCCAGAGAAGCACACATAGCACCTGGCCTGTGTTTGTGTGGATGTACAACCTTCCCCCTGGTTGTGCATGAAGAGGAAGTACATTCACATGAGTATGCTAATTGAAGGGCCGAAACAACTAGGGAACGACATCAATCTGTATCTGGGGCTGATGAAGGAGGAGCTAGACACGCTGTGGAAAACGCCAGCCAATACGTGGGACGCCGCAGAGAAAGAATATTTCCCTATGAGAGCCGCACTGCTCACGACGGTGCACGACTATCTCGGTTATGGATATCTCGCGGGGCAGGTAGTCCACAGATTTTCTGGATGCGTAAGGTGCATGGATGACACAACGTATCGCCATCTATATAGAGATCCCGGGTCTTCAAAAACCGTGTTCATGGGACATCGAAGGTGGCTTCGCGACGATGACCCGTGGAGGAAACGCAAGGATCCGTTCGATGGTGAAACCGAACCCCGAAAACGCCCGTGTACAAGGAGCGGCGAGGAAATAGACGAGCTGTTGAAAAATTGGAAAGACTGCTCACTGCCGGGAAAGAAGGAAAAGGAGCCAGAGTCGGGAAAGAAGCGAAAGGCGCCAGAGCCACTGCTGAAGGTATGGAAAATGAGGTCTGTTTTCTGGGACTTGCCGTACTGGAAGATCCACCGTGTGCCTCACAACCTTGATGTCATGCATATCACGAAGAACATGTGCGAGAGTCTGCTTGGTACCCTGCTCAACATGCCAGAGAGGACCAAAGATGGGCCGAAAGCAAGGGCAGACTTGAAATCAATGGGAATCAGGCAGGAGCTTCACGCTAATGATGATGATGATGATGATGATGATGATGATGATGATGAGGCGAAGCAGGACACAGAAAGTCGTCGCAAAGGCAAAAAGGCCAAGAAGACCGGAAATGACTACCCTCCCGGTGCTTCACTCTAAGTCGAGGAGATCGAGCAGTTTTCACCTGCCTCCTAGGAGTAAAACTTCCTTCTGGTTACGCTGGGAAGATAAGCGATACCTAGACCCAGCAAGTAGAAGTTCGATGGGATGAAGTCTCACGATCACGTCTCGATGAAGCAGATACTTCCAGCTTGCAATCCGTGGGATCATGGACGCGCACGTCCGTGAAACGCTATTTGGCCTATGCAACTTTTTCGACGCCATCTCGGAAGTCGATTGGCGTGAGGAAACTCGAAGGCTACAGAAGAGATCGTGGTGATACTATGCGAGCTTGAGATGTACTTCCGCCCGCATTCTTCGATGTTATGGTGCATCCGCTGGTCCATATCGTGGAGGATATCATCCAACTCGGGCCGACGCTCCTGCACAAAGATGATGTTGTTCGAAAGGATGAATGGTGTCATCAAATGATACGTTCGCAACATGTCACGCCCGAGGGAAGTATAGCCAGGGCTTTCGATCAAGAGTGCATCTCCTCTCGCATCGCAATTATCTAGGCATCGAGAACCCGCTGGTCTGCCCGTCAACAGCACCTCGGCAGGCTCGCTGGATGGGGTCACCGTGAGGGTCGCCGCGAAATGCATGTCGACTTCGAGGGTCGACTCGCCGACTTTGAAAGAGCAAACCTAGTCGCGCTACAACACATAGACGTGGTCGATCCTTGGTTGGTAGAGCACAAAACCTTTATTGAGAAGACGTACAATGACCGAGGCCAACAGAGGACGGGCGGAGATATAATCAAAGAGCACAACTCATGTTTCACGCGTTGGTTCAAGCAGAAGCTTCTATCGTACCCTTTACATGAGGATTCTTCCGCGGAAGAACAACTCATATTCGCCTTGTCACAGGGCGCCGAGCACAACCTGATGACCTATGAGGCGTACGATATCAACGGCTACACATTCTACACCGAGAACAAGGACATGAAGAGCGATGGTTATCAGAACTCCGAGGTAACGATGGAATCCTACACCGGCAACGAGAAGGATAGATACTACGGAAGGATCGAGGAGATCTGGGAGCTGAGCTACGCTGGAGAGAAGGTCCCGATGATCCGTGTCAGATGGGCCAAGAGCGTCCTAAAAGAAGACCAGTATTTCACCACCATGGTTATACCCGGCCAAATCCAAGATCAAGGGCGCAAACGTCATCGCGAAAAATGAGCCATGGGTACTGGCTTCCCAAGTGGACCAATGCTTCTTCATTACCGACCGCCAAAGCCCAACGTGTTGTCGTGAGGAGAGGCAAAAGGAAGATCATCGGAATGGATGGAGTAGCCAATGAGCAAGACTTTGACAAGTACGGCGACCAAGATCGAACATGACGACGACGATGAAGTAGCAGACACACCACAAGAAGAAGCAGGACCACCCTACCTAAAGGACGTCCGTTCCACGTAAGAACTCCATTTGCGAAAAAGAAGGGCAAGAAGATTGTGAACAGATAGCTAGCTAAGATCGATTGTATTTAAATCGTAGTCTTCATTTCTGGGCACTTTTGATATCATGAATATTTTTAAATTTCATGGGCACTTTTTGAATTTATGAATATTTTGTCGATTTGATGATATTTTTCATATTCAATATGAAAAATATTGAATATTCATGAGGACACTCGATCTCGATCCCCTCCTCTTGATAGCTATCCGATCCCCTCGCCAGATCCCCTCCGAGCACCCCCAAGACCTCCCCGCTCCACCGCCGAGCACCTCCGCACCTCCCGCCTCCACCGCCACCCACACCCCGCACCCTCCCCACTTTTGATGATATTTTCAAATAACAAATTTGATGATATTTTCAATTAATAAAATTGATGATATTTTTAAAAAAATTGATGATATTTGATGATATCTTCTGTTCTAGTCCTCATGAAAATAACAAATTTGATAAAAAAACAAATTATTAGATGCAACAAGAAATAATGAAAAGAAATGTTACTAATGGCGCACCAGAGGTGGGTGCGCCATTGCTATAAGAAAAAAAATTACTAATGGCGCACCAGAGGGTGGTGCGCCATTGCTATAAGAAAAAAAACTACTAATGGCGCACAAGAGGTTGGTGCGCCATTGCTATAGTGTGTACCCCTTCGCCCGATCCCCCTTCCTCTCCCCTCGCCAGCCCCTCTCCTCGATCCACCGCGCCGCTCCTTCCCTCGTCCCTCCCTCCACCGCGCCGCGGCCGCCGCTGCCCCGACCCACTACGCCGCAGCCCCCACGCCCGCCGCCTCCCTCTCCCCTTCCTCCCCCTCGAGCCCGCGACCTCCTCGGACGGACGGCGGCGCGAGCCTCCCCGCGCTCCTCGACGGACGGGCTCCTCGACGGATGGACGGACGGCGGCTAGCCTCGTCGGACGCACTCTCGGCGGCGGCCTTGAGCCTCCCAGCAGGCTGCTGCTCATCGACGATGGTTAGTCTCGTCCCTCCTCCCTCTCTCCCCGCTCATCCCCATGCCCACGGGCGGCGACCTAGGGTTAGGAGCAGGAGCTCGCCGCCCGCCCGTCCGTGCAGCTGCTGCTGCTTCTTGCGGCACGCCTTGCATCTGGGAGGCGATCGAGCCTCGTCTAAGGTGCCCTGTCAAGATTACAGATTACGGATTACAGATTTCATATTTAGGTGCCCAGCTGTTTTGCTCGGTTGTTGCTACCAGCATCGGGATTCAGTGTACATAAGCTCTAGGTTAGTCATCGAGTGCCCGCTGTAACTATTCGACCTCTTGTTGTAAAAATGTAGCTGTATAACTTTGTCAATATTCGCTGTTGTAGTCGTGCATCCTGTCTGTAATGATATTGGTCCATATGGAGATAGATAGATGCAACAATGCAACTATTCTTTGGGGTCCTCTGTTGCCAATTTTATTGGTATAAAGGTTGTTGAACTAGTATTAATTTGATCCAAACCCAAAATACATGTGTTCACTGAGGTTTGAAATTGAATCAGTAGCTGTTGGTGAAGGTTACTTGTGTGATGGCAGGCTACACTGTACAACTACAAAATGTCCCAAGTCAAAGCATGTGGGATTGGGTTATAGAACAAGTTGCTTACCTGCCTGTGTGTACTTTCAACATTGTTTGCGGTGTTAATGATGTCTTTGATCAAGATTACAGATTTATGATAATTATATTGAGTCTTGAAGTGTACTGTCAACTGAATCTATTGGCAGAGTTCATATTTAGACTGAATGTTTACTAGTCCTGTCAATAGCATACTGAATATTTAGACAGTTTAATCTTGAAGTATAGACTGAATGTTTAGACAGAGTTCTTATTCATGTCTAATTGTATTGACAGAGTTCAATGTACTCCTGTCAATAGAATCAAAACTGATTTATTACCTTTCCATATGAACTTTACTGAAAAATCAATTAAATTCAGTCACCATTCTGAATTTTCAGCAAAATGAGTTCAATGTACTCCTGTCAATAGAATCAATAGTTCTTCTTGCAATCTTTGTTTACAAAGAGCACAATGAGATTACCAGTGAACTTTTACACACAAGCATGAATTTGTGTCTTGTGACTATCTACCTAGCTACTGTTCGAATCTCCTATGTAACGCTTCTTCCTTCTCCAAGATTATGACATGACAAGTGCTTAACAGTTCAATTTATCAATAGCTCCATCGTAGAAATTTAATTGTAAAATGGCAAAGATTATGACATGACAAATGCCTAACATGTTCAAGAAACTACAGTGAACATCTTTCTCCAAGTAATTATTTGTATACCATGTGATTTATATATTTGAGGTGCACAACCTTTATGTTGTGAATATCTTGTCCACGATTGTTCAAGTAGTTACAACTTGGTCATCACTGTCTTTACCCGACCTATTGCAGATCTTGTGAGAATTGTAGTGCTCAAACTGTCTTTACGACCTATTGCAGATCTTGTGAGAATTGTAGTGCTCAAACTGCATCGATTTAAGAATCAGCTAGCAGATTTTGTTAGTCAGTAGCGAGAGAGTGCCTGCCGATTAGTGTTTATTTGCTTTTTTGGCGCTTAATTGGTTATTTGTCCGAAGTAGTGTTAGTTTTGATCATGATTGTTGTGCTTATGGCTTTAGAAACCGATAAACTGTTTGAATCGATAGGCGGTGTCCTTTTAGATTTTGTTGGTAAATCTGTTTTATTCAATGGTTATTGACGAGAGATTATCATTCCTATTTTAGGAAGGTCTATTCCTGCAATATCATTGTTACCTTTTATTGGCAAATCATTTGGTTCACATCCTAGAATCTTGTTGGATTTGTAACTTGGTCCACTCAACTTCTTTTGTACCATGTGAGTCATCATTGATGAATTAGTAGTTTAAGGTCATTGGGTGTACCTAAATTACTCTAGTGATAGGAGTAGTAGTGGTGGCCATCTAGTTGGACTACTACTGCTAGGACTTACTCGATTTTAGGATTTCTTTTCTTTTAGGATTTATTTTCTTCTAGGACTAGGTTTTATTATTTTTCTGTTGTGATTGTTTTTGAGCCCTTTTTTCATTTCCTACTATCCTTATCCTAATTATCTTAAATTGCTATGATGTGTGTAACAGGATTATATCTTGGATTTGCTAGTGGACTTTGGGAGTTTCTTAGCCAGCTTGGTGACTCCATATTTTCACTATTTCAGCAAGTCTTTTGTAAGCATTAAACTTTCAGCACTACATTTTTATCTTATGTGTACATCTGTTTGCTTCCTAAAATAGGAATGGGACTCCTTTCCTATATATGTGTATGATGATCCTCCTTTCCTCAAAGAGTATAGCACTTGCAGTAGTATGGCACTTGCGTGAGTGGTGCCTCGCAAGATATAGTTCAGATTTGAATTGTTTCAGAAATTGGTATGACCAAAGATGCTATTGTATATAAATGGGCTGTTTGTAGAACTGTTCTTCATCTTTACAAAGTTGTTGTATAGAAATATGCTGAATTTTCTGCTCTGATTGTTGCTCAAAGAAATTTAGCAAAAAATGGGGTCTGGGAGACGCCTTGCTGCTTGAGGCCCTTGAGAGGCCCTTCGTGTCGTGATGATTTTGCAGTACCCGAGAGGCCCTTGAGTTTGTCGGAATGTCGATTAACTTCCGTTCCGGCAAATTTGGGTACTCCATATGTCCTATTTTCAGCAAAGGTCATGCTGAAATTTTCGTGAATTTTAGCATGACTTTGCTAAAAATCGGACATATGGGGTACTTGCTACTAATGCATGGGCAGGTATCTTAGTACTTAATTAAGTAGGATCAACTGCCCTTTATTCTTGCTGCATTAAACCATAGGTGGCAATAGAGCCAAGTGATTAGGCCCAACTTAGAATTCTCCTCAAAGATCGATAAACCCTAGATGATAAACCCAACATATGTGGCAATAGAGCCAAGTGATTAGTGCCAAGTGATTAGGCCCAACCTAGGGTGCCTCGGCATCGATAAACCCTAAATGATGAAAACTTAACTTAGCATTTAGGGTGCCTCGGCGTCGACAAACCCTAAATGATAAAACCTTGGCTTTTAGGGTGCCTCGGTGTCGATGAGAATCTAAATGATGTACGCTTAGGCTTTTAGGGTGCCTCGGCGTCGACAAACCCTAAATGATAAAAGCTTAGCTTTTAGGATGCCTCAGTTTCAACAAACCCTAAATGATGAGACCATGATCTTGTTCCTTGACAATAACCAACTTTTTGACCAAACTGTTTTCCTATTTAGAGCGAAACATGGCCAACAACGATGAGGCCTGCGGTTCGGACGGCAAGCAATTCAGGAGCTGTCCCGGAGATGGAGGAACAACCTCACCGCTATGAGGGCGCCGCAGAAGACACCGATCCTGACTACACAACCCCTAGTGGCGTCGGGGATGACACCACTGATGGTGCCGCCGAGGATGCCACCACTGATGATGGCGGCACACACACAGATGGCAGCCAACCAAAGAAGCAAAGGAAGGACCGGCGCCCGAATGCGCCTAGCACCCTCAAGGAGGAATTTACTCAAGTGGACTCCGACGGGCATCCAACGGAGCCCAAACATATAGTCAAGGGGTACTCGCTTCAGCTCGGGTGCATTCTCCGGAGCACCGTCTCGATCAACACCGAGAACCTTAGGCATAAGGACGGAGGAAATTTGCGCAACCTCCTCTTGACGAAGCTGCACGAACGATACAAGTTCCCCGCCGATTTTGAAAACACACGCCTCTCAGGGAATAAAGTGAACAGTGCCGCCCTCACGAGGATGAGCACGGCTCTGTCTACTTGGAGAAGCGCGGTGAAGAGAATGATTGATAAAGGTGATAGTTATGAGAAGATCAAGGCGAAATATTCTTCGATCAGCGAAGATGACTACAAGGAGTTCAAGATCAAGTGCGAGAGCAGCGCAACCTCGAATCAAGTTAGTGGGGAAAGAAATGCGGAGTTGAACTTAGGGAACACAAACTCGGTCCCGCGGTTCTGAGTGGCGGAGCCTATATGGGACGAGGAGGACGCGGAGCGTGCCGAGCAAGGCCTACCGCCCCGCTCCGAGAAACACAGCGGTGACAAGCAGACCAGGAACTTTGTCAGGGCCCGGTACAAGGAGGACCCGATAACAAAGGAGCTTACCACGGATCCGAAGACCAGGGCGCTTGAGCTTGTTCTGGTAAGGAATACACCCCCACGTAATTAGCTCCATATGGTTGCACTCTAATTAATCCCCAATATTTCTAAATGGTTCACGTTCCTTCCGCAGGAAACTGAAAGCAGTAGCGCGGGGTCGTCTCAGAGCTCCCCTTTCGACACCCCTTTAAATAGGGCGTTGAACGTAATGAAAAACAAAGATAAGCTCACTAAGACGACGTCAGTTGGTCGTGTGGCCGACAAAGGCTTGTCTACAAAATGGGGGTCATACTATACCGCTGGTGTGCGGAAGGAGAAAAAGACCAGCTAGGAAAGCCAGACGGGCGAGGTTGAAGCACTCAAGGCACAAGTGGCGCGGATTCCGGAGCTTGTCCAAGAGCAAGTGGAACAACAACTGGGAACGAAGCTCAACGCCATGGTGCCGACGTTGATTCATGGGTCGACGCGTGGATTGCGGGCGTAGCAGGGCTCCCGGTTCCCGGCTTCACGGCCAACAACACACAGTAGCGCAGCAGCGCCATTGGTGTCTCGGCGGCGCCATTGGTGTCTCCGGCGGAGGCGGTATTCGTATCTCCGGCGCCGGCACGGGCATTGGAGCTTAATGCACCCGAGTGTACGCCGGCCGACACCTCGCCAGCAAGCGCCCCCTCCGTCAGTTGCACGCCCGCCGTTGGCGGTGCCTCGGCATTAGCCGAGCTCGACGGCATCACGGTAACTAAGCCTCTCGGCCGATGACTTCATCTCCTTGCCTTTGACTGGGCATCCCTGATGCCCTACATGTTTTCGCAGGGCGCCGCCGACATTCCTTGCACTCTTCTGCGCTTCGTGGGCGGCGAGTTGGTCGATGTCACCAAGGGCAGAATCGTTCAACCGGGCAACCGCATGTTCCACGGTAATCCGATGACACCCACAATGTATAGGGTTGAAGTGGTTGGTGCTGCCAGAGGCTGCGACGAGTTGTTACCTCCGATTCGACCTCTTTGGGGCGACGAAGAAGATGAGATGACCCTCGGCGCTGCGTAATCGCCCTGCTTTGGCGAAGAGCCAGATTTATTTGGGGCGGGGACACCACCCCACGACAAGACCGCCAGATCGTGCGGCGCCAAGCCATGGCAAAACGTTAACGCTACGGACCTGCTGGACATCCCTATGGCACGGATCCGGACAGCCCTATGGCACGGATCTGGACAGCCCTATGGCACGAGATCCGGACGGCGGCGACAACGACGACGGTACATTTACCAAACTTGATAAGTACTTTGCGAACATGGGTGCGGCGGCGAGTTATGCGGGCCTCTTTCTCAAGAACCCAACCAAGGCGACCGCGATCTAGCTGGTGCGGCGAAGAAATCAATTACAACAAAGCGTCGTCGGCTTTCAGCCTCGGGACACGCATCCAGCTCCGCCTTCACCGAGCCTCGGACGGTGAGGTGCGAAATATTATCAGCCCCAACACGCTCAAGAAGGCTGTGCAGAGCGAACTCGGTCCCATTACGGAAGATCAAGAAGAAGGGACGGAAGCGAAAGACTAACAAGGGCGCCGGTGCGAGCCAGCCGGCACCAAGTTCGATCCGTGCTCAGGATGGGCCACCTTCACCTAAGGATATCTCGAGGAGGGTGCATGTGGCGGGTGGGGCGATGCTACCACCAAATATGCTGAATCTCAGAACGGTGCTATGCGGAGTCTGCAAGATGTGTTCTTTCTTTGGAGAAGCGGCGTCGAGAGAGAATGATGTGGCATACCGGTTTTCGTGGCCAAGGTGCGGAGGGCAAGGGCTTTGTGGATGGCGACATCGAGGTACGATCGTCCTGCGGTTTGATGACATCTTTGCTATGTTTAACCTTCATCCGCTGCACTACACCTTCGTTCAGCTGTTTTATTTGAGTATGGAGATGCGGATCATTAGAGACAAGACCCCGGACATCGTGATAGTCGACCCCTTCTACATGCGTGCCAAGCACTTGAGCAGCGCTGGGGACCGCCAAGTTGCGAGTTCACACCTCGAAGGCGTCATTCTGGAAAACCCAGATAAGGATAACTTCCTTGTGGCTTACTTTCCCGAGTAAGTCATCCCTTAACCGCCCCGTAACATATGATTTCTTAGATTTTGATCGTTCTTTTTTTCTAACATTCCGTGTTACGTGCGTTGACACATTGCACACTCATCCTCTTAAGCCCTAAATATTCCATGGCCACGTATTTCGACCCGAACCGTAACTCCAAGATAGACTACACAAATGTCAAGAAAGTTCTTGATGATGTTCTCCCCGGCTACGCCAAATCTGGAGGCACCTTCACCAGGGCAGTTTGTAAGTACGGCAAGCACACCTTCTCACACAATACAAAGTTCTGCTGCGTCAAGCAGTCGCTTTGTGATCGAAGGATGCCTACTATGCCCTCCATCACATGCGGGCGATCGTAAGGGACCATCATCACCTTCTGCTACCAGATAGTCTCAAAGATTGGGCTGCGAGGTTGTCGGCAACCCAGCACGCGGACCTCAGACAAGAATTCTTTTGCATCCAGTCGGAGTTTGCAGACATCATCCATCAAGATGTCCTTCATACCTCGGGGCAGTTCTTCCGCAGATATCAACCGTCCAACAAAGAGATAGATGAAACGCTACAAATGCGAGGTGACAACAACCGCGATTTCATGACCATCACGACAGACGGCGGCTTCATCCACGCTCCTGTCCGACGAGTCGAGTCGAAAGTAGTGATGTGTAGTTTTGAAACATTGATTGGCTCATGTTGTAATTAAACTTTAATGAATTCGTATGTCTCTTTGGTTTGGACAGTCGTTCAACTTAGATGTAATAGATGCTATTTATTAGTAGGACCATGAATCGTGCTATTAATGTCTTGCTTTTCTCTTCCGATCCTTTTGTTGCATACTTACATATTGCTTACGTATTGTCTGTTGTTTGGCTTGTGCATAGAGATGTCGTCGTATGTCGTGTACAAGGGTAAGGTTCCTGAGTCTCGACGGTCGGGAGGAGTGTCGGAGACAGGTTCATCGTTCAGCGATAATAGTTACAAAGGGTACACCACTAGGGCGGAGGCGAATCTAGATCGCCCGCTATCTAGCGGAGAGAGGAGGGCGTTGGAGGAACCGGATGAAGACCAGTTTGATCGCGATGATGCTCATCGTGATGACCGCAGCTCTCTTCTATGTGATGGTAGTTGATATGATCGATATCGACTTGTAATGTGAAGACAAACTCGATACTCGCGGTCTGAGACTTGTAATGTTTTATCTTTGTTCGGTGTTTTGAATTCGGTGACTAATATGATGAATTGTATTCGGAGACTAATCTTCTATTGTATTCGATGAATCTGCTGTTGTTGTGTGCTGCTGTCTATATTTTGTCCAATAATATATTTTGTAACCTGTGCAAAAATCAGAAAAGTAAAAAAACAAATATTCATACTAATGGCGCATCACCTCCAGTGCGCCATTAGTGTGCCAAAGATACTAATGGCGCATCACAACAGGTGCGCCATTAGTATGACAAAGCACATGGTTACGTATGGCCCCCCGGGAGGCACACTAATGGCGCATGGTGTTACATACTAATGGTGCACTAGGTGGTGCGCCATTAGTATACCAGATACTAATGGCGTGATACTAATGGCGCACTGGTAGTGCGCCATTAGTAGGCAAAACCGGTGCGCCATTAGTAGGCCTTTTCCTAGTAGTGCAAGTTGGATATAATGAAAACTATCATACAAAAATTGCATTGAATACTATGAGAAGTTTGATACTTGATAATTGTTTTGAGATATGAAGATGGTGATATTATAGTCATGCTAGTTGAGTCGTTGTAGATTTGATAAATACTTGTGTTAAAGTTTGTGATTCTCGTAGCATGCACGTATGGTGAACCTTTATGTGATGAAGTCGGAGCATGATTTATTTATTGATTGTCTTCCTTATGAGTGGCGGTCGGGGACGAGCGATGGTCTTTTCCTACCAATCTATCCCCCTAGGAGCATGCGCATAGTACTTTGTTTCGATAACTAATAGATTTTTCCAATGAGTATGTGAGTTCTTTATGACTAATGTTGAGTCCAGGGATTATACGCACTCTCACCCTTCCACCACTGCTAGCCTCTCTAATACCGCGCACCTTTCGCCGGTATCATACACCCACCATATACCTTCCTCAAAAGAGCCACCATACCTACCTATTATGGCATTTCCGTAGCCATTTCGAGATATATTTCCATGCAACTTACCACCGTTCCATTTATTATGACACACTTCATCATTGTCATATTGCTTTGCATGATCATGTAGTTGACATCGTATTTGTGGCAAAGCCACCATTCATAATTCTGTACATGTCACTCTTGATTCATTGCATATCCCGGTACTCCGCCGGAGGCATTCACATAGAGTCATATTTTTTTCTAAGTATTGAGTTGTAATTTTTGAGTTGTAAGTAAATAAAAGTGTGATGATCATCATTAGAGCATTGTCCCATGTGAGGAAAGGATGATGGAGACTATGATTCCCCCACAAGTCAGGATGAGACTCCAGACTAAAAAAAAGAGGCCATAAAAAGAGAGAGAAGAAGGCACAAATAAAAAATGAGAGAAAAAGAGAGAAGGGGCAATGCTACTATCCTTTTGACACACTTGTGCTTCAAAGTAGCACTATAATCTTCATGATAGAGAGTCTCCTATGTTGTCACTTTCATATACTAGTGGGAATTTTACATTATAGAACTTGGATTGTATATTCCAATGATGGGCTTCCTCAAAATGCCCTAGGTCTTCATGATCAAGCGAGTTGGATGCACACCCACTTAGTTTCTTTCGTTGAGCTTTCATACACTTATAGCTCTAGTGCATCCGTTGCATGGCAATCCCTAATCACTCACATTGATATCTACTAATGGGCATCTCCATAGCCCGTTGATACGCCTAGTTGATGTGAGACTATCTTCTCCTTTTCGTCTTCTCCACAACCACCATTCTATTCCACCTATAGTGCTATATCCATGGCTCACACTCATGTATTGCGTGAAGATTGAAAAAGTTTGAGAACATCAAAAGTATGAAACAATTGCTTGGCTTGTCATCGGGGTTGTGCATGATTTAAATACTTTGTGTGGTGAAGATAGAGCATAGCCAGACTATATTATTTTGTAGGGATAAATTTCTTTAGCCATGTTATTTTGAGAAGACATGATTGCTTTGTTAGTATACTTGAGGTATTATTATTTTTATGTCAATATTAAACTTTTATCTTGAATCTTTGGGATTTGAACATTCATTCCACAATAAAGAAGATTACATTGAGAAATATGTTAGGAAGCATTCCACATCAAAATTTCTGTTTTTATCATTCACCTACTCGAGGACGAGCAGGAATTAAGCTTGGGGATGCTTGATACGTCTCCAACGTATCTTTAATTTTTTATTGTTCCATGCTATTATATATTCTGTTTTGGATGTTCAATGGGCTTTATTATACATGTTTATATTATTTTTGGGACTAACTTATTAATCCAAGGCCTAGTGCAAATTGCTGTTTTTTTGCCTGTTTCAGTGTTTCGCAGAAAAGGAATATCAAACGGAGTCCAAACGGAATGAAACCTTCGGGAGAGTTATTTTTGGAACAAACATGATCCAGAGGACTTGGAGTGGATGTCAAGAAACGAGTGAGAAGGCCACGAGGCAGGGAGGTGCGCCCCCACCCTCGTGGGCCCCTCATGGCTCCACCGACCTACTTCTTCCTCCTATATATACCTACGTACCCCGAAACCATCCAGGAGCACCACGAAAACCTATTTCCACTGCCGCAACCTTCGGTACCCGTGAGATCCCATCTTGGGGCCTTTTCCAGCGCTCCGCCGGAGGGGGAATTGATCACGGAGGGCTTCTACATCAACACCACAAACCTTCGGGTCCATAGTTATTAGCTAGATGGCTTCTTCTCTCTCTTTGGATCTCAATACAAAGTTCTCCTCGATCTTCTTGGAGATCTATTCGATGTAACTCTTTTTGCGGTGTGTTTGTCGAGATCCGATGAATTGTGGGTTTATGATCCAAATTATTTATGAACAATATTTGAATCTTCTCTGAATTCTTTTATGTATGATTGGTTATGTTTGCAAGTCTCTTCGAATTATCAGTTTGGTTTGGCCTACTAGATTGATCTTTCTTGCAATGGGAGAGTGCTTAGCTATGGGTTCAATCATGCGGTGCTCGATCCCAAAGTGTGATGCGGAAGCGACACGTATTGTATTGTTGCCATCGAGGATAAAAGATGGGGTTTATATCATATTGCTTGAGTTTATCCCTCTACATCATGTCATCTTGCCTAATGCGTTACTCGTTCTTATGAACTTAATACTCTAGATGCATCTTTGGATAGCGGTCGATGTGTGGAGTAGTAGTAGTAGATGCAGGCAGGAGTCGGTCTACTTGTTACGGACGTGATGCCTATATACATGATCATGCCTAGATATTCTCATAACTATGCTCAATTCTATCAATTGCTCGACAGTAATTTGTTCACCCACCGTAATACTTGTGCTATCTTGAGAGAAGCCACTAGTGAAACCTATGGCCCCGGGGTCTATTTTCCATCATATTAATATTCTGTCAACTAGCTATTTCTTTTGCCGTTTATTTTGCAATCTTTACTTTTACTCTTTATCATAAAAATACCAAAAATATTATCTTATCATCTCTATCATATCTCACTTTTGCAAGTCGCCGTGAAGGGATTGACAACCCCTTTATCGCGTTGGTTGCAAGGTTCTTATTTGTTTGTGTAGGTACGAGGGACTTGCGTGTGGCCTCCTACTGGATTGATACCTTGGTTCTCAAAAACTGAGGGAAATACTTACGCTACTTTGCTGCATCACCCTTTCCTCTTCAAGGGAAAACCAACGCATGCTCAAGAGGTAGCAGTACACACGCATTGGAGATTTTCTTCGACGGCTTGGCTTTTCGGCGACTCTTTCTGACACGTCACTTTTCGTCCTTCGTCGTGGTTCCGACATGTCTTACTTGCTCCTCTATGTTGATGACATTATGCTCACGACTTCCTCGCCGATGTTCCTTTAGTCGATCATCACCTCTCTCAGTGCCGAGTTCAAGATGAAGGACCTTTGACCTCTTCATTTTTTTCTTGGTGTTGCCGTTCAGCGCACAGCTTCAGGATTCTTTCTCTCGAAAGAGCGATATGCCGAGGAACTTCCTGATCGAGCTGGCATGTCTAATTGCAAACCTGCTACTACGCCTGTTGACACTAAGTCCAAGGTTTCAACTACCTCTGGCAACCTAGTGTCTGATGCCACCTTCTACCGAAGCATTGCCGATGCTCTTCAGTATCTTACTTTGACTCGCTCAGATTTTGCCTATCCGTCCAGCAAGTTTGTTTGCACATGCATGCTCCGCGGGATACTCATTGGGGGATGGTCAAGCGCCTGCTTCGCTATATACCTGGCACCACTTCTCACGGTCTTCAGCTTACCGGCAGCTCCTCCATCAACATTCCCGCTTACTCTAACGCTGAATGGGCTGGTTGTCCTGATACACGCCGCTCCACTTCAGGGTTTTGTGTCTATCTAGGTGACTCACTTGTGTCATGGTCATCCAAGTGACAACCCACCGTATCTCGATCCAGTGCCGAGGCCGAATATTGAGTTGTTGCCAATGTTGTTCTTGAATGTTGTTGGTTACGTCAGCTCCTTGGAGAACTTCATTGCATCATTGAGATGGCCACTGTGGTATTTTGTGACAACATCTCCGCTATTTATCTCTCAGCTAACCCCGTTCATCATCGCTGCACCAAGCACATTGAGTTGGATATTCACTTTGTCCGTGAGAAGGTGGCCTTGGGACAGTTTCGTGTTGTTCATGTTCCAACTGCTCATCAACTCGCCGATATCATGACCAAGGGTCTTCCGTCTACTTCATTTGAAGCTTTTCGCAAGAGTCTTGGAATCCACTCTGATGACGCTTCGACTGCGAGGGGGTGTAGGAATATAGGCATTGTATCTCATGCAATCACGTAGGATGTTTTACTTCCATACTTAGCCTCAGCTGATCTCTTTCCTTTTAGCTAGAGATATGGTCTTGGAGGTCAAGTATACTTGTGTATATATGTAACTGTCCTATGGATCAATACAATGCGCTGCAATATTCCCAACTATCCTATCTTACAATCGAGACTCCTTCATTTGTTGCTTCTGAAGCAGCTATGTACTCCGCTTCACACGTAGATCCCGCCACGACGCTTTGCTTAGAACTGCACCAACTGACAGCTCCACCGTTCAATATAAATATGAATCCGGTTTGTGACTTAGAGTCATCCGAATCAGTGTCAAAGCTTGCATCAACGTAACCATTTACGACGAGCTCTTTGTCACCTCCATAAACGAGAAACATATGCTTAGTCCTTTTCAGGTATTTCAGGATGTTCTTGACCGCTGTCCAGTGATCCACTCCTAGATTACTTTGGTACCTCCCTGCTAAACTAATAGCAAGGCACACATCAGGTCTGGTACACAGCATTGCATACATGATAGAACCTATGGCTGAAGCATAGGGAATGACTTTCATTTTCTCTTTATCTTCTGCGGTGGTCGGGCATTGAGTCGACTCAATTTCACACCTTGTAATCTGAGCAAGAACCCTTTCTTTGCTTGATCCATTTTGAACTTCTTCAAAACTTTATCAAGGTATGTGCTTTGTGAAAGTCCAATTAAGCGTCTTGATCTGTCTCTGTAGATCTTGATGCCCAATATATAAGCAGCTTCACCGAGGTCTTTCATTGAAAAACTCTTATTCAAGTTTCCCTTTATGTTGTCCAGAAATTCTGTATCACTTCCAATCAACAATATGTCATCCACATATAATATTAGAAATGCTACAGAGCTCCCACTCACTTTCTTGTAAATACAGGCTTCTCCAAAAGTCTGTATAAAACCATATGCTTTGATCACACTATCAAAATGTTTATTCCAACTCCGAGATGCTTTCACCAGCCCATAAATGGACCGCTGGAGCTTGCACACTTTGTTAGCATCCTTTGGATTGATAAAACCTTCGGGTTGCATCATATACAACTCTTCTTCCAGAAATCCATTCAGGAATGCAGTCTTTACATCCATTTGCCAAATTTCATAATCATAAAATGCAACAATTGCTAACATGATTCAGACGGACTTAAGCATCGCTACGGGTGAGAAGGTCTCATCGTAGTTAACTCCTTGAACTTGTCGAAAACCTTTCGCAACAAGTCAAGCTTTGTAGACAGTAACATTACCGTCAGCGTCACTCTTCTTCTTGAAGATCCATTTATTCTCTATGGCTTGCCGATCATCGGGCAAGTCAATCAAAGTCCACACTTTGTTCTCATACATGGATCCCATCTCAGATTTCATGGCCTCAAGCCATTTCGTGGAATCTGGGCTCATCATCGCTTCCTCATAGTTCGTAGGTTTGTCATGGTCAAGTAACATGACCTCCAGAACAGGATTATCATACCACTCTGGTGCAGATCTTACTCTGGTTAACCTACGAGGTTTGGTAGTAACTTGATCTGAAGTTACATGATCATCATCATTAGCTTCCTCACTAATTGGTGTATGAGTCACAGGAACCGATTTCTATGATGTACTACTTTCCAATAAGGGAGCAGGTACAGTTACCTCATCAAGTTCTACTTTCCTCCCACTCACTTCTTTCGAGAGAAACTCCTTCTCTAGAAAGGATCCATTCTTAGCCATGAATGTCTTGCCTTGGATTAGTGATAGAAGGTGTACCCAACAGTCTCCTTTGGGTATCCTATGAAGACACATTTCTCCGATTTAAGTTCGAGCTTATCAGGTTGAAGCTTTTTCACATAAGCATCGCAGCCCCAAACTTTAAGAAACGACAACTTGGGTTTCTTGCCAAACCACAGTTCATAAGGTGTCGTCTCAACGGATTTAGATGGTGCCCTATTTAACGTGAATGCAGCCGTCTCTAAAGCATAACCCCAAAACGATAGCGGTAAATCAGTAAGAAACATCATAGATCGCACCATATCTAATAAAGTGCGGTTACGACGTTCGGACACACCATTATCCTGTGGTGTTCCGGGTGGCGTGAGTTGTGAAACTATTCCGCATTGTTTCAAATGAATACCAAACTCGTAACTCAAATATTCCCCTCCATGATCGGATCACAGAAACTTTTCAAATGTTTCAGACTTATGTTTCATCAAGTAGATATACCCATATCTTCTCAAATCATCTGTGAAGGTCAGAAAACAATGATACCTGCCACGAGCCTCAATATTCACCGGACCTCATACATCAGTATGTATGATTTCCAACAAATCTGTTGCTCGCTCCGTTGTTCCGGAGAATAGAGTTTTAGTCATCTTGCCCATGAGGCATGGTTTGCAAGTACCAAGTGATTCCAGAAGTCCATCAGAATGGAGTTTCTTCATGCGCTTTACACCAATATGATCCAAACGGCAGTGCCACAAATAAGTTGCACTATCATTACCAACTCTGCATCTTTTGGCTTCAATATTATGAATATGTGTATCACTACTATCGAGATTCAACAAAAATAGACCACTCTTTAAGGGTGCATGACCATAAAAGATATTACTCATATAAATAGAACAAACATTATTCTCATATTTAAATGAATAACCGTCTCGCATCAAACAAGATTCAGATATAATGCTCATGCTTAACGCTGGCACCAAATAACAATGATTCAGGTCTAAAAATAATCTCGAAGGTAGATGTAGAGGTAGCGTGCCGACGGCGATCACATCGACTTTGGAACCAGTTCCCACGCGCATCGTCACCTCGTCCTTAGCCAATCTTCGCTTAATCCGTAGTCCCTTTTTCAAGTTGCAAATATTATCAATAGAACCAGTATCAAATACCCAGGCACTACTTCGAGCATTAGTAAGGTACACATCAATAACATGTATATCACATATACCTTTGTTCACTTTGCCATCCTTCTTATCCGCCAAATACTTGGGCAGTTCCGCTTCCAGTGACCAATCCTTTGCAATAGAAGCACTCAGTCTCAGGCTTAGGTCCAGATTGGGCTTCTTCACTTGAGCAGCAATTTGCTTGCCATTCTTCTTGAAGTTTCCCTTCTTCCCTTTACCCTTTTTCTTGAAACCGGTGGTCGTGTTGACCATCAACACTTGATGCTCCTTCTTGATTTCTACCTCCGCAGCCTTTAGCATCGCGAAGAGGTCAGGAATTGTCTTATACATCCCTTGCATATTATAGTTCATCACGAATCTGTTGTAGCTTGGTGGCAGTGATTGAAGAACTCTTTCAATGACACTATCAACCGGAAGATTAACTCCCAGCTGAGTTAAGTGATTATGATACCCAGACATTTTGAGTATATGTTCACTGACAGAACTATTCTCCTCCATTTTACAGCTGTAGAACTTATTGGAGACTTCATATATCTCAATCCGGGCATTTGCTTGAAATATTAACTTCAACTCCTGGAACATCTCATATGCTCCATGGCGTTCAAAACATCGTTGAAGTCCCGGTTCTAAGCCGTAAAGCATGGCACACTAAACTATCGAGTAGTCATCAGCTTTGCTCTGCCAGGCGTTCACAATGTCTGGTGTTGCTCCTGCAGTGGGTCTTGCACCTAGCGGTGCTTCCAGGACGTAATTCTTCTGTGCAGCAATGATGATAATCCTCAAGTTACAGACCTAGTCCGTGTAGTTTCTACCATCATCTTTCAACTTAGCTTTCTCTAGGAACGCATTAAAATTCAAAGGAATAGTAGCACGGGCCATTGATCTACAACAACATAGACATGCAAAATACTATCAGGTACTAAGTTCATGATAAATTAAAGTTCAATTAATCATATTACTTAAGAACTCCCACTTAGATAGACATCCCTCAAATCATCTAAGTGATCACGTGATCCAAATCAACTAAACCATGTCCGATCATCACGTGAGATGGAGTAGTTTTCAATGGTGAACATCACTATGTTGATCATCTACTATATGATTCACGCTCGACCTTTCGGTCTCAGTGTTCCGAGGCCATATCTGCATACGCTAGGCTCGTCAAGTTTAACCCGAGTATTCTGCACGTGCAAAACTGGCTTGCACCCATTGTATGTGAACGTAGAGCTTATCACACCCGATCATCACATGGTGTCTCGGCACGACAAACTTTCGCAATGGTGCATACTCAGGGAGAACACTTGTACCTTGAAATTTAGTGAGATGTCATCTTATAATGCTACCGTCGAACTAAGCAAAATAAGATGCATAAAGGATAAACATCACATGCAATCAATATAAGTGATATGATATATGGCCATCATCATCTTGTGCCTTTGATCTCCATCTCCAAAGCATCGTCATGATCACCATCGTCACGGGCGCGACACCTTGATCTCCATCGTAGCATCGTCGTTGTCTCGCCAACTATTGCTTCTACGACTATCACTACCGCTTAGTGATAAAGTAAAGCAATTGCATGGCGATTGCATTTCATACAATAAAGCGACAACCATAAGGCTCCTGCCAGTTGCCGATAACTGTTACAAAACATGATCATCTCATACAACAACTTATATATTATCACGTCTTGACCATACCACGTCACAACATACCCTGCAAAAACAAGTTTGACGTCCTCTACTTGTTGTTGCAAATTTTACATGGCTGCTATGGGCTAAGCAAGAACCATTCTTACCTACTTATCAAAACCACAATGATTTTTCATCAAGTGTGTTGTTTTAACCTTCAACAAGGACAGGGCGTAGTCACACTCGATTCAACTAAAGTAGGAGAAACTGACACTCATCAGCCACCTGTGTGCAAAGCACGTCGGTAGAACCAGTCTCGCGTTAGCGTACGTGTAATGTCGGTCCGGGCCGCTTCATCCAACAATACCGCCGAATCAAAGTATCACATGCTGGTAAGCAGTATGACTATTATCGCCCACAACTCTTTGTGTTCTATTCGTGCATATAACATCTACGCATAAACCTGGCTCGGATGCCACTGTTGAGGAACACAGTATTTCAAAATTTTACCTACGATCACGCAAGATCTATCTATGTGATGCATAGCAACGAGCGGGAAAGTGTATCCATGTACGTCGTAGACCGAAAGCAGAAGCGTTAAGTAACACGGTTGATGTAGTCGAACGTCTTCGCGATCCAACCGATCAAGTACCGAACGCACGGCACCTGCGCGATCTGCACATCGCTCACTCGGTGGCGTCCCTCGTACTCTTGATCCAAATGAGGCCGAGGAGAGTTTACGTCGAGATGATGGCGTGATGACGGTGATGATGAAGTTACCGATCGCAGGCTTCGCCTAAGCACTACAACGATATGACCGAGGTGGAAATCGTGAAGGGGCACCGCACACGGCTAAGACAACTGTCAACTTGTGTGTGGGGTGCCCCTCCCCTATATAAAGGAGGGAGGAGGAGAGGCCGCCCTCATAGGGCGCGCAGAGGGGAGTCCTACTCCCACTAGGAGTAGGTTTCCCCCCTTCCTAGTAGGAGTAGTAGAAGAAGGAAGAGGGAGAGGGGGAGAAGGAATGGGGGGCCGGCCCCCCACCCCAATTCGGATTGGGCTTGGGGCGGGGGGCACGCCCTCCACCTGGCCGCCTCCTCCTCTCTTCCACTAAGGCCCAATAAGGCCCATTGAATCCCCGGGGGGTTCCGGTAACCTCCCGGTACTCCGAAAAATGCCCGAACTCATCCAGAACCATTCCGGTGTCCAAACATAGCCTTCCAATATATCAATCTTTATGTATCTACCATTTCGAGACTCCACGTCATGCCCGTGATCACATCCGGGACTCCGAACTACCTTTGGTACATCAAAACACAAAAACTCATAATACCGGTCGTCATCGAACGTTAAGCATGCGGACCCTACGGGTTCGGGAACTATGTAGACATGACCGAGACTCATCTCCGGTCAATAACCAATAGCGGAACCTGGATGCTCATATTGGCTCCCACATACTCTAGAAAGATATTTATCGGTCAAACCGCATAACAACATACGTTGTTCCCTTTGTCATCGGTATGTTACTTGCCCGAGATTCGATCGTCGTATCTCAATACCTAGTTCAATCTCGTTACCAGCAAGTCTCTTTACTCGTTCTGTAATGTATCATCCTATAACTAACTCATTAGTCACATTGCTTGCAAGGCTTATAGTGATGTGCATTACCGAGAGGGCCCAGAGATACCTCTCCGACAATCGGAGTGACAAATCCTAATTTAGATCTATGCCAACTCAACAAACACCATCGGAGACACCTGTAGAGCATCTTTATAATCACCCAGTTACGTTGTGACATTTGATAGCACACTAAGTGTTCCTCCGGTATTTGGGAGTTGCATAATCTCAGTCATAGGAACATGTATAAGTCATGAAGAAAGCAATAGCAACAAACTAAACGATCATCGTGCTAAGCTAACGGATGGGTCAAGTCAATCACATCGTTCTCTAATGATGTGATCTCGTTAACCAAATGACAACTCATGTCCATGGCTAGGAAACTTAACCATCTTTGATTAACGAGCTAGTCAAGTATAAGCATACTAGTGACACTCTGTTTGTCTATGTATTCACACATGTACTAAGTTTCCGGTTAATACAATTCTAGCATGAATAATAAACATTTATCTTGATATAAGGAAATATAAATAACGATTTTATTATTTCCTCTAGGGCATATTTCCTTCACCTGCGATGTCAACGGTCCGTCCATCGCCGAACCGAACTATGCCTCCCACCGAAACACTGAGCTCAGAAAACTGGTACTTGTCGCCGGTCATGTGATTGCTAGCGCCCGTGTCGAGGTACCATATGTGCCTCGACGTGTTCATCCTCTTCTTGTCATGAAGATAAACTGCCTCCTCTATGAGCGTGGCAACCTATGTAGCCGGCGCCTTTGGAGCTGGACTATCCTCGTCCATTAGCTCACATACTTCGACCATGAGCATCATGTCTCCATCATCAGCTCCGTTCGCCATGAGAGCTTTCTCCTTCGGTGGTTTCTTGCACTCCGACTTGAAGTGCCCCATGATGCCACAGTTGTGACACTTGATCTTGCGCTTGTCGAACTTCTTCTTCTTTGGAGCGCCGTCGCCGGCGTTCTTCTTACTTTGTTCTTTTGGTGCACGATCTTGGCGAGTGTTGCTGCTAGAGCCCTCGCCTCCTCTCCTTGAGTCCAATGCCAGCCACTGAGCCCGTGTGAGCATGACATTCTCATCGTTCCTCCCATCCCCAAGACTGTACCGCATACGCTCGTCGTGAGCCTTGTAGCGTCCGACGAGATCATCAATGGAGAGGGTCTCGAGAACGACGCGCTGCTCGATCGCCGTGATAATTTGCAGGTACCGAGGAAGGGCCGCACGCAAGAACCACCGTACAACCGAGCTCTCCGTGAGGTTTTCTCCAAGCGTGCGGATCCGATTGACGAGAGTAGCCACCCGTGAAGCGAACGCATCCACGGACTCATTGTCGCCCATGACCAAAGTCTCATAGTTCCTTAGGAGAGTTTGAAGATTGGCTTACTTGACGCGGGTGTGTCCCTCGAACATGAGCTTCAAAGTATCCCACGCCTCCTTCGCCGTTTCTTTGGCGATTAGGTGTTGGAGGACATCCATCGACATCACAGAGTAAATCGCTGACACCGCCTGCCGATCCTTCCGGTGCTCGGCTCCCTCCTTCTTGAACGCGTCGCCTCCTGGATCGACCGCGTCTCATAGCTCATTGGCGCGGAGACCAAACTCCATGAGGGCCTTCCAGACCCCAAAGTTCTTGCGATCAAATCATGGGTACGGCGAACTCGCCGGAGCAGCAAATACTTTTGCCGCACCGGAGTACTCCACCAGCTGCTTGTTATTCTCGTCGTCCACCATGATCCTCCGTTACTAGAAGATCAACCTTGCTCTGATACCAATTATTGACGAAGACTCGACTTGCCGCGATCAGCCGACGAGTTCTTTCCGACGGTACGCGCACGTACGAAGCTGAACCAAAGTTACTGGATCGATTCCTGCAGACACTCTCGCACACCAAGCTAGCTAATTAGCTTTAAGCTAGCGGCGGCTCACCGGAACGGGCGCGTACAGAATACTTCAGAAACTCACGTAGACAAACGAGACAAGGACGCGAGAGTTGGCCAAAAGGCTCGTGACGTGCCTTTTCTTTGTATTGATTGATCTGGCTTACAACATAGGGGCATATATACATATATATATATATATATACTAGCAAAAGAACTCGTGCCTTGCAACGGAAGAGAAAACATAACACACACTCTTAACTTAACAACCATCACTCAAGACCACAATAGGTCCATCTCCTTTATTTTTGCGAGGTATCATATTTGTGTTGCCGCTTATCCTCCTTCTCACCCTCGCCGGCGATGGCCTCGGTGTTCACGCAAAACAAAAAAAAATGTGTGTTGAATATGGTTAATCCTAAGGCGTCTCTCTCTCCTTCTCTCCTCCTCTCCTCCCCCCCCCCCCTCTCGCTCGCTTTCTCTCACTTTCGCGATGAGAAACCTGTTGTTTTCCCTTGCGACATTTTTCATAGGTATGCACCTGTAGTTATCGATGTTTTCTTTTCCGTATATGGTTATAATGGGCTATTTATTTGCAATCCGGATCGCCGCGGGTATGAAAAAACAGATCTTGCGCTATAAATTATAAGTTTGCTTCCATAACAATATTTTAAAAATATTTAACAGGTAAAATTAACATCATTTTTAGATTCCACACATTTTTCTAATAAAATTTCATATATAATATGTTAAAATCGAAATTACGGTTTAAAAGATACAGATAATTTAGAAAATCATTTGGTTTGACTCAAATATATTCCAAAATAATATTTAAAAATACTTAACATGTAAAAATAATCTCATATCATAATCTACATATTTTTCTAATCAAATTTCATATATAACATGTTCAAATCGGAGTTACGGACGAATTACCTAAAACATCAGGGGGGGTTTTCGAAAAAATTTAAATAACAGTTTGGGACTTAAATCCGGACGGCGGGTTGATTTCAAGAGAAGACATGGACTTTTGTGTAAAATACGAAAATAACACTTCATTTTCACTTAAAACAGGACTGCGGGTTGAATTCTCTAAAATAGAGGGACTTTTCTAAAAAAATGCCATGACGGACGAAAGAAACCCAATTTGCTCTATTGTTGCTATATAGTACACAATGCCCATGCGTTGCATCGGAAAAAAAAAGAGGCACAACCTGCGTCATATGGCAAAAAAAAGTGTATTCCTCAAAAAAATTATTGAGCAATAAATAAATCATATAGTTAGCCTAAAAAAACCTGCTCCAATTTTAATAAATGTCAATGATAAGGTTAAACGTGGAAACTTTCTTGTTTTTAATAAAAGTTAATGTTTACATAAAAATTGGAACACCTTTTTAAGAATGGTTAACGTTTTTACTAAATTGGAACATTTATGTAAAAAAGAACATTTTTTAACCGATGTTTTGTGTTTTTTTTTATAATCAGATGTTTTGTGTTTTGTAAATTATATTTTATTTGCAATTGTTTTTTGCACTATTTGGGCTAGGCCCAAACATAAGGACGTTCCTACAAAAACATGCATGCTCTCATAAAAAGAGGACCATGTCGTTACAAGACGAACTTCAAGCATTGTCCCTCTTCCCGTTCCCCATCTCAGTATCCCTAGTAAACGAATAATTGCCACTCTGTATTTAACTGCACGTGTGTTGCAACACAAATCGTAACATAATTTGCATGTTTGAAAATTCGCCCAGATTTAGTTATCTTGGCTAAAGCAAATGCATAACTAAATTCTGATGTTGTTGCACCATATGGTCCCTTGTCTGCCTTGCTGAAGAATGAAAAATGAAGAATGAACTGTGATATAATTTGCATGTTTGAAACACCTCACTGAGATTCAGTCATCTAGTCTATGGCAAATACGTAACTTAATGCCTCACTATGATACGGATTAACCTTATGGCTCTCTTAAACACAAAGAGTGATAATTCTTAAGGATTTTCTCTCACATTAGTGTGAGAATTGCAAGAGTAGGACAAATAATCATTTAGAAAAGATAAATTGAGCACTGAGACATTGAAGTAAATCAGAGCTAGTCATGATTCACCCACCCAGTTGCTCCCTTGGCTTCATGTATTTGCTCACCTCTCAACTAAGCGACCACTATAGTCTATAAAGTTGTACTACCCCAAGTAGTGTTCCTCTATGTTGTCTCATGGTTTTTCCGCTATTATTCAGCAATGAACCTAGAAAGGGGTCATCAAAAGTATCTTCAGATATAACTTATCCAGGGCCATCAGTTATGGTATAAGCATCCAAAGGTATATTCAGATATAACTTATATAGAACAAATAAAGACAACCAAAGGTGTCTTCAGATATAACCGCTGAAACAAAAATTGTCACCCTGAAAAAATATTGCATGCTTGAGAGATCTACATGCATGTTTCCATCTCTGTTTACAAGTTGCACGGGCACCCCATGTTCTAAGGGTGGGTGCTAATCGGAAATCTCAATCTTATTGCATATTGCAGGGTGCAGGCAATCTTAATTATAGAGCCAATCAGAGTCAGTATTCCCCCAATCCTTCTTAATTACCTTGCCCATTTAATTAGAGACGGCCAGCACATGCATCTCTTTGTCCCTCTATTTCTCACAATCTGGATGCATGCACCTATATTTCCCACAATTCCGGCCAATCAAGCATACCTGCACACAAATCCATTTAATTGGAGCCAATCAGCATGGCTGTATGTTCCCACATTTTTCCCTTGTTTATTGGTTTGTGAGGAAGCTTGCCGATATCTCAGGCAACTTGCAAAATTCGACGTTGTACTATTTAATTAGCCATCGAGCCCTACAAGTGACGTGATTGTGTGTTAGCCTACTTGGGCGGACTCTTCGGTTTGGTGGTGTTGGTCCTGGGTTGAAAACCAACACGCCCACAATGCTCGAGGCCGGCGTACAAAACCGGAAACTGCTCGATCCTGTTTGTCCATGAAGTGCGGGTTCATTAATAAAAAAATATAAGGACTATTCTATAAAAATTCTGACGGTGAACCGGCAGAAGCGATAGCCGCTTTATTATTATTAGGGAAAGAAAAGAATAGCAAAAAGGCCCGTGCGTTGCAACGGATATAAAATAAATTTGAAAGTTTTTGTGTTATTTACCTATGTCATGGTGCACTAATGAAGTGCAGCTCCCAATCCATCTGCTTCTGCCTCATCTTATCTTCCTTTTGATGTGAAACTGCTGTGCAGTGCATATTGCAATTGCAAATGCCATGACAAACTGAACAGGTTAGGATTGCTCTTGGCTTCTACGACAAATTTAACCTAATCTTTGTAATTATAAAGTAACAGCCAAAGGTGGTGACCAAGTGAAAAGGGAAAATAACTTCATACACATAAATGAAATAGCAAAGAGCTATTGTTGGAAATATCTCACATCAGTTTTGAACCAGTGAAAATATCTCAAATATGTGTGAAAAGCACATAATGATTATCAGTAGAAAAAATACGTAAATACTTCCCTTTCCATCGGTCCAAACATATACTCAGTGCAAGAGTTATTCGGTTGTTGATGTGAACTAAATGTAATAAAAAAACTGGGCCTTTGCTCATATGCACCAAAACAATTTGTAAAGGGCGTCATTTCAGAAAAAAAGAGGCATAACAAACATGTGTTAGCAACAACATTTTAGGCACCTGGAAATTACCTCGAAGAGGTTCATCTGGATGCCCCGGTCTCCTAGACCTGGCACATAGTGTTAGATATTGATCTGCAATTCCGTCCATGCGCCCTCAACAATGACTTGCACATGGCACCATGGCACCATGGCTAGGCACTATGTCAAACAGATGATCAGTATTACAAAGAAAGAGATATTAAAAATCATGGTGGTGGTAACATGCCTAACCTGCTCTCCCATGATCATGGTGATGGATGCTCTCGGCAGTATCACCGAGGGGGCATTGACTTTGTATACAACCTTTGGTGTAATGATTTAAGCAGTAGTATCATTATCTCAATCTTATAGAAATGTAAGTCAGCAGGAATTCCGTCCATACTATTGCTTATAGGAGATACTATCTTATAAATATGAAAAGAAAAATCTACGTATAAAATTTGGATAGTTATAACCATAGTTATACACAGTAAGTACTCCATTCACTCTTCTTAGCAGTATTTTGGCAGAGCTCCTACTTGGTTCTTCAGAAAACAAAGTACTAATACATTGCCATCGGCAAAATTTTAGTTAAGCATTTGAATCTGGTATCACAGAAGTTGTGCTTGGTTGAGTACAAACTGTACTAATGTACGTTTGATGACAGATACCGACACAAAGTACTTTCTTTAGTCGTAACACAAAGTACTAATACATTGCCATTGGCAAAAATCTAGTTAATAATTTGAAACTTTATCATGTAGCTTCAGGGAAGAAGATGGTAGCTGGGAAGGCATCACAAGGAGGCCACAACAGCAATAGAGCATTATCCCGTGGAAGCAAATACATACCAGGAGCAACATTGCAGTCCACAGCTTCAGGTTGAGGGTTCCATTTGGTTTTGCGTCTCTCCCACAGGCTTCATGGCCTTCGCTGGGTACGGTGCAGACCACGGCGTTGATGCACCGTGCACGTTCCCGACATGCACCTCTACCACCAAATCCACAATGTGCAGCCTCTGACAATCTATCTCATTACAAGCATCATACAGGGGAGCTGAGCATTGAGAAAAGAAAGAAAGAGGAAAAAAGAGGAATAGACAGATGCACGCATATATGGTATTGAAAGATGATAAGAGTGGTAATATGTTGCATGCAACTAAACAGGTTTGAGACGTCAGGATGGATTCAGAGGATGGAGACAGAGCCAGATTGCCACCTGCAAGGAAGAAGTGCAGCCATCACAGATTTAACAGTACTCGGTCATCATCACACTACAGTAAGAAGGAATAATCGCAACGTGCAAAATCATGACACAAAATTCGAATCATTTTGGTGAGGAAATGAAGAGCTTACACCATCTGAATATGAGGTTGATGGTTGCTCACAGGAAAAGTTGCCGGTGTTGTCATCAAGCCGATTGGTATTCAAGGACGAACCGCCGGGCAATGACCATGGCAATGGTCTCTACAATCAGTGCGCCAATGCCAGCGTCGTGGGCATCTTAAGCTCTTACCTCTCACATAGCACAGCAGCTATTCACACACAGGGGCACACCAACTGCAGCTCTGTCTGAATCCTCTTCCTCATGCTCTAATTGTTTGGTTAAGCTGTTTTTGTGGATTCTGTTAATTGTGTGAGAAATCAAGTAAATGATTATTATTTTTTCGGATGTTATGTCTGTTGGAAATCTAACATGCTCCTTATGCTAGATTTAAGAAAACACAACTGGGTGAATCAATTACTTGGCACCATGTTTCTTTTTCAGGGGTGGCACAGCTACTGGGAGGAGAAAGGGGAGTCTGACCGTGGTTGGGCTCGAAGAATTCATCAGCGTTGAACTGGAAGTCAAACTCGATGGCGTCCTGGCCGAGCTTGTGAGTGCACACCAAACACTCCCAAGGCAGGTAGCTCACGGAGGTGCAGGCAGGTGACAACGTGGGATGAACGGGAGGCAGGGTATCTGGTGGTCGCCACGGTGGAGCGCTGCTTATGCCCTCCTCCACTCGTGGCCGCCGGCAGCGCCACCTCTTCCCATCCTCAGATTTCCAGCTTGCCGACCCCGCCTTCTCCATCCCCGCCCCCAATCTTGCCGGCACCCGCCTCTCCATCCCCGTCCGCGAGCCCCACCCTCCAATCTCCTTCCTCGAGCCCGCTCGTCTCGAGCGCAGCACGCCATCCTATCCTCTGTCTACCGCGAGGTCGCCGACGCGCAGATCGGCCCGCTCGAGCTCCAGGATCCGGGCGCGAGCGCCGCACCCTCCCATCCTCTGCCTACCGCGAGGTCGCGACCAGTAGGTGCAGGGGAGCCGTGTACGTCGAAGAAATCCGCGGATGAGGAGGAGATGGGACTGGGAGGCAGGAGGTGGCCGGCTGCGCGGGCGGGGCCGGGCAGGAGGTAGCCGGAGGCGCGGGCGGAGCGAGGCAGGAAGTGGCCGGCGGCACGGGGCGGGGCAGGAAGCGGCCGGCGGCGCGGGGCGGGGGTGGAGCGCCCCGAGGCAGAGCCTGGCTGTGTTTTGTTCCCCTTCATACCGGTTCGCTTTGGACTGCGGGTTGAATACAAAAGAGCACATGGACTTTTCTGCAAAATTACCCACGACGTATATATATATATATATCAGGTAAGATAAGATATCTTTCGCTTCGGTACACCCACTAAACACATTAATGGCTGTGATTATCCTATACCCCTTCGTAATGATGAGCATGATGGTCTTTTTTTTGAAAGTACGGCCGTAGACAGTCGATACCCGAAGTGCCTACGGACGAGCCCCCGCACAACTGGGCCGGCCTGCCAGGTGCTAGGCCACCTGCTATTCAAAGACGTAAAAATGCTGAAAATAGGAGTTTGTTCGCACAAAGTATCGAACTAGTCACCTCGTTCTCAAGACTAGACAGCTTTGCCACTCCACTACGGCTCCCTTTTGCGATAAAATAGCACAAAATATATAAGAACCACTAGGCCAAAGTGCAAGACCAGTCAATCGGCCCATCAAAATGTAATGCGTTTTATTCGCACTTCTGAAGACTCATCCATCGACCTCTCGAATAATAAATCTTGTAAAATACTTTGGGCGGCCAACTAGACAGTAGTTTATGGTTAAAGAAAGGGAAATACCTTTATGACTTCAACTTCTTTTTTTGAGAATAACTTCTTCAACTTTCTCTAAGTATATAAAATTATCAACTGTAGGATTCCTGTTATTTGTGGAGATATTTTCTAAAATGCCAAAACGCCTCCATTCCCTTGAGGCAGGTAAGGAAACACCTTTGCTTTTTCGAGGCATTTCAACAAAATGCTTAAAATATATATATTAAAGCAATTACAAAGAACACCTCAAAATACTTTTTATGCACGCAGCCTGTCATAGACGACAACTTGATCCAGTCGGGCGTTTTTCTCTAACAAGATAGGGCCAACTTAGATTTTGACACAGGGACCTCGATTTTGATGGACTAGCCCTGGAACACACGAACACCCCCAGCTCCAAGGAGGAACAACATTCGTGAAATTAAAAAATGTTCATCGATTAGAATAGAAGTTCATGATTTTTTGACAAATTTGAAAAAAGTCATTGATTAGAAAACAAGTTCACAAATATGAAAACAAATCACAAATTAAATTCTTTATTCACAGGAGGCCGCCTGACTAGGCCGGTTCAAACCATAGTTGGGTTGATTTGAAGGATGTCCAAACATAGACCATGATCAACGGAGGGTGTTCAGGTAGGCGAGAATGCTCCGTGTGAGAGAACGCTATTTCCCGACATTCTTGAAATGACCCCATTTTTTTCATAGCATTGTATAACCAATTCAAGGCAACATGCCAACTTGTTTTTGTTTTTGACATATTTTGTGATTTTTCAGAGTTTTCTCGGTCAAAAAAGGCTGATAAATGGGCGGGCGTGTTGCAACTTGCATACGGTGTCAAAAATCATTCAAACCTGGTTTGGATAACTAGCATGATCATGCCCATTTGCTTGAAAAAAATGGGGTCATTTCAAGAATATCCAAAACTAGACCATGTTTGATGGAGGGTGTTCGTATTGGCCAGAAGGCTCCGCCTGAGGGTACGTTGATTCTCGTCATCCATAAAATGGCCTCAAATTTTTTCCAGCAGCTTCTATGATCAAATAAAGGCACCATGCCAAGTTGTTTTAGTTTTCGATAATCCTTGCATTTTCTAGAGTATTCTCTATGAAAAACTGGCCGATAAATCGCTGGATGTGACACAACTTGCATAAGGTGTCGAAAATTCGGTCATACCGGACATGGATGTCCACCATGGGCGTCCCCACCTGCTAGAAAAAGTTTGGGTCATTTCGTGCATGCCAAAATAGATCATGTTCATGTGACACGTCCGGCCATTTATCGCCCTTTTTAACCGAGAAAACTCCAGAAATGCAAAAATTATAGAAAACCAAAACAACTTTGCATGGTGCCTTGAGATGGTCATAAAAGTAAATAAAAAATCAGGGTCATTTGACGGATGTCGAGAAACAACATGCTCTTAAACAGAGTCTTCTAGCCTACCTGGACTTGAAGGCGGGGTTACTTTTAACATTCTTAAAATGGTCCCAACTTTTGCAAGCCGGTGGGCAATGCCCATGGTAGACATCCATTCCAAGTTCGAAGGAAAAATATATTTCAAATCATAGTTAGAACATGTACTAAAAAAGGAAAATGTACTAAAATTGTTATTTTGGACTTTTAACATAAGTAATAAATACACATAGATAAAATTGAAAACTGTAAAGCATTTATTAAATATTTAGAGAACAAATTATACAAAATCATTATTTAAAAAAGTTACTTAAACTTGTATTTTGGTATTCAAAAAGATAAAAATGAATTAACGAAAAAACAGAAAAAATAAAAATAGAAAATAAAATAAAAATCTTAGGCCTTGGCACAATTAGGTGACGGCAGCGCTCCCGTCGGGTGTGTGTTGGGCCGGCCCAAGAGCTCGCGGATTTGAAAAAGTTCATCAAATTAAAAAAACAATATTAATGGATTTCAAAATTTTTTTTGAAAAATTCAAAACAACTCACTAAGAAAAGGTTGCAAACAGGCGTTCCCGGCTTTGGGAACATTGGTTTCCCAGCAATTTTTTCCTGTTTTGCGAACCTTCTCAGAGGTCGTGAACCGCATTTTTTTCTTTTTTCTTTTTATCTTATCTCCTTTTTTTCCTGTTTCTTTTTTCCTTTTTCTTATTCTTTGACTTTTTGTTTTTTCCTATTATTCAAAATTTTCAGAATTCAAATTATGTTAGTATTTTTCTGTCTTTTTGTGAAATTCATTTTTTTACTGTTTTTGAAAAAAAAATGTTTGCGTTCTAAATTTTGTTCCGTCTTTCTGGAAAATGTTCGTGTTTTTACATTTTGAGCAAGTTTGAAAGAGATTAACTTTTTCTAATATTTCTGCACAATTTCTAAAAGTAATAAGATTTATATTTTATGAACAAGAAAAGGAAATATAAAAACCCGAGCGAAAACTGTGCATAAAAAATGAAAGTAAAAACAAAGAGTCAAGGTGCTTTTTTTTTCTTAGCGTTATTTATCTCGCTCAAGAGAAAGAAAACAAGGTTAATAGAGTCCCCACATAAGTTATCCCAGATGGTTGTGCGGTTACTCATAGTGCATGAGTACTGTAGTTCGAATCCCAGGTTAGTCACCCATTTTTTGAAGTTTAAAACTTTAGAAAGAAACTGCTGGCTACTGCGTACACGTTCTAGTGAATACAAATCGTAAACTGTTCATACTACCCTTTATACGTTTAGTGAGAGGGGGTGTACCGAAACAGTGAATACAAATTGTGAAATGCCCATAATACCCTTTATACGTTTTATGAGGGGGGGTGTACCGAAGATATACATAGTAGTCTAGAACAAGCCTAGTCTTATACTAATCGGTAATTGTTTCACGTCCGAGCGGGACTATGACAAACATGGTTAATTCAAACTGCTACTTTTGCCTTCACAAATGGAACTGCACGCCCCTTCTACTTTTCAGTTTAGTAGTTCTTCAAACTGGCTCCAACGCATGTAGGTGTCGTACTAGTTTCCTATGATTCCCGCTGTAATCATTATTTGTTCGTGGAACGTAAGAGGACTTGGCGATGTGAACAAATGCTCTGACGTTCTGGCTGAGCTAATCTCTATTAACCCTCACCTTATACTGCTACAAGAATCCAAATTGCAAGACATCTCAGACCAAAAATTACGATCCTTTCTACCGCGCGCTCTTGATCACTCTGTCTCGTTGCCCGCCGTTGGATCTGGAGGTGGAACAATTTCGATAGCCAACTCCTCCTGCCTCAACATTGTCTCGTACACAAACCATTCCTACTCTACTACGCTCATAATCAAAACACTAGCCCTCGGCCATAACATCGCCATCACAAATCTTTATGCTCCCTCTAGTCGCTCTCTAAAACAATCCTTTCTCAATGAACTAAAATCAATCAAACAAGATGACTCGCCACCCTGGCTAATCATCGGCGACTTTAATCTGCTGAGGTTCTCTTCAGATAATAACAAGGCCAACTTCCGTCAAAACGAAGAAAATGCCTTTAATGAAACACTCAACGACCTAGCCCTGCTAGAATTACCACTGCTTGACCGCCGCTTCACTTTTTCCTTTTAGCCATGGGCCGGACTGATGGGCTGTGAAGATACGAAGACCGAAGATTGCACCCGTGTCCGGATGAGACTCTCTTTGGCGTGAAAGGCTAGCTTGGCGGCCGAATATGTAGATTCGTTTCTTTGTAACCGACCTTGTGTAACCCTAGATCCTCCCGGTGTCTATATAAACCGGAGGACTTAGTCCGGAAACGGAGATACTCATTACCATAGTCATGCAGGCTAGACTTCTAGGGTTTAGCCATTACGATCTCGTGGTAGATCAACTCTTGTAATACTTATATCCATCAAGAACAATCAAGCAGGAAGTAGGGTATTACCTCCATAGAGAGGGCCCGAACCTGGGTAAACATTATGTCCCCTGTCTCCTGTTACCATCGACCTTAGACGCACAGTTCGGGACCCCCTACCCGAGATCCGCCGGTTTTGACACCGACATTGGTGCTTTCATTGAGAGTTCCTCTGTGCCGTCGACAACAGGATCGATTACTCGCCTCGTCCTTAAGGACAATATCACTACCAGAGGAGAACTGGCCCCAGGCCAAACCCTCCGGTTGGGCAGCTTTACCATAACCACCCGTTCGGCCGTTAAGCCGACGATGACCTCTCGGGCCATCGAAAATCCTCTTCGTATCGACCCCAAACACTCCAAACAGATGGATCCGGTGGAGTTTTCGTCTTTAAACGAGCTCCTTGATCGTATCGCCGCCCTGGGAATTGCCGCAGATTACGATCGGATCGGGCTTAAACCGACCAAAGAGAAATCAAATCTCCACCGATCACCCACTAGATAGCGGTAGTCGAGGAGCAAGACGGCGACTCTTCCCCTATACTGAAGACGGACTACGTCCGGATCGCCGACCCTATAGAGCCGGATACCCACCCACAAAAGGAGGTGACCGGCCTTCCGAACATAGAATCGAATGGCGGAAAAGGCAACGGAAGATACTCCGGGCCGGACCGTTAAGTCTGGAAAAACTTCGACTCGGATCATCGATCGGTCGAGGTCCAAATCAATTCCACCCACCCACCCAGACATAAGCGCCTCACGAGCATACAACAGCCTCTCGAAGCGGTCCACCACTTACGGGCGATTCCTCCTTGTCAAGGACAAGGTTAAAGATTGCCGCGACGAGGACGCGATATCAGCGTTCCGCAACAATTGCATGAACGAAGGAATCCTCAACGCCATTAATCGCCGCCGCATACTACACTTTGCTGACTTGACAACTATCATACAGAAGTACAACGCAATGGAAAGCGCCTGGAGGGATCAGGCAGCTTGTTGGGAGCCATCGGTCCCAACTCAACCACTGGTCCAGGCGAAAAGGGTGCATCCCCGTGACGCGCCCAGTCCAATAGCCAAGAAATAAAAACCCATTACGCGGACCAGAACCGTTTTGTAGGGATGGCTCGATGGCCCATGCAGAATACACACAACACCGGATACCATACCAACCCACAGCCTTAGAGCATGTTGGATACTCCGACAGGTAGCTAAAAGCAGCGAGGACATCCTTACCAAAAACACCCAGAACAACACCCTCCAGAAGATGACGACCCCAGAGTACTGACGGTCTTTGAGGCATTCGCTTCAAACAATAAGCACAAAAGGGCACTTCGCGGCCTCGCCGAAGTCTATCAAATCGCTACAGTAAACCCTTGGAACGACACGGCTATAACCTTTAATGCCGACGACGAACCAAAATACAGGACAGTCAGAGCACCAGCCGCTTTAGTCCTCAGTCCCAACGTGGACGGCTTTCCACTCACCAAGGTCCTCATGGACGGTGGCAGCGGACTAAACCTCATCTATGAGGATACACTCCACAAAATGGAAATAGACAGGAGCCGCATCAAGCAAAGCAGCACGACCTTTCGAGGAATCGTTCCCAGTCAGGAGGCGCGGTGTGCGGGAAAAATCACACTTGACGTGGTATTCGGCACGCCGGAGAATTATCGGTCTGAAGAAATCACCTTCCAAGTGGCTCCTTTCAGCAGCGGATACCACGCCCTGTTGGGGCGGGATGCTTTTACACGCTTCCAAGCTATACCTCATTACGGGTATATGAAGCTCAAAATGCCCTGACCAAATGGCATAATCACTCTTGTCAGTGATTCGGACATAGCACTCCGTGCCGAAAACAAAACCGCATCCCTGGCCCTTGAGGCATTATTTGAAGCCCTCATGGCCGAAGAATTAACCGCACTGCGCTCCACGGTGGATAGGGACGATGTGATCTTAAACAAACGACCCCAATCCACCTCCTTCAAACCAGCAGAAGAAATCGTCAAATTCCAGGTCCACCCAACGGACCCAAAGAAGACAACATCTATTGGAGCTCAACTAGAACAATGGTCGACGCCGCACTAAGGGATTTCCTTCGCGAAAACTAGGATATATTCGCCTGGCACCCTTCTGACATGCCTGGAATCCCACGTGAGCTGGCCGAACATAGCCTTAATATCTAAAAGGGATACAAACTAGTCAAACAAACACTGCGGTGCTTTTCCGAGCCCAAACGCCAAGCTATGGGGGAGGAGCTGGCCAAGCTAATTGAGGGCGGATTCATAAGAGAAATAAAACATCTGGACTGGCTGGCAAACCTGGTGATGGTACCAAAGAAGGACAAATCCTGGCGGTTGTGCGTCGATTTTAAAGACCTCAATAAGGATTGCCCTAAGGATCCCTTCCCCCTCCCCCGCATTGACCAAATCATTGATGCTACCGCAGGACACGACTCACTGTGTTTCCTTGATGCATATTCCGGATACCATCAAATCAAAATGAAGGAGTTCGATCAAGCTGCAACAACATTCATCACCCTATATGGGTCATTCTGCTTCAACACCATGCCCTTCGGGCTCAAGAATGCCGACGCCACATACCAACGCATGATACAAACATGCCTGGAGAAACAGATCGGCAAGACAGTTGAAGCTTATGTGGAAGACGTCGTCATCAAAACTAGGCGCGTCGAAACACTAATAGATGATCTACGTCTCACAATTGATAACCTCCGCGCGTATGACATTAAGCTCAATCCAGAAAAGTGCGTTTTCAGCGTCCCCGCTGGAAAACTACTGGGCTTCATCATTTCCAACTGAGGAATTGAAGCAAATCCAGCCAAAATCTGAGCTCTGTCACAATTGGCTACGCCAACAGACCTTAAACAAGTCCAAAAGCTCGAGGGTTGCGTGGCAGCTCTAAGCCACTTTATTTCCAGATCGGGAGAAAAGGCACTGCCACTCTATCACCTTCTATGGCGAACCGATCACTTCGAGTGGATGGACGCGGCAACAACCGAACTGGAGGAAATAAAAACCCTTCTTGCGAGCAATCCAATCTTGGCCGCGCCAAACGTCGGCGAACCGATGTTATTATACATATCGGCAACACACCAAGTGGTGAGCGACGTGCTCGTCGTTGAACGAGAACAGGACGGACACAAATTCCCGCTTCAGAAGCCAGTATACTATGTATCCACTGCCCTTACACCATGCAAATCCCGGTACCCCCATTATCAAAAGATAGCATACGCGGTCTTCATGGCATCCCGAAAGCTCCGTCACTACTTCCAGGAGTGCTCAATCATGGTGGCTTCCGAAGTACCACTCAATGACATTATAAACAACCGCGATGCCATGGGCCGGATTGCCAAATGGGCCATTGAGCTCCTTCCATTTGATATTACATACAAACCACGTCAAGCTATTAAATCCCAAGTACTGGCTAACTTCGTCACCGAATGGACAGAGGCCGAACTCCCCAAAGAGTACGACACATATTCCAATTGGGTTATGTATTTCGATGGCTCCAAAATGCTGGCAGGGCTAGGGGCGGGCGTCGTTTTAACGTCACCTACCGGAGACATCGTTCAGTACGTACTCCAAATACTATACACAGACTCCAACAATGCAACCGAATACGAGGCCTTATTGCATGGTCTCCGGATGGCTGTCTCCATGGGCATACAACACCTAGAAGTACACGGGGACTCAAACCTTGCAATATCTCAAATAAATGGAGACTTCGACGCCAAAGATCTGAAGATGGCAGCTTATCCTAATGCCATCATAAAAATGCCGGCCCGGTTCGAGGGGCTCGAGTTCCATCATGTGGCTCGAGAAAGTAATCAAGCGGCGGACGTTCTTGCTCGTATCGGCGCTAAGCGCGGACCTGTCCCACCTAATATCTTTCTATAAAGGCTTTTTAAGCCATCCGTGGTGTGGCAGCGGGGAAAACGACAACACTGGTCCGAAACGGAACATAACCCTAGATTCCGAAAACACCGACATCATCGGAGGCTCAGCCACCGAAATAACATCGTCGGCGCATCTCATCATGGCAGTCATTGCCCCATGAACCGAACCCTTCCCGTCCTACCTTAACAGGAAGGAGCTTCCTGAGGACCAGGATGTAACGCCCTTGATGTGGCTATATCTCCCACGTGTCGAAGCACGACTTAGAGGCATAACCGCATTGAAAGCAATGTCGCAAGTGAGGTAATCTTCACACAACCCATGTAATACATAAGGGAAAGAGATACATAGTTGGCTTACAGTCGCCACTTCACACAATACATAAATAAACATCCATCATTCAGATTACACTCAAGGTCCGACTACGGAACCAAAATAAAAGAAGATACCCCAAATGCTACACAGATCCCGATCGTCCCAACTGGCTCCACTCATCGATCATCGGGAAAAGACACATAGTAACGACCACGTTCCTCGTCGAACTCCCACTTGAGCTCGGTGGCGTCACCTGCACCGCATCGTCGACAAGCAACTGTTTTGGTAGAATCTGTGAGTCACGGGACTCAGCAATCTCACACCGCGAGATCAAGACTATTTAAGCTTATAGGAAGGACTGAGTTTTGAGGTGGAGCTGCAGCAAGCGACTAGCATATATGGTGGCTACATTCGCAAAAGAGAGCGAGAAGAGAAGCAAGGCACGGTCGTGAAGCTAGTAGCAATCAAGAAGTGATCTGAACTACTTACGTCGACATAACTCCAACACCGTGTTCACTTCCGGACTCCGCGAGAAGAGACCATCACGGTTACACACGCGATTGATGTGTATTTTAATTAAGGTCAACTTCGGTTTTCTACAACCGACATTAACAAATTCCCATCTACCTCATAACAGCGGCACGGCTTTGAAAGATAATACCTGCAGGGTGTCCCAACTTAGCCCATTATAAGCTCTCACGGTCAACGAAGGATATTCCTTCTACCGAAAGACCCGATCAATCTCGAATCCCGGACTACAAGACATTTCGACAGCAATAAAACAAGACCAGCAAAGCCGCTGAATGTGCCGACAAATCCCGATAGGAGCTACACATATCTCGTTCTCGGGGCACACCGGATAAGCGAAGCGTCTGAGAACCGACGTAATCCAAGTTGCCAAGGAATGGTCCCAAGACGGTGCTCTAGTTTGGACCAACGCTCGAAGGAGCACCGGCCCGGGTTAAATAAAGATGACCCTCGGGCTCGCGAAAACCCGGGGAAAAAGGCTTAGGTGGCAAATGGTAAAACCAAAGTTGGGCCTTCTTTGGAGGAGTCTTATTCAAAGCGAACTGTCAAGGGGTCCCATAAATCACCCAACCGTGTAGGAACGCGAAATCAAGGAACATAACACGGTATGACGGAAACTAGGGTGGCAAGAGTGGAACAAAACACCGGGCATAAGGCCGAGCCTTCCACCCTTTACCAAGTATATAGATGCATTAATTATAGCAGATATATTGTGATATCCCCAACAAGTAAACATGTTCCAACAAGGAACAACATCTCCATGTTCAACAAGGAACAAACTTCAACTTCACTCGCAACTAGCAACGCTATAAGAGGGGCCGAGCAAAGCGGTAACATAGCCAAACAACGGTTTGCTAGGAAAGGATGGTTAGAGGCTGACATGGCAATATGGGTGGCATGATAAGCAAGTGATAGGCATCGCAGCATAGGCATAGCAAAAGAGCGAGCATCTAGCATAGCAAAGATAGAAGTGATTTCGAGGGTATGGTCATCTTGCCTGCAATGTTCTTAGAGTTGTCGAAAGCTTGATCCTCGTAAGCGTTCTCAACAGGTTCCTCGTTCACGAACTCTTCTCCCGGCTCTACCCAAAGCAAGAACACAAACAAAGGAACCACAATAAATCACGGTGCAATGCACAAGCAACATGATGCAACATATGGCATGATATGCGAGATGTGATATGCAATGCGTATGCGCGCTCCGGAAGGAAAATGATGAACCAGGCATCAACTTGGCAAACCAAGTATGCCGCTGGAAAGATGAGATGATTTCGGCTGAAATCGATATAAAGATCACCGGAATCGGATGCACGGTTTGCAAATGACAAGCAAAACAAGAATGGCACAAATCTGCTATTAACAGCATGATGCCACATAGCAAGCAACAAGAAAATATTCTACTGCACCCAAACATACCAACAAAGCATATGTCAGTGATCTACTCAAGATTCTTGACAAAAGATGAACACTGAGCTATGGCTAAATCACACCACAACAGGTCCAAACAAGCATTGCAAAAGTGCAAAAAATATATCAGGCAGGGCATGGCATAAACAGCATCAGGTAGCAATGTTCAGAGCAAGAAAACAACATGCTACAGGAACTTATAATAGCATAACAAGGCATGGCATGAATCTACTCAAAGCATAGAACAAAAGTCCCTTACTGACCATAAGCCAAAAAGGATCAGAAAATATAGTAACACCCATGTCAATATCGCAAGTTCCGTTAACAGATTCAGCAACATGGCATGTCAAAAACAGATAACAAGTAGGCATGTTTAAGAGCTCAAAACACTCACTACAGAGCATTATATGATAAACTAAGCATACCTACATCAAGAAGACATGGCATAGAAGACATACATGGCAAGAACAACATCATAGCATACACGGATCAACCACAACAACCTTGGCAAAATTGAATAACATGTAAACAATCTGCCAGGAAACATTTTATAGCAAACGTAGAGCTCGATTGACTCAAGCTATGGCACTCCATAATTTCAAACAAAGGCATGGATGGATAGAGCATAACCATATGTTCAAAACATCCTTACTGAAGTATCTCAAAATATGCATGGATCTCTCGGTAGCATCAAGTTAACATGGCATCAAAATATCAGCTAAACAGGGCTGAAATCAGCAACATCAAGAAGCCTAGTTTGCATGCTTTTGCTAGTCACCACATAGATCACAAAAATACATGGCATACACACCTGGAAATATGGCATGGCATATTACAAAACACATGTAGGACTCAAATTCATAGGGTGCACACATCCATCATGGCAAAAATGACAAAAGTGCATGTTCTGTTAAGAAACAGAAACTAACATCACATAGCCCTCTTCCAACAACATTTCGGGCATCAAGATGATCTCAAATGAAAATGATGCAATGAGATGAAATGATCTACTCATCGGCTCGAACATTTTGACGTATCACACGCACGAAACGGAGCTACAGGTGCAAAGTTACGATGCATTGAAAATGCCACAAATTAATCACCGAAATAAAAACTTAGACGAAATTTAGGGGGGAAGAAGTCAACCGATCGGGATCTCAGATCCGGATCCGAGGCGGCCGGCGGCCGGCTCGCCGGAGCTCGGCCGGAAGGAGAGGGGAAGCCGGGAGGAGGCCAGGCCGGCCGGGAGGAGGGCGCCACGGGCGGGCGGGCGGGCCGGCAGGCGGCGGGCGGCGGCGGCGTCGGGCGACGGCGGTGGAGGCCGCGGTGGCGGAGAGGCGCCGCGGCGGCGGCAGGAGCCGGCACTGGCGGCGGCGAGGGCCGGTGGCGGCCGAGGCGCGGAGGGAGGAGATGGGCTCGGGGCCCGATCCGGACCTCGCCGGCCGGGCGGGCAGGCGCGGCGGCGACACGTGGCGCGGCCCGATTGGCCGGGCGCGGCGGCGGATTTCGTCCGGCCGGACCGGACGTGTCCGGGGGCGCGAGGTAGGGGAAGGCTAGGGTTTGTACCGTGATTTGGAATGGGGGTGTATATATAGGCATAGAGGGAGCTAGGAGAGTCCAAATGAGGTGTAGTTTTCCACACGATCGTGATCGAACGACGAGAGCATGGAAGTGACTTAGATGGGTTATTGGACTATTTTGAAAGGGTGTTGGGCTGCAACTTAAAAGAGGCCTTTGCGAGAGTCACGGTTAACCGTTGGAGTACCAAACGAGCTCCAAATGACCGAAACTTGACGGTGGTCTACGGTGGTATACCAAGGCCACTTGACAAACCTCGGTCCATTCCGAGAAAGTTTAGTACCGCTCACGGAAAAACGTAAAAGGGGACGCGGGGAATATAGGAGTGCGGATTGCAAAACGGACAACGGGAAAAATGCTCGGAATCATGAGACGAACACGTATGCAAATGCGATGCACATGATGACATGATATGAAATGCATGACATGGACAAAATGCAAAAAGAAGAAAAACCCAACCACGGAGGGAATATCATATCACAATGCCGAAAATGGCAAGAGTTGGAGTTACAAATATGGAAAGTTACATCCGGGGTGTTACAACACTCCACCACTACAAGAGGATCTCGTCCGAGATCTAGGACTGAAAGAACTCCGGATATTCGAACGGAGGTGATCCTCGCGCTCCTGTGGCTTCTCGGTCGAATGGTGTGACCACTTCACTTTCAGGAATTTGATTGACTTGTTGCGAGTCTTGCGCTCGGTTTCTTCAAGAATAGCAACGGGGTGCTCATGATAAGAGAGATCTTCTTGGAGGTCAATTTCTTCGAAGTTGATAGTGCGCTCAGGAGTCTTGAAGCACTTGCGAAGCTGTGACACGTGAAACACATCGTGCACATTCGCGAAGTTGGACGGAAGCTCAAGTTGATAGGCGAGATCGCCTCTTTTGCCAATGATCTTGAAAGGACCCACGTATCTAGGGGCAAGCTTCCCTTTGATACCGAAACGACGAGTACCTTTCATTGGAGAGACGCGGAGGTAGACATGTTCTCCGATTTCAAAAGCCACATCACGGTGCTTATCATCATAATAGCTCTTCTGGCGCGATTGCGCGGCTTTGAGATTCTCACGAATGACTTTGCACATTTCTTGACTTCGTGATCAAGTCATTGCCAAGAAGTTGGCGTTCACCTGTCTCGGACCAATTGAGAGGAGTACGACACTTTACGCCATAGAGAATTTCGAATGGGGCCTTGCCGAACTCGCTTGGAAGCTGTTGTTGTAGGAGAACTTCGGCATATGGAAGACAATCTTCCCACTTCATACCGAAGGAAATGACACAAGCCCCGAGCATATCTTCAAGGATTTGATTAACTCGCTCAACTTGGCCACTTGTTTGAGGATGGAAAGCTGTCTGCTGAAACGAATGTTGGTGCCCATGGCCTTCGAAAAGAATCCCAAAACTTGGAGGTAAAGATGCTGCCACGGTCTCAAGAGATCACTTGTGGAATGCCGTGCAAGGAGACAATCTCGAGGTGTATAGCTCGCCAACCGAGCTGCTGTGATGGATTCTTTGATTGGAAGAAAATGAGCCACTTTAGTAAGCTTGTCAATGACAACGAAGATAGCATCATTTCCACGCTTGGACTTTGGAAATCCAGTGACGAAGTCCATTTCAATATGATCAAACTTCCATTCTGGAATAGCAAGAGGTTGAAGGAGACCAGCTGGTCTTTGGTGTTCTGCTTTCACTCTTCTGCAGACATCACACTCATTCACGAATTGAGCAATTTCTCGCTTCATTCGAGTCCACCAATACGACTGCTTGAGGTCCTGGTACATCTTCGTACTTCCAGGATGAATGGATAGAAGCGAATTGTGAGCCTCGTTCATAATGACTTTTCTCAGATTACCCTTAGGAACCACAATCCGGTCCTCGAGGAAAAGAGTATCTTTGTCATCAATGTGGAAGCACTTGTACTTGGAAATGCCCTTGTCGATACCACGTTTCACCTTTTTCACCATGGTATCCAGGAGTTGAGCCTCACGAATTTGATCTTCCAACGTAGGAGAGACAATGAGGCTGGCAAGAAAGCCTTGAGGAACAACTTGAAGATTCAGCTTGCGGAAAGCTTCACAAAGATCCGGTTGGAAGGGCTTGAGGATTAAACTGCTGCGATAAGCCTTCCCGCTCAAAGCATCTGCAATGACATTGGCCTTGCCGGAGTATATTCAATACTTGGGTTATACTCTTGAATCATTTCGACCCATCGAGTCTGCTGAGGTTGAGGTTGGGTTGAGTGAAGATATACTTGAGGCTCTTGTGATCGGTGAAAATGTCCACTTTCCTTCCCAACAAGAGATGTCTCCATGTTATCAATGCATGGACAACTGCCGCCAACTCAAGATCGTGAGTGGGGTAGTTCTTTTCGTTGAGCTTCAAATGACGAGAGGTATAAGCCACAACTCTCTTCTCTTGCATTAACACAGCACCGAGACCTTGAAGAGAAGCATCACGAAAAACTTGAATGGCTTGGATTCATCGGAGGAGTCAAGGCAGAGCTGTGACGAGTTTCTCTTTGAGAGTATTGAAAGCAACGTCACACTCAGGAGACCAGACATACTTCACATGCTTCTGGAGGAGGTTGGAAAGAGGCTTTGCAATCTTGGAGAAGTTCTCAACGAATCTTCGGCAATAGCTTGCAAGACCAAGAAAACTGCGGAGCTGCTTGACATTCTGAGGAGGTTCCCAATTCACAACTGCGGACACCTTCTCGGGATTAACAGCGATGCCCTTGGCGGAGATGATATGACCAAGATAAAGCACTTCATCAAGCCAAAATTCACATTTGGAAAACTTCGCATAGAATTGATATTCTCTGAGCTTGTCTAGCACCAATCGCAAATGTTTGGCATGATCCTTCTTATTTTTGGAGAAGACCAAAATATCATCAAGATAGACCAAGACGAATTCATTGGTGTAGGGGTTGAAGATGAAGTTCATCATCCGAGAGAATGTTGGAGGAGCATTGACAAGGCCGAAAGACATGACAGTATATTCATAAGAACCAAAGCTTGTTCTAAATGCTGTCTTGGGAATATCTTGTTCACGAATGCGAATATGATGATAACCCATACGAAGGTCAAGCTTGGAGAACACTTTAGCACCTTTGAGTTGCTCGAATAACTCATTGATGTTGGGAAGTGGATACTTGTTCTTGATTGTCTTCTTATTCAATGGACGGTAATCGACGCAAAGTCGGTCCGTGCCATCCTTCTTCTCGGACAAAAGAACACCACAACCCCAAGGAGATGAACTCGGTCCGATCAAACCCAGACGCTCTTGTTCATCGAGCTGTTTCTTCAATTCCTTCAGCTCATTAGGTCCAAGCTTGTATGGGCGCTTGCAAGCGGGTTCGATGCCGGGCTCAAGATCGATAACGAACTCAAGCGGCCGATGAGGAGGCATACCGGAAGCTCTTCGGAAAGACATCTTGGTACTCACAAGCGATCGGAATCGAGAGATAGCATCCAATTCGCCCTTCTCATTGAGAGAAAACAACCGAATGGTTTCATCACGAAGCGGCATAGATGATCACATCATTAGAAGAGTGAGTCAATTGAATTTCCACGGCAGCACAATCAAGCTGAGCTTTGTCTTTGAAAGCCATCCATTCCGAGAATAAGATCAATATCCGAGTCACCAAGGACAAATGGTTTAGATAGAAATCTATAGTCGCCCATCTTGATAGAGACATCATGAACTATTGAGTTGGCTCTCATTGACTTCCCCGGAGAAACAATACCCAAAGGTTTATCCAGGTAAGACCAAGAAAAATCATTCTTTGCAAAGAACGATCTTGACATGAAACAATGCGATGCACCAGTATCAAATAAGACTTTTGCAGGAATATCATTAACTGAGAGATTACCCATTATCACATTAGAAGATTCCTCCGCTTGAGCTGCATTCATCATATTCACCTTTGTAGACTTGGGATTATGCTTGACCACTGCATTGCTGGAAGATTTCACAGGAGGAGGAGGCGGAAGGCGCCTTTGGTTGAAGCACTTGTTAGCATAGTGACCTTCTGCGACACTTGTTGCAAGTCACCTCGAGAGCGGACGGTGGTAAGGAGCACTTGACCTTGGAGCTTGAGAATTAGACTTGTTACGATAGCTTTGGGTTGGGCGGGTGGGAAGATCCACGACCACCGAGTTCTTCTGCCGATAAGGCTGACGGAACGGAGGAGGAGGAAGGTAGAACTTCTGCTGCTTAGCTGCCACTTGAGAGGAAGAAGAAGACTGAACTGCATCCTGATTCTCTTCTTAGAAGCCTCACATTTGAGCTGGGCAGCTTCTTGCTTCATGCCATGTTGTAGAATTCGTCATACTTTTACGGCTCAAAAAGCACAAGAGCTAATTGCAGATCTTCTCTGAGACCACCTCTGAATTGATAGATCATACTCTTTTCATCAGGGACGTCTTGCTTAGCAAAGCGAGCGAGTTTCGAACTGGATATTGTATTGATACACGACATGTTGCCTTGCTTGAGATTGCGGAACTCCTCACGCTTGCTCTCAACAACACTTTTGAATGTGGTGAGCTCAAAGTCTCGACGGAACTCATCCTGTAATGACACGACCTCCTCTGGAATCTTTGTATTGCTGGTACCACTCAAAGCAGCTTGGTCCTTGAGTTGAAACGATGCAAACTTGACAAAGTCCTCAGGTCTGACATTGCTACATTCAAAATGTTTGCAGATGTCCACAAGCCAATCGTCGGCGTCTGTGGCCTCGACACAGAAACTGAAAGACTTCGGCTGATTTGCGAGGAACTAACTGAGAGTAGCAGAGTGTGGCTGGTTGTTGCCTTGACCTTGATTTCCTTGACTGCCTTGCCCTTGAGTACGCTCTTGCAAGAGCTGCAAAATCATCTGAGCATTGGCATTGGTGGCTGCCATGATAGCTTGCCAGGCCTCCGGTGGCGGAGGTGGAGGTGGAGGGTTCGACTGATTCCCTTCATTTCGTTCCGGATTCAGCCGCGTTGGCGGAGCCATCCTGAAGAGGGTGACATTCGTTAGCACTTGATAGACAGATAGACAAGTAGAATCAACGGATAGAAATTGCAACATATAGTCTTCACAATAAACATTCGAACAAGGATGAACGAATGAATTCCAAAAAGCTAACATCACACGTCCATACGGTGAGAAGCCACTTGATTAAGGTTGATGAAAAAAAAATAACAAGGTACGACTGGAACAAATAAGTGGTAAGGATTACCCAATCACGAACCAAATATCTGTGGGAAGAAATGCTAGGAGCTACTTGAATCCCACCTATAAACTCCCGAAACTTTCTGGTTATGCAATCTGGTGTTGGGGATACAGGGGACACAAAATATATCACCCAAACTAACAATACCTAGATCCAGCTGTATCCATCCGTCAACACATAACCAATAAACCTTCGGAAATCGTGTACCTCGACCTTCGAAAAACATCCGTTATACGAGTCATGGCAATACTCCCGAGCTCGCCCCAGTACTGGGTTATCGGGGTTATCTCACCAACAACTGTACAAAAGAGATTTCGATGTCGGTAAAACTCAGGTATTCCAGAACTGCAACGATAAAATTGTGACGACAACACCTCGGAGCTCAACTCCCCGGGACACTGCCACAACCCCTAAATGTCAGGAGGCATCAAGAACAATGTTCTCGTCACAAAACCATCGGAACGATTCCAAGATACCCGCGTTGAAGGAAATATGCCCTAGAGGCAATAATAAAGTTGTTATTTATTTCCTTATATCATGATAAATGTTTATTATTCATGCTAGAATTGTATTAACCGGAAACATAATACATGTGTGAATATATAGACAAACAGTATGTCACTAGTATGCCTCTACTTGACTAGCTTGTTAATCAAAGATGGTTATGTTTCCTAACCATGAACAAGGAGTTGTTATTTGATTAACAAGGTCACATCATTAGTTGAATGATCTGATTGACATGACCCATTCCGTTAGCTTAACACTTGATCGTTTAGTATGTTAATGCTTTCTTCATGACCCATACATGTTCCTGTAACTATGAGATTATGCAACTCCGTTTACGGAGGAACACTTTGGTACTACCAAACGTCTAACGTAATCGGGTGATTATAAAGGAGTACTACAGGTGTCTCCAAAGGTACTTGTTGGGTTGGCGTATTTCGAGATTAGGTTTTGTCACTCCGATTGTCGGAGAGGTATCTCTAGGCCTTCTCGGTAATACACATCACATAAGCCTTGCAAGCATTACAACTAAAGAGTTAGTTGTGAGATGATGTATTACGGAACGAGTAAAGAGACTTTCGATAACGAGATTAAACTAGGTATTGGATACCGACGATCGAATCTCGGGAAAGTAACATACCGATGACAAAGGGAACAACGTATGTTGTTATGCGGTTTGACCGATAAAGATCTTCGTAGAACATGTAGGAACCAATATGAGCATCCAGGTTCCGCTATTGGTTATTGACCGAGAATAGTTCTAGGTCATGTCTACATAGTTCTCGAACCGTAGGGTCCGCACGCTTAAAGTTTCAATGACGGTTATTATGAGTTTATGTATTTTGATGTACCAAGGAGTTCGAGTCCCGGATGTGATCACGGACATGACGAGGAGTCTCGAAATGGTCGAGACATAAAGATTGATATATTGGATGGTTATATTCGGACACGGAAAGGTTCCGGAAGTTTCGGAGAAAACGGAGTGCCGAGGGGTTACCGAACCCCGGGAAGTTATGGGCCTTATTGGGCCAAGAGGGAGAGAGGGCTGCACCAGAGGTGGTGCGCCCCCTCCATGGGGAGTCCGAATTGACTAGGGAGGGGGCAGCCCCCTTCCCTCTCCCTCTCCTCTCTTTCCTTCCCCTTCCCTCTTCCTAGTAGGACTAGGAAAGGGAGTCCTACTCTACTAGGAGGAGGACTCCCCCCCCTTAGTGCGCCCCAAGGGCTGGCCGCCCTCCCCTTGCTCCTTTATATCACGGGGCAGGGGCACCCTAGAACACACAAGTTGATCTACGGATCGTTCCTTAGCCGTGTCGGTGCCCCCTCCACCATATTCCACCTCGGTCATATTGTAGCGGTGCTTAGGCGAAGCCCTGCGCGACGGTAGAACATCAAGATCGTCACCACGCCGTCAGTCGTCTTGTGAACTCCTCCCCGACGCTTTGCTGGATCGGAGCCGGGGATCGTCATCGAGCTGAGCGTGTGCCAAGAACTCGGAGGTGCCGAGTAACGGTGCTTGGATCGGTCGGATCGTGAAGACGTCGACTACATCAACAGCGTTGATATAACGCTTCGCTTTCGGTCTCACAGGCGTGGTGACGACACTCTCCCCTCTCGTTGCTATGCCATCACCATGGTCTTGCGTGATCGTAGGAAAATTTTTGAAATTACTCGTTCCCCAACAAAGGCATCCGAGCCTGGTTTTATGCGTTGATGTCATATGCACGAGTAGAACACAAGTGAGTTGTGGGCGATACAAGTCATACTACCTACCAGCATGTCATACTTTGGTTCAGCGGTATTGTGAGATGAAGCGGCCCGGACCGACATTACGCGTGACGCTTACGCGAGACTGGTTTCACCGCTGTGAGCACTCGTTGCTTAAAGGTGACCGGCGGTGTCTGTCTCTCTCACTTTAGTTGAACTGAGTGTGGCTCGCCCGGTCCTTGAGAAGGTTAAACGGAGTCTATTTGACGAAATATCGTTGTGGTTTTGATGCGTAGGTAAGAACGGTTCTTGCTCAGCCCGTAGCAGCCACGTAAAACTTGCAACAACAAAGTAGAGGACGTCTAACTTGTTTTTGCAGGGCATGTTGTGATGTGATATGGTCAAGACGTGATGCTATATTTTATTGTATGAGATGATCATGTTTTGTAACCGAGTTATCGGCAATCGCGCAGAGCCATATGGTTGTCGCTTTATTGTATGAAATGCAAGCGCCATGTAATTGCTTTACTTTATCACTAAGCGGTAGCGATAGTCGAGAAGCAATAGTTGGCGAGGCGACAACGATGCTACGATGGAGATCAAGGTGTCGCGCCGGTGACGATGGTGATCATGACGGTGCTTCGAGATGGAGATCACAAGCACAAGATGATGATGGCCATATCATATCACTTATATTGATTGCATGTGATGTTTATCCTTTATGCATCTTATCTTGCTTTGATTGACGGTAGCATTATAAGATGATCTCTCATTAAAAATTATCAAGTAGTGTTCTCCCGAGTATGCACCGTTGCCAAAGTTAAATGTCGTGCCGAGACACCACGTGATGATCGGGTGTGATAAGCTCTACGTCCATCTACAACGGGTGCAAGCCAGTTTTGCACACGCAGAATACTCAGGTTGTACTTGACGAGCCTAGCATATACAGATATGGCCTCGGAACACGGAGACCGAAAGGTCGAACGTGAATCATATAGCAGATATGATCAACATAAGATGTTCACCATTGAAAACTACTCCATTTCACGTGATGATCGGTTATGGTTTAGTTGATTTGGATCACGTGATCACTTAGATAACTAGAGAGATGTCTGTCTAAGTGGGAGTTCTTTAGTAATATGATTAATTGAACTTAAATTTATCATGAACTTAGTCCTGGTAGTATTTTGCAAATTATGTTGTAGATCAATAGCTCGCGTTGTTGCTTCCCTATGTTTTTCTAGAGAAAATTGTATTGAAAGATGTTAGTAGCAATGATGCGGATTAGGATCCGTGATCTAAGGTTTATCCTCATTGCTGCGCAGAAGAATTATGTCCTTAATGCACCGCTAGGTGACAGACCTATTGCAGGAGCGGATCGCGGGCGTTATGAGCGTTTGGCTAGCTCAATATGATGACTACTTGATAGTTTAGTGCACCATGCTTAACGGCTTAGAATCGGGACTTCAAAGGCGTTTTGAGCGTCATGGACCATATGAGATGTTCCAGGAATTGAAGTTAATATTTCAAGCAAATACCGAGTTGAGAGATATGAAGTCTCCAACAAGTTCTATAGCTAAAAGATGGAGGAGAATCGCTCAACTAGTGAGCATGTGCTCAGATTGTCCGAGTACTTCAATCGCTTGAATCAAGTGGGAGTTAATCTTCCGGATAAGATAGTGATTGACAGAATTCTCTAGTCACCATCACTAAAGTTACTAGAACTTCGTGATGAACTATAATATGCAAGGGATGACGAAAACAATTCCCAAGCTCTTCGCGATGCTAAAATCGGCGAAGGTAGAAATCAAGAAAAACATCAAGTGTTGATGGTTGACGAGACCACTAGTCTCAAGAAAAAGGGCAAAGGGAAGAAGGGGAACTTCAAGGAAAACGGCAAGCAAGTTGCTGCTCGAGTGAAGAAGCCCAAGTCTGGACCTAAGCTTGAGACTAAGTGCTTTTGCTGCAATGGAACTGGTCACTAGAAGCGGAACTACCCCAAGTATTTGGCGGATAAGAAGGATGGCAAAGTGAACAAAGGTATATTTGATATACAGATTATTGATGTGTATTTTACTAGTGTTCGTAGCAACCCCTCGGTATTTGATACTGGTTCAGTTGCTAAGAGTAGTAACTTGAAACGGAGTTGCGTAATGAACAGAAACTAGTTGAAGGGAAGTAACGATGAGTGTTGGAAGTAGTTCCAAGATTGATATGATCATCATCACACACTCCCTATACTTTCGGGATTAGTGTTAAACCTAAATAAATGTTATTTGGCGTTTGCGTTGAGCATGAATATGATTTGATCATGTTTATTGCAATACGGTTATTCATTTAAGTAAGAGAATAAATTGTTGTTCTGCTTACATGAATAAAACCTTATATGGTTACACACCCAATGAAAATGGTTCGTTGGATCTCGATCGTAGTGATACACATATTCATAATATTGATGCCAAAATATGCAAAGTTAATAATGATAGTGCAACTTATTTGTGGCACTGCCGTTTAGGTCATATTGGTGTAAAGCGCATGAAGAAACTCCATGCTGATGGGATTTTGGAATCACTTGATTATGAATCACTTGATGCTTATGAACCATGCCTTATGGGCAAGATGACTAAAGACTCGTTCTCCGGAACAATGGAGCGAGCAAATGACTTATTGGAAATAATACATACTTGATGTATGCGGTCCGATGAGTGTTAAAGCTCACGGCAAGTATCGTTATTTTCGACCTTCACAGATGATTTGAGCAGATATGGGTATATCTACTTGATGAAACACAAGTCTGAAACATTTGAAAAGTTCAAAGAATTTCAGAGTGAAGTGAAGAATCATCGTAACAAGAAAATAAAGTTTCTACGATATGATCGCAGAGGAAAAATATTTGAGTTACGAGTTTGGCCTTCATTAAAACAATGTGAAATAGTTTCACTACTCACGCCACCGAACACCACAGCATAATGGTGTGTCCGAACGTCAGAATCGCACTTTATTGGATATGGTGCGATCTATGATGTATCTTACCGATTTACCACTATCGTTTTGGGGTTATGCATTAGAGACAGCTGCATTCACGTTTAATAGGGCACCATCTAAATCCGTTGAGATGACACCGTATGAACTATGGTTTAGCGATAAACCTAAGTCGTCGTTTCTTAAAGTTTGGAGTTGTGATGCTTATGTGAAAAAGTTTTCAACCGATAAGCTCGAACCCAAATCGAAAATGCGTCTTCATAGAATACCCAAAGGTAACTATTGGGTACACCTTCTATCACAGATCCGAAAGCAAGATATTTGTTGCTAAGATGGATCCTTTCTAGAGAAGAAGTTTCTCTCGAAAGAAGTGAGTGGGAGGAAAGTAGAACTTGATGAGGTAATTGTACCTTCTCCCTTATTGGAAAGTAGTTTATCACAGAAATCAGTTCGGTGATTCCTACACCAATTAGTAAGGAAGTTAATGATGATGATCATGAAACTTCAGATCAAGTTGCTACCAAACCTCGTAGGTCTTCGAGTAAGATCCGCACTGAGTGGTACGGTAATCATGTTCGGAAGTCATGTTACTAGACCATGATGAACCTACGAACTATGAGGAAGCGATGATGAGCCCAGATTCAGCGAAATGGTTTGAGACCATGAAATCTGAGATGGGATCCATATATGAGAACAAAGTGTGGACTTTGATGGAGTTGCCGATGATCGGCAAGCCATATTATATAAATGGATCTTCAAGAGGAAGACAGATGCCGATAGTAGTATTACTATCTACAAAGCTCGACTTGTCGCAAAAAGGTTTTCGACAAGTTCAAGGTGTTGACTACAATGAAATTTACTCAAGCTGTAGCGATGCTTATGTCTGTCCGAATCATGTTAGCAATCGCCACATTTTATGAAATCTGGCAAATGGATGTCAAAATACATTCTTTAATGGATTTATTAAAGAAGAGTTGTATATGATGCAACCGAAGGTTTTGTCAATCCTAAAGGAGCTAACAAAATGAGCAAGCTCCAGCGATCCATCTATGGACTGGTGCAAGCATCTCGGAGTTGGAATAAGCGCTTTGATAGTGTGATCAAAGCATATAGTTTTATCTGAGACTTGCGGTGAAGCCTGTATTTACAAGAAAGTGAGTGGGAGCACTACAGCATTTCTGATAAGTATATGTGAATGACATATTGTAGATCGGAAATAATGTAGAATTATTCTGCAAAGCATAAAGGAGTGTTTCAAAGGAGTTTTTCAAAGAAAGACCTCGGTGAAGCTGCTTACATATTGAGCATCAAGATCTATAGAGATAGATCAAGACGCTAGATAAGTTTTTCAATGAATACATACCTTGACAAGATTTTGAAGTAGCTCAAAATGGAACAGTCAAAGAAAGAGTTCTTGCCTGTGTTACAAGGTGTGAGATTGAGTAAGACTCAAAACCCGACCACGACAGAAGATAGAAAGAGAATGAAAGTCATTCCCTATGCATCAGCCATAGGTTCTATAAAGTATGTCATGTCAGTGTACCAGATCTATTGCATACCCTACCACTAAACTTGGCAAGGAGTGCAATAGTGATCTAGGAGTAGATCAATGGACAGCGGTCAAATTATCCTTAGTAGAATAAGGATATGTTTCTCGATTATGGACGTGACAAAAGTTAAATAAGTAAAGGGTTACGTCGATACAAGTTTTGGCACTGATCTAGAAGACTCTAAGTCTCAGTCTAGATACATATTGAAAGTGGGAGCAATTAGCTATAGTAGCTCCGTGCAGAGCATTGCTAACATAGAGATTTGCAAAATACATACGGATCTGAATGTGGCAGACCCGTTGACTAAGATTCTCTCACAAAGCAAAACATGATCACACCTTAGTACTCTTTGGGTGTTAATCACATAGCGATGTGAACTAGATTACTGAATCTAGTAAACTCTTTGGGTCTTGGTCACATGGCGATGTGAATTATGGGTGTTAATCACATGATGATGTGAACTATCGATGTTAATCACATGGTGATGTGATCTAGATTATTGACTCTAGTGCAAGTGGGAGACTGAAGGAAATATGCCCTAGAGGCAATAATAAAGTTATTATTTATTTCCTTATATCATGATAAATGTTTATTATTCATGCTAGAATTGTATTAACCGGAAACATAATACATGTGTGAATATATAGACAAACAAGATGTCACTAGTATGCCTCTACTTGACTAGCTTGTTAATCAAAGATGGTTATGTTTCCTAACCATGAACAAGGAGTTGTTATTTGATTAACAAGGTCACATCATTAGTTGAATGATCTGATTGACATGACCCATTCCGTTAGCTTAACACTTGATCGTTTAGTATGTTAATGCTTTCTTCATGACCCATACATGTTCCTGTAACTATGAGATTATGCAACTCCGTTTACGGAGGAACACTTTGGGTACTACCAAACGTCACAACGTAATCGGGTGATTATAAAGGAGTACTACAGGTGTCTCCAAAGGTACTTGTTGGGTTGGCGTATTTGAGATTAGGTTTTGTCACTCCGATTGTCGGAGAGGTATCTCTAGGCCTTCTCGGTAATACACATCACATAAGCCTTGCAAGCATTACAACTAAAGAGTTAGTTGTGAGATGATGTATTACGGAACGAGTAAAGAGACTTTCCGGTAACGAGATTAAACTAGGTATTGGATACCGACGATCGAATCTCGGGAAAGTAACATACCGATGACAAAGGGAACAACGTATGTTGTTATGCGGTTTGACCGATAAAGATCTTCGTAGAACATGTAGGAACCAATATGAGCATCCAGGTTCCGCTATTGGTTATTGACCGAGAATAGTTCTAGGTCATGTCTACATAGTTCTCGAACCGTAGGGTCCGCACGCTTAAAGTTTCAATGACGGTTATTATGAGTTTATGTATTTTGATGTACCGAAGGAGTTCGGAGTCCCGGATGTGATCACGGACATGACGAGGAGTCTCGAAATGGTCGAGACATAAAGATTGATATATTGGATGGTTATATTCGGACACGGAAAGGTTCGGAAGTTTCGGAGAAAACCGGAGTGCCGAGGGTTACGGAACCCCGGGAAGTTATGGGCCTTATTGGGCCAAGAGGGAGAGAGGGCTGCACCAGGAGGTGGTGCCCCCCTCCATGGGGAGTCCGAATGGACTAGGAGGGGCAGCCCCTTCCCTCTCCTCTCCTCTCTTTCCTTTCCCTTCCCTCTTCCTAGTAGGACTAGGAAAGGGAGTCCTACTCCTACTAGGAGGAGGACTCCCCCCCTTGGTGCGCCCCAAGGGCTGGCCGCCCTCCCCTTGCTCCTTTATATCACGGGGCAGGGGGCACCCTAGAACACACAAGTTGATCTACGGATCGTTCCTTAGCCGTGTCGGTGCCCCCTCCACCATATTCCACCTCGGTCATATTGTAGCGGTGCTTAGGCGAAGCCTGCGACGGTAGAACATCAAGATCGTCACCACGCCGTCGTCTTGTGGAACTCCTCCCGACGCTTTGCTGGATCGGGCCCGGGATCGTCATCGAGCTGAGCGTGTGCCAAGAACTTCGGAGGTGCCGAGTAACGGTGCTTGGATCGGTCGGATCGTGAAGACGTCGACTACATCAACAGCGTTGATATAACGCTTCGCTTTCGGTCTCACAGTGCGTGGGCGGACACTCTCCCTCTCGTTGCTATGCCATCACCATGGTCTTGCGTGATCGTAGGAAAATTTTTGAAATTACTACGTTCCCCAACACGCGTGATCCTAAAATATTTTTTAGTGAAATTTTAGGAGAGGAGAGTCAAAACTTCTACGTCAGGAGACCTCACAGAGCGACGAAGGGACTGGGGAGTAAAAAGAATCCTACTCTCCGATATATATAATCCTAAGACTCAAAACATTTTCCGTTCTAGACTCAACAACGCCAGCAAACAATCAAGTAGGGGGCTCCTAAGTCGGGGAAGGCTCTGATTACCAACTTGTAACGCCCTCGATGCGGCTATATCTCCCACGTGTCGAAGCATGACTTAGAGGCATAACCGCATTGAAAGCAATGTCGCAAGTGAGGTAATCTTCACACAACCCATGTAATACATAAGGGAAAGAGATACATAGTTGGCTTACAATTAAGCCACTTCACACAATACATAAATAAACATCCATCATTCAGATTACACTCAAGGTCCGACTACGGAACCAAAATAAAAGAAGATACCCCAAATGCTACACAGATCCCGATCGTCCCAACTGGCTCCACTCACGATCATCGGGAAAAGACACATAGTAACGACCACGTTCCTTGTCGAACTCCCACTTGAGCTCGGTGGCGTCACCTGCACTGGCATCGTCGACACCTGCAACTGTTTTGGTAGAATCTGTGAGTCACGGGGACTCAGCAATCTCACACCCGCGAGATCAAGACTATTTAAGCTTATAGGAAGGACTGAGTTTTGAGGTGGAGCTGCAGCAAGCGACTAGCATATATGGTGGCTACATTCGCAAAAGAGAGCGAGAAGAGAAGCAAGGCACGGTCGTGAAGCTAGTAGCAATCAAGAAGTGATCCTAAACTACTTACGTCAGACATAACTCCAACACCGTGTTCACTTCCCGGACTCACCGAGAAGAGACCATCACGGTTACACACTTGATTGATGTGTATTTTAATTAAGGTCAACTTCGGGTTTTCTACAACCGGACATTAACAAATTCCCATATGCCTCATAACCGCGGGCACGGCTTTCGAAAGATAATACCCTGCTGGGGTGTCCCAACTTAGCCCATTATAAGCTCTCACGGTCAACGAAGGATATTCCTTCTACCGGAAAGACCCGATCAATCTCGGAATCCCGGACTACAAGACATTTCGACGGCAATAAAACAAGACCAGCAAAGCCGCCCGAATGTGCCGACAAATCCCGATAGGAGCTGCACATATCTCTCTCAGGGCACACCAGATAAGCGAAGCGTACAGGAACCGACGTAATCCAAGTTGCCAAGGAATGGTCCCGCACGGTGCTCTAGTTTGGACCAACGCTCGAAGGAGCACTGGCCGGGGTTAAATAAAGATGACCCTCGGGCTCGCGAAAACCGGGGAAAAAAGGCTTAGGTGGCAAATGGTAAAACCAAAGTTGGGCCTTCTTTGGAGGAGTCTTATTCAAAGCGAACTGTCAAGGGGTCCCATAAATCACCCAACCGTAAGGAACGCGAAATCAAGGAACATAACACCGGTATGACGGAAACTAGGGTGGCAAGAGTGGAACAAAACACCAGGCATAAGGCCGAGCCTTCCACCCTTTACCAAGTATATAGATGCATTAATTATAGCAGATATATTGTGATATCCCCAACAAGTAAACATGTTCCAACAAGGAACAACATCTCCATGTTCCAACAAGGAACAAACTTCAACTTCACCTGCAACTAGCAACGCTATAAGAGGGGCTGAGCAAAGCGGTAACATAGCCAAACAACGGTTTGCTAGGAAAGGATGGTTAGAGGCTGACATGGCAATATGGGTGGCATGATAAGCAAGTGATAGGCATCGCAGCATAGGCATAGCAAAAGAGCGAGCATCTAGCATAGCAAAGATAGAAGTGATTTCGAGGGTATGGTCATCTTGCCTGCAATGTTCTCAGAGTTGTCGAAAGCTTGATCCTCGTAAGCGTTCTCAACAGGTTCCTCGTTCACGAACTCGTCTCCCGGCTCTACCCAAAGCAAGAACACAAACAAAGGAACCACAATAAATCACGGTGCAATGCACAAGCAACATGATGCAACATATGGCATGATATGCGAGATGTGATATGCAATGCGTATGCGCGCTCCGGAAGGAAAATGATGAACCAGGCATCAACTTGGCAAACCAAGTATGCCGCTGGAAAGATGAGATGATTTCGGTTGAAATCGATATAAAGATCACCGGAATCGGATGCACGGTTTGCAAATGACAAGCAAAACAAGAATTGCACAAATCTGCTATTAACAGCATGATGCCACATAGCAAGCAACAAGAAAATACGCTACTGCACCCAAACGTACCAACAAAGCATATGGCAGTGATCTACTCAAGATGCTTGATAAAAGATGAGCACTGAGCTACGGCTAAATCACACCACAACAGGTCCAAACAAGCATGGCAAAAGTGCAAAAAATATATCACGCAGGGCATGGCATAAACAGCATCAGGTAGCAATGTTCAGAGCAAGAAAACAACATGCTACAGGAACTTATAATAGCATAACAAGGCATGGAATGAATCTACTGAAAGCATAGAACAAAAGTCCCTTACTGACCATAAGCCAAGAAGGATCAGAAAATATAGTAACACCCATGTCAATATCGCAAGTTTCGTTAACAGATTCAGCAACATGGCATGTCAAAAACAGATAACAAGTAGGCATGTTTAAGAGCTCAAAGCACTCACTACAGAGTATTATATGATAAACTAAGCATACCTACATCAAGAATACATGGCATAGAAGACATACATGGCAAGAACAACATCATAGCATACACGGATCAACCACAACAACCTTGGCAAAATTGAATAACATGTAAACAATCTGCCAGGAAACATTTTATAGCAAAAGTAGAGCTCGATTGACTCAAGCTATGCAGGAGCCGGCACCGGGGCGGCGGCGAGGGCCGGTGGCGGCCGAGGCGCGGGAGGGAGGAGATGGGCTCGGGGGCCCGATCCGGCCTCGCTGGCCGGCCGGCGGCAGCAGCAGCGACACGTGTGCGCTGCCCGATTGGCCGGGCGCGCGGCGGATTTAGTCCGGCGGACCGGACGTGTCCGGGGGCGCGAGGTAGGGGAAGGCTAGGGTTTGTACCGTGATTTGGAATGGGGGGTGTATATATAGGCATAGAGGGAGCTAGGAGAGTCCAAATGAGGTGTAGTTTTCGCCCACACGATCGTGATCGAACGACGGAGAGCATGGAAGTGACTTAGATGGGTTATTGGACTATTTTGAAAGGGTGTTGGGCTGCAACTTAAAAGAGGCCTTTGCGAGAGTGCGGTTAACCGTTGGAGTACCAAACGAGCTCCAAATGACCCGAAACTTGACCGGTGGTCTACCGGTGGTATACCAAGGCCACTTGACAAACCTCGGTCCATTCCGAGAAAGTTTAGTACCCGCTCATGGAAAAACGTAAAAGGGGACGCCGGGGAACATAGGAGTGCCAGATTGCAAAACGGACAACGGGAAAAATGCTCGGAATCATGAGACGAACACGTATGCAAATGCGATGCACATGATGACATGATATGAAATGCATGACATGGACAAAATGCAAAAAGAAGAAAAACCCAACCACGGAGGGAATATCATATCACAATGCCGAAAATGGCAAGAGTTGGAGTTACAAATATGGAAAGTTACATCCGGGGTGTTACACAGGATGAGGCCTGCCGCATTGTCCGGCGTTCGAAGGCCTACAAGGTTCACGACGGAGAGCTCTATAAGAAAAGCGCTACCGGAGTCCTTCAATGATGTATCTCCGAGGAGGAGGGGCGGCAGCTCCTGGCTGATATTCATGCTGATCTCGGAGGCCACCACGCCGCAGCTCGGGCCCTTGTTAGCAAGGCCTTCCGTACATGTTTCTATTGGCCGATGGCCCGAGCGGATGCACATGACCTTGTCCAACATTGCGTTGGATGCCAACTCTTCGCCAACCAAAGCCATATGCCCTGAAGGAAATATGCCCTAGAGGCAATAATAAAGTTATTATTTATTTCCTTAAATCATGATAAATGTTTATTATTCATGCTAGAATTGTATTAACCGGAAACATAATACATGTGTGAATACATAGACAAACAAATAGTCACTAGTATGCCTCTACTGGACTAGCTCATTAATCGAAGATGGTTATGTTTCCTAACCATAGACATGTGTTGTCATTTGATTAATGGGATCACATCATTAGGAGAATGATGTGATTGACATGACCCATTTCATTAGCTTAGCACTTGATCGCTTAGTATGTTGCTTATGCTATCTTCATGACTTATACAAAGTTCCTGCAACTATGAGATTATGCAACTCCGTTTACGGAGGAACACTTTGTGTGCTACCAAACGTCACAACGAATCGGGTGATTATAAAGGTACTCTACAAGTGTCTCCGAAAGTATATGTTGAGTTGGCATGAATCAAGATTAGGATTTGTCACTCCGATTGTCGGAGAGGTATCTCTAGGCCTTCTCGGTAATACACATCACATAAGCCTTGCAAGCATTACAACTAATGAGTTAGTTGTGAGATGATGTATTACGGAACGAGTAAAGAGACTTTCCGAACGAGATTAAACTAGGTATTGGATACCGACGATCGAATCTCGGGTAAGTAACATACCGATGACAAAGGGAACAACGTATGTTGTTATGCGGTTTGACCGATAAAGATCTTCGTAGAATATGTAGGAACCAATATGGGCATCCAGGTTCCGCTATTGGTTATTGACCGAGAATGGTTCTAGGTCATGTCTACATAGTTCTCGAACCGTAGGGTCCGCACGCTTAAGGTTTCAATGACGGTTATATTATGAGTTTATGTATTTTGATGTACCAAGGAGTTCGAGTCCCGGATGTGATCACGGACATGACGAGGAGTCTCGAAATGGTCGAGACATAAAGATTGATATATTGGATGGTTATATTCGGACACGGAAAGGTTCCGGAAGTTTCGGAGAAAACCGGAGTGCCGGAGGGGTTACGGAACCCCGGGAAGTTATGGGCCTTATTGGGCCAAGAGGGAGAGAGAGGGCTGCACCAGGAGGTGGCGCCCCCCTCCATGGGGAGTCCGACTGGACTAGGAGGGGGGCGCAGCCCCTTCCCTCTCCCTCTCTCTCTTCCTTCCCCTCCCTCTTCCTAGTAGGACTAGGAAAGGGAGTCCTACTCCTACTAGGAGGAGGACTCCCCCTCCCTTGGTGCGCCCAAGGGCTGGCCGCCCTCCCCTTGCTCCTTTATATACGGGGGCAGGGGGCACCCTAGGACACACAAGTTGATCTTCGTGATCGCTCCTTAGCCGTGTCGGTGCCCCCTCCACCATATTCCACCTCGGTCATATTGTTGCGGTGCTTAGGCGAAGCCCTGCGACGGTAGAACATCAAGATCGTCACCACGCCGTCGTCGACGGAACTCCTCCCGACGCTTTGCTGGATCGGGCCCGGGATCGCCATCGAGCTGAACGTGTGCTAAGAACTCGGAGGTGCCGAATAACGGTGCTTGGATCGGTCGGATCGTGAAGACGTCGACTACATCAACCGCGTTGATATAACGCTTCGCTTTCGGTCTCACGAGTGTACGTGGGCGGACACTCTCCCTCTCGTTGCTATGCCATCACCATGGTCTTGCGTGATCGTGGAAATTTTTGAAATTACTACGTTACCCAACAAAGGCATCCGAGCCTGGTTTTATGCGTTGATGTCATATGCACGAGTAGAACACAAGTGAGTTGTGGGCGATACAAGTCATACTACCTACCAGCATGTCATACTTTGGTTCAGCGGTATTGTGAGATGAAGCGGCCGGACCGACATTACGCGTGACGCTTACGCGAGACTGGTTTCACCGCTGTGAGCACTCGTTGCTTAAAGGTGACCGGCGGTGTCTGCTCTCTCACTTTAGTTGAACTGAGTGTGCTACGCCGGTCCTTGAGAAGGTTAAAACGGAGTCTATTTGACGAAGTATCGTTGTGGTTTTGATGCGTGGTAAGAACGGTTCTTGCTCAGCCCGTAGCAGCCACGTAAAACTTGCAACAACAAAGTAGAGGACGTCTAACTTGTTTTTGCAGGGCATGATGTGATGTGATATGGTCAAGACGTGATGCTATATTTTATTGTATGAGATGATCATGTTTTGTAACCGAGTTATCGGCAATCGGCAGGAGCCATATGGTTGTCGCTTTATTGTATGAAATGCAACGCCATGTAATTGCTTTACTTTATCACTAAGCGGTAGCGATAGTCGAGAAGCAATAGTTGGCGAGACGACAACGATGCTACGATGGAGATCAAGGTGTCGCGCCGGTGACGATGGTGATCATGACGGTGCTTCGAGATGGAGATCACAAGCACAAGATGATGATGGCCATATCATATCACTTATATTGATTGCATGTGATGTTTATCCTTTATGCATCTTATCTTGCTTTGATTGACGGTAGCATTATAAGATGATCTCTCACTAAAATTATCAAGTAGTGTTCTCCCCGAGTATGCACCGTTGCCAAAGTTCGTCGTGCCCGCACACCACGTGATGATCGGGTGTGATAAGCTCTCGTCCATCTACAACGGGTGCAAGCCAGTTTTGCACACGCGGAATACTCAGGTTATACTTGACGAGCCTAGCATATGCAGATATGGCCTCGGAACACGGAGACCGAAAGGTCGAGCGTGAATCATATAGTAGATATGATCAACATAAGATGTTCACCATTGAAAACTACTCCATCTCACGTGATGATCGGTTATGGTTTAGTTGATTTGGATCACGTGATCACTTAGAAGATTAGAGGGATGTCTATCTAAGTGGGAGTTCTAAAGTAATATGATTAATTGAACTTTAATTTATCATGAACTTAGTCCTGGTAGTATTTTGCAAATTATGTTGTAGATCAATAGCTCGCGTTGTTGCTTCCCTATGTTTTCATATGTGTTCCTAGAGAAAATTGTATTGAAAAATGTTAGTAGCAATATTGTGGATTGGATCCGTGATCTGAGGTTTATCCTCATTGCTGCACAGAAAAATTATGTCCTTAATGCACCACTAGGTGACAAACCTATTGCAGGAGCAGATGCTGACGTTATGAACGTTTGGCTAGCTCAATATGATGACTACTTGATAGTTTAGTGCACCATGCTTAAAGGCTTAGAATCGGGACTTCAAAGACGTTTTGAACGTCATGGACCATATGAGATGTTCCAGGAGTTGAAGTTAATATTTCAAGCAAATACCCGAGTTGAGAGATATGAAGTCTCCAACAAGTTCTATAGCTAAAAGATGGAGGAGAATCGCTCAACTAGTGAGCATGTGCTCAGATTGTCTGGGTACTTCAATCGCTTGAATCAAGTGGGAGTTAATCTTCCAGATAAGATAGTGATTGACAGAATTCTCTAGTCACCATCACTAAGTTACTAGAACTTCGTGATGAACTATAGTATGCAAGGGATGACGAAAACGATTCCCGAGCTCTTCGTGATGTTGAAATCGACGAAGGTAGAAGTCAAGAAAGAGCATCAAGTGTTGATGATTGACAAGACCACTAGTCTCAAGGAAAAGGGCAAAGGGAAGAAGGGGAACTTCAAGAAGAACGGCAAGCAAGTTGCTGCTCGAGTGAAGAAGCCCAAGTCTGGACCTAAGCCTGAGACTAAGTGCTTTTGCTGCAATGGAACTGGTCACTAGGAGCGGAACTACCCCAAGTATTTGGCGGATAAGAAGGATGGCAAAGTGAACAAAGGTATATTTGATATACAGATTATTGATGTGTATTTTACTAGTGTTCGTAGCAACCCCTCGGTATTTGATACTGGTTCAGGTTGCTAAGAGTAGTAACTTGAAACGGAGTTGCGAATGAAAAGAAACTAGTTGAAGGGAAGTGACGATGAGTGTTGGAAGTAGTTCCAAGATTGATATGATCATCATCGCACACTCCCTATACTTTCGGGATTAGTGTGGAACCTAAATAAGTGTTATTTGGTGTTGAGCATAAATATGATTTGATCATGTTTATTGCAATACGGTTATTCATTTAAGTAAGAGAATAAATTGTTGTTCTGTTTACATGAATAAAACCTTATATGGTTACACACCCAATGAAAATGGTTCATTGGATCTCGATCATAGTAATACACATATTCATAATATTGAAACCAAAAGATGCAAAGTTAATAATGATAGTGCAACTTATTTGTGGCACTGCCGTTTAGGTCATATTGGTGTAAAGCGCATGAAAAAATCCATGCTTGATGGACTTTTGGAATCACTTGATTATGAATCATTTGATACTTGCGAACCGTGCCTTTTGGGCAAGATGACTAAAACTCCGTTCTCGGAACAATGGAACAAGCTACTGACTTATTGGAAATAATACATACCGATGTATGCGATTCAATGAGTGTTGATGCTCGTGGCAAGTATCATTATTTTCTGACCTTCACAGATGATTTGAGCAGATATGCGTATATCTTCTTGATGAAACATAAGTCTGAAATAGTTGAAAAGTTCAAAGAATTTCAGAGTGAAGTAGAAAATCATCGTAACAAGAAAATAAAGTTTCGCGATCTGATCGTGGAGATGAATATTTGAGTTACGAGTTTGGTCTTCAATTAAAACAAAGTGGAATAGTTTCATAGCTCACGCCACCGAACACCACAACGTTATGGTGTGTCCGAACGTCAGAATCCGTACTTTATTTTGATATGGTGCGATCAATGATGTCTCTTACCGATTTACCACTATCGTTTTGGGGTTATGCATTAGAGACAGCTGCATTCACGTTTAATAGGGCACCATCTAAATCCGTTGAGGCGACACCGTATGAACTATGGTTTAACAGTAAACCTAAGCTGTCGTTTCTTAAAGTTTGGAGTTGTGATGCTTATGTGAAAAAGTTTTCACCTGATAAGCTCGAACCCAAATCGGAGAAGTGCGTCTTCATAGAATACCCAAAGGTGACTATTGGGTACACCTTCTATCACAGATCCGAAGGCAAGTTTTTCCGTTGCTAAGATGGATCCTTTCTAGAGAAGAAGTTTCTCTCGAAAGAAGTGAGTAGGAGGAAAGTAGAACTTGATGAGGTAATTGTACCTTCTCCTTATTGGAAAGTAGTTCATCACGTAAATCAGTTCCAAGTGATTCCTACACCAATTAGTGAGGAAGTTAATGATGATGATCATAAAACTTCAGATCAAGTTGCTGCCAAACCTCGTAGGTCTTCCAGAGTAAAATCCGCACGGAGTGGTACGGTAATCATGTTCGGAAGTCATGTTACTAGACCATGATGAACCTACGGACTATGAGGAAGCGATGGTGAGCCCAGATTCATGAAATGGCTTGAGGCCATGAAATCTGAGATAGGATCCATGTATGAGAACAAAGTATGGACTTTGATTGACTTGCTCGATGATCAGCAAGCCATGTTAAATAAATGGATCTTCAAGAGGAAGACGGACACTGATAGTAGTGTTACTATCTACAAAGCTCGACTTGTTGCAAAAGGTTTTCGACAAGTTCAATATGTTGAATACGATGAGATTTTCTCACTCGTAACGATGCTTAAGTCTGTCCAAATCATGTTAGCAATTGCCACATTTTATGAAATCTGGCAAATGGATGTCAAAACTACATTCTTTAATGGATTTATTAAAGAAGAGTTGTATATGATGCAACCAGAAGTTTTTGTCAATCCTAAAGGAGCTAACAAAATGTGCAAGCTCCAATGATCCATCAAAGGACTGGTGCAAGCATCTCGAGTTGGAATATACGCTTTGATGAGTTGATCAAAGCATATGGTTTTATCTGACTTTTGGAGAAGCCTGTATTTACAAGAAAGTGAGTGGGAGCACTACAACATTTCTGACAAGTATATGTGAATGACATATTGTTGATCGGAAATAATGTAGAATTATTCTGCAAAGCATAAAGGAGTATTTGAAAGGAGTTTTTCAAAGAAGGACCTCGGTGAAGCTGCTTACATATTGAGCATCAAGATCTATAGAGATAGATCAAGACGCTTGATAAGTTTTTCAATGAATACATACCTTGACAAGATTTTGAAGTAGTTCAAAATGCAACAGTCAAAGAAAGAGTTCTTGCCTGTGTTACAAGGTGCGAGATTGAGTAAGACTCAAAACCCGACCACGGCAGAAGATAGAAAAAGAATGAAAGTCATTCCCTATGCATCAGCCATAGGTTCTATAAAGTATGTCATGTTGTGTACGGATCTATTGCATACCCTACCACTAAGCTTGGCAAGGGAGTGCAATAGTGATCTAGGAGTAGATCAATGGACAACGGTCAAAATTATCCTTAGTAGAATAAGGATATGTTTCTCGATTATGGAAGTGAAAAAAGGTTCGTCGTAAAGGGTTACGTCGATGCAAGTTTTAACACTAATCTAGATGACTCTGAGTCTCAATCTGGATACATATTGAAAGTGGGAGCAATTAGCTAGAGTAGCTCCATGCGAGCATTGTAGACATAGAAATTTGCAAAATACTTACGGCTCGAATGTGACAGGCCCGTTGACTAAAATAATCTCACAAGCAAAACATGATCACACCTTAGTACTCTTTGGGTGTTAATCACATAGCGATGTGAACTAGATTACTGACTCTAGTAAACCCTTTGGGTGTTGGTCACATGTCGATGTGAACTATGGGTGTTAACCACATATAGATGTGAACTATTGATGTTAAATCACATGGCGATGTGAACTAGATTATTGACTCTAGTGCAAGTGGGAGACTGAAGGAAATATGCCCTAGAGGCAATAATAAAGTTATTATTTATTTCCTTAAATCATGATAAATGTTTATTATTCATGCTAGAATTGTATTAACCGGAAACATAATACATGTGTGAATACATAGACAAACAGATAGTCACTAGTATGCCTCTACTGGACTAGCTCATTAATCGAAGATGGTTATGTTTCCTAACCATAGACATGTGTTGTCATTTGATTAATGGGATCACATCATTAGGAGAATGATGTGATTGACATGACCCATTTCATTAGCTTAGCACTTGATCGCTTAGTATGTTGCTTATGCTATCTTCATGACTTATACAAAGTTCCTGCAACTATGAGATTATGCAACTCCGCTTACGGAGGAACACTTTGTGTGCTACCAAACGTCACAACGAATCGGGTGATTATAAAGGTACTCTACAAGTGTCTCCGAAGTATATGTTGAGTTGGCATGAATCAAGATTAGGATTTGTCACTCCGATTGTCGGAGAGGTATCTCTAGGCCTTCTCGGTAATACACATCACATAAGCCTTGCAAGCATTACAACTAATGAGTTAGTTGTGAGATGATGTATTACGGAACGAGTAAAGAGACTTTCCGGTAACGAGATTAAACTAGGTATTGGATACCGACGATCGAATCTCGGGTAAGTAACATACCGATGACAAAGGGAACAACGTATGTTGTTATGCGGTTTGACCGATAAAGATCTTCGAGAATATGTAGGAACCAATATGGGCATCCAGGTTCCGCTATTGGTTATTGACCGAGAATGGTTCTAGGTCATGTCTACATGGTTCTCGAACCGTAGGGTCCGCACGCTTAAGGTTTCAATGACGGTTATATTATGAGTTTATGTATTTTGATGTACCAAGGAGTTCGAGTCCCGGATGTGATCACGGACATGACGAGGAGTCTCGAAATGGTCGAGACATAAAGATTGATATATTGGATGGTTATATTCGGACATTTGGAAAGGTTCCGGAAGTTTCGGAGAAAACCGGAGTGCCGGAGGGGTTACCGGAACCCCGGGGAAGTTATGGGCCTTATTGGGCCAAGAGGGAGAGAGAGGCTGCACCAGGAGGTGGCGCCCCCCTCCATGGGGAGTCCGACTGGACTAGGAGGGGCGCGAGCCCCTTCCCTCTCCTCTCCCTCTCTTTCCTTCCCCTCCCTCTTCCTAGTAGGACTAGGAAAGGGAGTCCTACTCCTACTAGGAGGAGGACTCCCCCCCCTTGGTGCGCCCCAAGGGCTGGCCGCCCTCCCCTTGCTCCTTTATATACGGGGCAGGGGGCACCCTAGGACACACAAGTTGATCTTCGTGATCGTTCCTTAGCCGTGTCGGTGCCCCCTCCACCATATTCCACCTTGGTCATATTGTTGCGGTGCTTAGGCGAAGCCTGCGCGACGGTAGAACATCAAGATCGCCACCACGCCGTCGTCTTGACGGAACTCCTCCCCGACGCTTTGCTGGATCGGAGCCCGGGATCGCCATCGAGCTGAACGTGTGCTAAGAACTCGGAGGTGCCGAGTAACGGTGCTTGGATCGGTCGGATCGTGAAGACGTCGACTACATCAACAGCGTTGATATAACGCTTCGCTTTCGGTCTCACAGTGCGTGGACGGACACTCTCCCCTCTCGTTGCTATGCCATCACCATGGTCTTGCGTGATCGTAGGAAATTTTTTGAAATTACTACGTTACCCAACATGCCCCCCACCGCCCTACAAACAATCCCCATCAGTTGGCCTTTTGTGGTCTGGGGACTGGATATGGTTGGACCCCTTAAAGGAGGAAGCCATAAGAAAAAATATTTGCTAGTCATGGTGGATAAATTCAGCAAGTGGATAGAGGCCAAACCAGTTAAAACGGCTGAGTCCGGGCCAGTAATAGACTTTATATCTGGCGTCGTACACCGTTATGGTGTTCCGCACAACATCATCACTGATAACGACTCTAATTTCACAGCCGATGAAGTGAAAACCTGGTGCGCTAATCTGGAAATCAAGCTCGATTACGCCTCCGTCTATCATCCACAGGAAAACGGCCAAGTCGAACGAGCCAATGGTCTTATTATGAGCAGCATTAAACCCAGACTAGTGCGGTCTTTGAAGGAATCAGACAAGCACTGGGTTGAGGAGCTCGACTCTGTACTCTGGGGGCTGCGGACCACGCCAAATCGCACTACCGGATACACCCCCTTTTTCATGGTGTACGGTGCAGAGGCAGTATTACCCTGCGACATTATTCATGACTCACCTCGAGTGCGCATGCACGAAGAGAGAGAGGCCGAGCTCGATCGACAGGACAACTTAGACACCCTGGAGGAGGAGCGCAACATCGCAAAAGCCCGTTCCGCATTCTATCAACAGCAGGCTCGCAGGTATCAAATCAGAGAAGTGCAGGCCAAAACTTACAACGTCGGCAAACTCGTTCTACGCCTGCCATAGAAGAAAAAGGACAAACTCAAGCCCAAGTGGGAGGGTCCCTTCATCATCGACGAAGTTCTCACCGGAGGAGCGTATCGCTTGCGTGATGCATCAGACAATCGACTAGAGCCGAATCCCTGGAACGCGGCCAGACTCCGAAGATTCTATGCCTAGCACCGAACTCTTTGTTCGTCTCCTTCCTCTTATTGTTTTGATCATTTTTTTCTCTCTTTTCGTTTTTTCTCTTTAGTCTTAAAGGCTTTCGTGCGGTTAGACCGTGCACCCCCGACGCATACATCTTCAAGTATGTACGTCTATCATACCTACGGGCTTCTTGGACAGAAGCTTGCTATTTCTATTTTCCGGAGCATAAAGCTCATTACATATGCGTTTTCTCCCATATGTACCTTTTCTTCACCATTATATGCATCGATATGACTTAAGTTTTGGACAAGCTGGGTTGCCTGGCTCCTGTGCTTATGCCCTATGTTCCTGTTAGTTCGGCTAGGGCATAAAGGGAGCACCTCTGCGATTGTTACTACCGGGGTCATCCGGATGTGTACCTCAGACTGGGTGAAGCCGAAAGCTAGCGTTCTTAAGGGAATATTCGGTCGGTGAACTAAAGATGTTTTTGCACTCGCTCCATTATGAACGCCCAGAAGTTATATACACTGTGATTTTTTCATCACAGTCCGGACATGCACATAGATGCGTGCACACCCAAGGAAAGGAACCCTTAACGGAACTATTCTCTTTGCAAGATGTTTCTTACAATTTCAATGTAATATAACATAACTAGCCGGATACAACTTGTCTGTTCAAGCACCTATGACCCCTACGCCTGGTTTCCACGCATACCCCAGTTTATTTTGCCGCTCAGGTATTCGGAAACACTCCGCACCTTCGGGTCGAGAGATCGAAGCGAAAAGGTCGGCCATGACAATAGTTTTACAATCCAGCTAGAAGGAAAATACATAGTCACTTAGGACTTAAAAATTTCCTCCTCTATACCGTCCAACAGGCAGTCTAATTTACAATCATGTTGGGAGTATCTAGCAGCCACCTGTACCTGGCCATATACTAAACTAACGGGAATTTCTTCCCCATTTGACCCTAGCGGTCCGACCCGGGCCATCTGATTCAGATCCAGCTTGGTATGTCATGTTTTTTACCATGGCCCAGGCCTCTCGCGCACCCTCTCGGCAGGCCGATATCTTCCATAGTCGGATACGCCGCCGCGCTTCCTTGAACAGCTCTACAAGCTTATCCATACTCCCTGGAGGGGAGTCGGATGGCCATAAGGCCTTGCCTACACTCCGCATTGCCTGCCGAGCTTGCTCGTGCAACTGCACAACCCTTGCAGAAGATCACTTGATGATCCGGACACCTCCTCTTCGGGACGGCCCGTCAATATACCTGCAATCACAGCTATATCAGCTACTTTTACTTCCAAACTGTTATAAGGTAAATACGGCCACATACTGAATATGCCGCCTCGCAGTTTTTTGTTCTCCTTCACGGAGTTGGCTAGCTGGGCCCGCACATCCTTCAGCTCTTCGCCCAGCTGGGTGTTTGCATCTTGGAGTTTGTTTTTCTCCTGTCTGACACGGGTCAAAACCCGCTCGCCTGTGGCATGCAGTCTTTTCGACTCTTTTTCCTCTAATTGATCCGATGATCCTGTTATGAGATACCACTATAGTGTTAACACGGTCGCTATGCAATAACTATTTCTCGATGGAGGGAAATATTACCGGAAGATGCCACTTTGGATTTTTCCAGTTCGGCGGTCACTGCGTTTAACTGCGTTCGGCACTTTTCTAGCTCTTGGGCTAGCACATCGTTCTTCTCCGACGGAACCTGGTCATGCAGCGGTCCTCAAATCAGTTGTCCCAACTACTTTAAGTCTCGGGGGCTACTGGCATACGGTTATCATACTGAGACACAGTAAACTTACCTGCACATCTTTTAAATGCTGCTTTGTGGCTCTGCTAAGCCCATCTCGAGCAGCTCGGATGTATGCATCAGCCAAGCTGAAGGTATCAGACGCCTCTTCCGAAAAGTGGGGGTCTCGTAAAATGGCCCTCTGGCGCCGATGATTCATGGCGCTCTCCACTTCCGAGTTGGTAACGGACATATTTTCTGAGCCCTCGGCCGAAGGACAGTCCAGCGTCACTCCCATATCGGCCCCCGTCCCCTCGGCTGAGGCTGGATCCTGGCTGGTGGGAGTATTACTGACCGGACCCATGGACACAGTACGGCGGACTCTTTTCCAGATACAGGACGAACATGAAAGTCACGGTCGGATGCGACTATTAAGAAAGCATATTTGCAAACCCATACCTCTTTGACGAAGGCCCGACCGTGTCTTCGTTTGCCTTCCTCTTCGAGGGCTTGCCCGGTGCGGGAGCTGCTCTCTTCGGAGTCGCTCCTGGAGTAGCACGGTATGTAGAACGCCTCCCCTTCGAAGCACGAGACAGTGCGGTGGGTGAGGCGGAACGAGGGAACCCTTTCGGGGGAGATGTCTCCTGACTACTTACGTGCGAAGCGGGGAGAAGACCATGGTAATCGGCGATGATGGGCACTTCGGTGCCGTCGTAGCTCGCCTGATAAAACACGCCATTCTCGAGCACTGATACGTCTCCAGCGTATCTATAATTTTTGTTTGTCCCATGCTATTATCTATTCTGTTTTAGATGTTTAATGGGCTTTATTATACACTTTTTTATTATTTTTAGGACTAACCTATTAACCGGAGGCCCAATCCAAATTGCTGTTTTTTTTGCCTATTTCAGTGTTTCGCAGAAAAGGAATATCAAACGGAGTCCAAACAGAATGAAACCTTCGGGAACGTGATTTTTGGAACAAACGTGATCCAGAGGACTTGGAGTGGACGTCAAGAAATAGACGAGAAAGCACGAGGTAGGGGGGGGCGCCTACCCCCCCTGGGCGCGCCCTCCACCCTCGTGGGCCCCTCATGGCTCCACCGACCTACTTCTTCCTCCTATATATACCTACGTACCCCCAAACAATCAGAAGCGACCACGAAAACCTAATTCCACCACCGCAACCTTAAGTACCCGTGAGATCCCTTCTTGGGGCCTTTTCTGACGTCCTGCCAGAGGCGGCATTGATCACGGAGGACTTCTACATCAACACCATAGCCTCTCCAATGACGTGTGAGTAGTTTACCTCAGACCTTCGGGTCCATAGTTATTAGATAGATGGCTTCTTCTCTCTCTTTGGATCTCAATACAAAGTTCTCCTCGATTCTCTTGGAGATCTATTTGATGTAACTCTTCTTTTGCGTGTGTTTGTCGAGATCCGATGAATTGTGGGTTTATGATCAAGATTATCTATGAACAATATTTGAATCTTCTCTGAATTATTTTATGTATGACTGGTTATCTTTGCAAGTCTCTTCGAATTATCAGTTTGGTTTGGCCTACTAGATTGATTTTTCTTGCAATGGGAGAAGTGCTTAGCTTTGGGTTCAATCTTGCGGTGTCCTTTCCCAGTGACAGCAGGGGCAGCAAGGCACGTATTGTATTGTTGCCATGGAGGATAAAAAGATGGGGTTTATATCATATTGCATGAGTTTATCCCTCTACATCATGTCATCTTGCTTAAAGCGTTACTCCGTTCTTATGAACTTAATACTCTAGATGCATGCTGGATAGCCGTCGATGTGTGGAGTAATAGTAGTAGATGCAGAATCATTTCGGTCTACTTGTCACGGACGTGATGCCTATATACATGATCATACCTAGATATTCTCATAACTATGCTCAATTCTATCAATTGCTCGACAGTAATTCGTTTACCCACCGTAATACTTATGCTATCTTGAGAGAAGCCACTAGTGAAACCTATGGCCCCCGGGTCTATTTTCCATCATATTAATCTCCAATTATTTCCATTACTATTTACCTTGCTTTCTTTACTTTTACTCTTTATCATAAAAATACCAAAAATATTATCTTATCATCTCTCACTCTCGTAAGTGACCATGAAGGGATTGACAACCCCTTTATCACGTTGGTTGCGAGGTTCTTATTTGTATGTGTAGGTGAGTGGGACTCGAGCGTAGTCTCCTACTGGAGTGATACCTTGGTTCTCAAAAACTGAGGGAAATACTTACGCTACTTTACTGCATCACCCTTTCCTCTTTAAGGGAAAACCAACGCAGTGCTCAAGAGGTAGCAAGAAGGATTTCTGGCGCCGTTGCCGGGGAGTTTACGCACAAGTCAAGACATACCAAGTACCCATCACAAACTCTTAACCCTCTCATTATGTTATTTGCCATTTGCCTCTCGTTTTCCTCCCCCCACTTCACCTTTGCCGTTTTCTTCGCCCTTCTTCTGTCTGTCTTTTCGTTTGCCTTGATGTCTTACTTGGCTCGTTTGCTTGGAATAGTTGTGTATTTATTGCTAAACAGAGAACCTAACATCTATGGATCCTCATCCGCTTGCCAATCTTTTTAAGAGATCCAATTATGATGAACCAATTCCTAGTGATTTGGGTGCACTAGATTATCTTTATAAGGTTTTGCTTGAAATCCATGAATCTGAAAATTGTGATGAAGTGCTTTATGATGTGATTCATGATAGATCTTTGAATACAAAGCATGATTGCAATGATGTTATTATAAATTTATTAATGTCAATTGTGTTAATGATATGCAAAACCCTAAGATTGGGGATGCTAGTTTTGCTATGGCTACTATTTGTTGCAATGATCATGATTGGGGTGATTCTTCTTTTGATCTTGAAAATCTATTTAAGCCCCATTATGAATATGAGATTGATAATAGTGTTTGCTATAATATTGAAAGTGGGTTTGGAAGAGTGTCAACTTTAGATCCCACATATTTGGATAATTCTCAATCTTATGAAGTTTTTGATAAAAGTGGGTTTGGAGAGGTCATGACTTTAGTTAATGTTAATCCCCCAATTTTGGAAGAGTGTCAACTTTGCATGCATGTGGATCATCTAGAGAATATGTTATGTGATAGCTATATTGTTGAATTTGAGTATGATCCCACATGTAATTATTATGAGAGAGGAAAATATGGTTGTAGAAATTTTCATGTTACTAAATTACCTCTCTTCATGTTGAGATTGCTATTGTTTCTTTCCGCTTCCTTGCATATGCTAGTTTTTGCTTGGCTTGCAAATTTGTTTGCTTATAATATGCCTAACCATAGGAAGTATGTTAGACTTAGATGCGTTTGTCACGTGTATTATGATGCTCTCTTTGCGCTTCAATTCTTGTCTTTCATGTGAGCATCATTAAAATTATCAATGCCTAGCTAAATGGCTTTAAAGAAAAGCGCTTGTTGGGAGACAACCCAATATTTTTCCTTGATGTTATTTAATAAATAATCCATCTAGCCTCTGGTTAGATTTTTTGTGTGTTTTAATTAGTGTTTGTGCCAAGTTAAACCTATAGGATCTTCTCGGATGATAGTTATTTGATCTTGCTGAAAATTCGAGAAACTTTCTGTTCACGAAAACAATTGTTAAAAATCACCAGAACGTGATAATATACTGATTCCAATTGCAGTATATCAATAAACAAATTATCTAGGTCTTACTATTTTGGTGGATTTTTCTGAGTTCCAGATGTTTGCGTTAGTTACAGATTACTACAGACTGTTCTGTTTTTGACAGATTCTGTTTTTCGTGTGTTGTTTGCTTATTTAGATGAATCTATGGCTAGTAAAATAGTTTATAAACCATAGAGAAGTTGGAATACAGTAGGTTTAACTCCAATATAAATAAAGAATGAGTTCATTATAGTACCTTGAAGTGGTGTTTTGTTTTCTTTCGCTAACGGAGCTCATGAGATTTTCTGTTATGTTTTATGTTGTGAAGTTTTCAAGTTTTGGGTAAAAGATTTGATGGATTATGGAACAAGGAGTGGCAAGAGCCTAAGCTTGGGGATTCCCATGGCACCCCAAGGTAAATCTAAGGACACCAAAAAGCCAATGCTTGGGGATGCCCAGGAAAGCATCCCCTCTTTCGTCTTCGTCCATCGGTAACTTTACTTGGAGCTATATCTTTATTCACCACATGATAAGTGTCCTGCTTGGAGCGTCTTGTATGATTTGAGTCTTTGCTTTTAGTTCACCAAAATTATCCTTGCTGTACACACCTTTTGAGAGAGACACACATGATTCAGAATTTATTAGAATACTCTATGTGCTTCACTTATATCTTTTCAGCTATATAGTTTTTGCTCTAGTGCTTTACTTATATCTTTTAGAGCATGGCAGTGGTTTTGTTTTATAGAAACTATTGTTCTCACATGCTTCACTTATATTATTTTTAGAGTCCTACAAAACAACATGGTAACTTGCTTAAATTGATAAATTAGTCCTAAAGTGATAGGCATCCAAGATTAGTAAAAACTTTCTTATAAGTGCATTGAATACTATGAGAAGTTTGATGCTTGATAATTGTTTTGAGATATGGAGATGGTGATATTAGAGTCATGCTAGTTGAGTAGTTGCGAATTTGAGAAATACTTGTGTTAAAGTTTGTGATTCCCGTAGCATGCACGTATGGTGAACCGTTATGTGATGAAGTCGGAGCATGATTTATTTATTGATTGTCTTCCTTATGAGTGGCGGTCGGGGACGAGCGATGGTCTTTTCCTACCAATGTATCCCCCTAGGAGCATGCTCATAATACTTTGTTTCGATAACTAATAGATTTTTGCAACAAGTATATGAGTTCTTTATGACTAATGTTGAGTCCATGGATTATACACACTCTCACCCTTCCACCATTGCTAGCCTCTCTAATACCGCACACTTTTCGCCGGTATCATGCACCCACCATATACCTTCCTCAAAACAGCCACCATACCTACCAATTATGGCATTTCCATAGCCATTCCGAGATATATTGCCATGCAACTTACCACCGTCCCGTTTGCTATGACACGCTTCATCATTGTCATATTTCTTTGCATGATCATGTAGTTGACATCGTATTTGTGGCAAAGCCACTGTTCATAATTTTTATACACGTCACTCTTGATTCATTGCATATGCCGGTACTCCGCCGGAGGCATTCACATAGAGTCATATTTTCGTTCTAAGTATTGAGTTGTAATTCTTGAGTTGTAAGTAAATAAAAGTGTGATGATCATCATTATTAGAGCATTGTCCCAAGTGAGGAAAGGATGATGGAGACTATGATTCCCCCACAAGTCGGGATGAGACTCCGGATGAAAAATAAAAAAAGAGGCCATAAAAAAAGAGAGAAAAGGCCCAAACAAAAAAAGAAAGAGAAAAAGAGAGAAGGGACAATGTTACTATCCTTTTACCACACTTGTGCTTCAAAAGTATCACCATGATCTTCATGATAGAGAGTCTCCTATGTTGTCACTTTCATATACTAGTGGGAATTTTACATTATAGAACTTGGCTTGTATATTCCAATGATGGGCTTCCTCAAAATGCCCTAGGTCTTCGTGAGCAAGCGTATTGGATGCACACCCACTTAGTTTCTTTTGTTGAGCTTTCATACACTTATAGCTCTAGTGCATCCGTTGCATGGCAATCCCTACTCACTCAAATTGATATCTATTGATGCGCATCTCCATAGCCCGTTGATACGCCTAGTTGATGTGAGACTGTCTTCTCCTTTTTTGTCTTCTCCACAACCACCATTCTATTCCACATATATTGCTATGTCTATGGCTCACGCTCATGTATTGCGTGAAGATTGAAAAAGTTTGAGAACATCAAAAGTATGAAACAATTGCTTGGCTTGTCATGGGGGTTGTGCATGATTAAATACTTTGTGTGATGAAGATAGACCATAGCGACTATATGATTTTGTAGGGATAACTTTGTTTGGCCATGTTATTTTGAGAAGACATGATTGCTTAGTTAGTATGCTTGAAGTATTATTATTTTTATGTCAATACTAAACTTTTATCTTGAATCTTTTGGATCTGAATATTCATACCACAAATAAGAGAATTACATTAAGGAATATGCTAGGTAGCATTCCACATCAAAAATTCAATTTTTATCATTTACCTACCCGAGGACGAGCAGGAATTAAGCTTGGGGATGCTTGATACGTCTCCAACATATCTATAATTTTTTATTGTTCCATGCTATTATATATTCTGTTTTGGATGTTTAATGGGCTTTATTATACACTTTTATATTATTTTTGGGACTAACCTATTAACCGGAGGCCCAGCCCAAATTGCTGTTTTTTTTTGCCTATTTCAGTGTTTCGCAGAAAAGGAATATCAAACGGAGTCCAAACGGAATGAAACCTTCAGGAACGTGATTTTTGGAACAAACGTGATCCAGAGGACTTGGAGTGGACGTCAAGAAACATACGAGGAAGCCACGAGGTAGGGGGTGCGCCTACCCACCCAGGGTGCGCCCTCCACCCTCATGGGCCCCTCGTGGCTCCACCGACCTACTTCTTCCTCCTATATATACATACGTACCCCCAAACCATCGGAAGCGACCACGAAAACCTAATTCCACCGCCGCAACCTTCTGTATCCATGAGATCCCATCTTGAGGCATTTTCCAGCGTCCCGCCGGAGGGGGCATTGATCATAGAGGGCTTCTACATCAACACCATAGCCTCTCCGATGATGTGTGAGTAGTTTACCTCAGACCTTCGGGTCCATAGTTATTAGCTAGATGGCTTCTTCTCTCTCTTTGGATCTCAATACAAAGTTCTCGTCGATTCTCTTGGAGATCTATTTGATGTAACTCTTCTTTTGCGGTGTGTTCGTCGAGATCCGATGAATTGTGGGTTTATGATCAAGATTATCTATGAACAATATTTGAATCTTCTCTGAATTCTTTTATGTAGGATTGGTTATCTTTGCAAGTCTCTTCGAATTATCAGTTTGGTTTGGCCTACTAGATTAATCTTTCTTGCAATGGGAGAAGTGCTTAGCTTTGGGTTCAATCTTGCGGTGTCCTTTCCCGAAGGATGCAGGGGGCAGCAAGGCACGTATTGTATTGTTGCCATCGAGGATAAAAAGATGGGGTTTATATCATATTGCATGAGTTTATCCCTCTACATCATGTCATCTTGCTTAAAGCGTTACTCCATTCTTATGAACTTAATACTCTAGATGCATGCTGGATAGCGGTCGATGTGTAGAGTAATAGTAGTAGATACAGAATCGTTTCGGTCTACTTGTCACGGACGTGATGCCTATATACATGATCATACCTAGATATTCTCATAACTATGCTCAGTTCTATCAATTGTTCGACAGTAATTCGTTTACCCACCGTAATACTTATGCTATCTTGAGAGAAGCCACTAGTGAAACATATGGCCCCCGGGTCTATTTTCCATCATATTAATCTCCCATTATTTCCATTACTATTTACCTTGCTTTCTTTACTTTTACTCTTTATCGTAAAAATACCAAAGATATTATCTTATCATCTCTATCAGATCTCACCCTCGTAAGTGATCGTGAAGAGATTGACAACCCCTTTATCACGTTGGTTGCGAGGTTCTTATTTGTTTGTGTAGGTGCGTGGGACTTGAGCGTAGTTTCCTACTGGATTGATACCTTGGTTCTCAAAAACTGAGGGAAATACTTACGCTACTTTACTGCATCACCCTTTCCTCTTCAAGGGAAAAACCAACGCAGTGCTCAAGAGGTAGCAAGCACCACGAATATATCCGGATCCTCTTCGAATCCAGTGTCAATGTCCCGATTATGGCCCTCGGGCTGCGGGGCGGGGCTGTGAAGCCCCTCGGAAATCTTTCGCCAATGCTGTTACAAATGGACGAGTTAATATTCATTAAAGCAAAGCTCAGGGAGTGGGGTGAGTAGAGCAGAAGAGTTGGGGACTTACCTAGCTAGGAGGACTGTACATGGAATATCCTTCTCTGTGCGTAATGCGCAGGAACTCCTCTTCCTCACCCTTGAACAGTTCGGCCAAAATTTTGGCTAGGGCGGCAGGGATGACCGGACCTTTCTTGCCGCAGCGGGAGGCGTCGTCTTCCCCATTGTAGTTCCACATGGGAAGTCCTCTGTATTGAAGTGGCTGGACCCCCCACACTATGGAGGTCGCCATCACTTCGACTACTGTGTACCCGGACTTGGCAAGCGTCCTGATCTTGCTCAGGAGTTGGCGGACTTCCGCACTATCTTCCTCCTCGAGGCTACGAGGGTGCCATCTGCGGCGTTTCTTCAGAGGAACACTTGCAAACTCGGGGAGACCCCTCCGGACTGGATCTAGAAGTACCACGTCCTCAATGTAAAACCATTCAGAGGGCCACTCTTCGGAAGCTTTCTTCGGCGTGCGGATAGGTATCCGGTCTCAGCAATACGCCATATTTCGGCTCCGCCCACTTCAAAAATCGATCCCTCGTGGTTGCGCGGGACAAGACAAAATAACCTTCTCCAAAGATCAAAGTGGGCCTCACAACCCAGGAATAGTTCGCATAAGGCGACGTAGCCTGCGATATGTAGGATGGAGGCTGGGGTAAAATTGTGCAGCTGGAGGCCATAATATTCCAGAAGCCCTCGGAGGAATGGGTGAATTGGAAATCCCACGCCCCTTAGCAAATAGGGGACGAGGCACACTCGTTCCCCTGCAGATGGATTGGGAAATCCTCCGCCTGGATCTTGCCGTTGAAGGAGGCCAACCCCGCTCGAACAGGGACCAGATCTGCAGGACGGAGAATCCCTGCGTTTGCAACTTCTCCAATTGACTGTGGGACACAGAGCACCTCTCCCACTCGCCTTTCTCTGGGTCGGAACGGGAGGAGGAGCTGGGAATATTAGCCATGTTGGAATGGTCCTTCCTGGCAATCTCCGAGGATTTTCTCCGCATGGTGCCAAATGGATCTGAGACCCGATCTCTTTAAATAGACGCTCTTTCTTGCATGGCTAGGGTGTTATTTGCGAAAAATACCATGACCGTCCGCATTCACCCAACACGTGGAAGCTGAAGTCGTAGATGCACAGAAGCCGAGGGGTGCGACATTGAATTATAAGCCGAATACATTACTTGGAAGTCGTGGGAGGAGGAACCCGCCTTGCAATGCCGAAGACAATCTGCGCGTCGAACATATTGTCATTGAAGCCTGGTTCGAGGGCTACTGAGGGAGTCCCGGATTAAGGGGTCCTCAGGCGTCCGGCCTGCTAGCCATGGCCTGGACTGATGGGATGTGAAGATACGAAGACCGAAGACTGCATCCGTGTCCGGATGGGACTCTTCTTGGCGTGAAAGGCAAGCATGGCGGCCGAATATGCAGATTCCTTTCTTTGTAACCGACCTTGTGTAACCCTAGATCCTCCCGGTGTCTATATAAACCGGAGGACTTAGTCTGAAAACGGAGATACTCATTACCATAGTCATACATGCTAGACTTCTAGGGTTTAGCCATTACGATCTCGTGGTAGATCAACTCTTGTAATACTCATATCCATCAAGATCAATCAAGCAGGAAGTAGGGTATTACCTCCATAGAGAGGGCCCGAACCTGGGTAAACATCGTGTCTCTTGTCTCCTGTTACCATCGACCTTAGACGCACAGTTCGGGACCCCCTACCCGAGATCCGCTGGTTTTGACACCGACACCCCCCATTTGCCAGAATGAAACCACATAATCTTAGGACAGGACCTCAGGCCGCATACAGTCTCGGAACAGGTTTTAGCAAAAGCGCACAGAGTCAGACACAAAACAAGGAGGATACCATAATGAAGCAAAAGGCCGCATCAGGGCAGTAAAGCACAACGTCGAGCTCCAAAGCTTCAGAGCCCCAGTCTAGGGACATTGTATCTCCACCCCTGCACCGCTTTCTAGACTTCATTGCTACTTATTGATCAAGTGAATAAAAGGAGGAAGAGACAAGCAGCAGAAAGTTGCGCTAAACAAAAACAGTTTCAGTCTCGCGTCGTTCTTCGCCATTGACAGAGCTCCAAGCTTAGTGATAACAATGCTTGCGATGATCCCGATGAAGTCCTTTACGCCGAGATGCATGGATATAGCCTCCAATACGTATGTGCAAAGTTAGCACACACGACCACGTTGATAGCCAAAGGTAATTAGTTATCAATCAGCTTGGTACATATACAACGCACGGACAACAGCTGATCGATCCTCTGTTTGGTCGATTCAGCAGGAAACACATGTGTACGGGAGCCGCGACTTGGATAGCCAAAGGCTCATCTCAAACCTTGTATTTCTTTATTGCTTGGATAGGGGGCTTGTACATGTATATATACTAGAGGCATACGCGCGCCTTACTGTGCGGTTCTACTTTTCTACCGTTTAATTGTTTGATTGTTAATTCACGAATAGATTTCTTGCTACCCTATTTGCAGGTCGGGGGTTATTGTTCATTTCATGGGCCTTCTGTGTTTTGGCTTCAATTTTAGAGTGAGAGCACCCTTTATTGCATTGTAGGATATGTTCAGAGTCTAAGACACATCATCATTTACTTGGTAGGATATTACTCGATTTTTTACAACTATTGTTCTTCACAAAAATGACATGTTAGCAACACTGCTAAAAACATATTCAAAGTAGTGGTTGGCGTCACACATGTGCCCGACCTGCAGGGTTAAACCATAATACTGGATGGACATGATTATATTCATCAGCAAAACTAAATCGAAGCCATGATATGCACAACTGAGGCTTCCGATTTTAGTATTCATCTACAACAATCATACAACTCTATGATTTGACTAATCAGTATTTCATAACTTACCGTGGTCACATACAAATAATATAAAACACCAACAATAATGGTCTGCAATAATGGGAAAAGGGTAGTGTGGAGGTGAGAAATACTTGGAAGTTGCAGCACTGCACCAAAGTATATGTCTACTGGTTTTCAATATTGATCATTTAGATGCGTAATTAGAATCAAAATAGAAAGAACATATTTGAAATAAAAGCAATTCTTTTCACTAACTAACAATAGGAAAGGGAATGGAGCATGCATGTTTATAGCAACCTCTAAGAGGACGAGACAGAAATGGGAGGATCAAGAGATAATAGTACAAGTGATTGTTCTGAGTTTTTATTTGAGTGTGACATTATTGGTGCATTATAAGGAAAATGTTTACATAAGCGACCCGGTGACAATTAACCAAATTATCTTCACGGAAAAGCCTAACTATCATCTTGTCTTATTGTTTTAGTGCCAATCAAGTTCAGTTAGACACGGTGCTCCTTAGGCGTGGAACCATATGCTAATTGATATTCCCTCCGTTCCAAAATATAGTACATGCTTTGTTTTGAAAAGTCAAAAGTATCAATGTTTGATCAAGTTTTAAAAAAATCAACATCCATATGTACTTCTATAGTTTATTTATTTAGTACTTCAGATATTGATAGTTTATTCTAGAAACTTAGTCAAACATGGACATCTTTGACTTTTGAAACACTAATATGCACTGCATTGTGGAACAGAAGCAACATAAAGCATGTCATGTATAAACTGCCTGAGATTATTAATCCACAAGCACGAACATTGTGCTCAAGCAATGAAGCATGATGCTTTCATATTGAAACCTTACACGGTGAGACAAAATCCCCGTATAGTCTGCTACTTGTTTGGCCCAGAAGCGAGCGAGATTGAATTTGAATCAACCTACCAAAGAAAGGATGACAGAGGGAGAGGAATGAGGTATCAAGAGTTGTACTGGAGACCTTGTGGACCAGGGCATGTTGATGAAGGTGACCAAGTTCCGAAGACGATAGTCGTCCCTGTCTAGCACCATTGCTAGCTGTGGCGGCCTACGTTGTCGCCTGCTCCTCTAGGCCCCGAGTGTCGTCGTCGTTGGACGTTAATTACCACACAGAAGAAGAAGAGAAAGATGGAGCAATGGGTGGGGTGTGCGGCGTGGTGGTGGACATGCAAAGCCGGTGCAAGCTTGTGGTGCGGAGGAGGCGGCGTGGGCCGGGCACCCATGCAACTGTGTGGTACGGAGGAGGCGGCGATGAACTAGCGGCACCTGTGCAACCATATGACGCGGGGGAGCAGGTGATGGGCCAGGTGCATGTCCAACCGTGTGGTATGGAGGAGGTGGTGATTCGGGCGTACCACCATGAGAGAAGGGGGAGAAATATGGAGAGATGGGTCGGGCATGTGGCGTGGTGGTGGACTGATGGTGCCCATGCCACCATGTGACACAGAGTAGGCCGTGATGGGCCAAGCTTGCAGTGACCGTGCAACTATGCGATGGTACATCACTTTAATAGGCATGGATATAGTTGGTCACATCATTAATTCCCTCATACCAGATATACATGAGCGACACGTAACCTTTTTTTGTTGCAAAAAAAGTAGTCCCTCCGATCTAAAATAAATCTCGTGGTTTTAGTTTTGGGAGTAACTGACATGTAACCCATCAAGTGTTGGACACACGTAGTTGGATGGTTGAGCCAAACACTAAACAATACCTACTGTTGGATGGTTAGGAGGACATTGGTATCCCCTGCCAACCAGAGTTCAAGTCCCAAACTAGACATTGGTGCTCGAGGTTTTTTGGATTTATTCCAGGTCTTTTGACGATGTGCATTCAGTGGGAAGAGATGTTCCCGTCGAATATGAAGACGTCTATAGTGACTTCGTTAATCTCAGGATGACGTGCCGACTCAGTCTCTCAGAGGTGCTCATAGGAGTAAAGTGTGCGTATATGCATTCATAAGGGTGAGCGTATGCTCATGTATGTGAGCCACTTTGATTGTAGTGTGTTTAAAGAAACAATACCTACTCACCTAGTAAGAGACTATGATTCTTGTAAGTAAAATTGAGTGGTTCTCCTAAAAAAATAAGATGCATGGTCACTTGACCCTCCACAGCCCGGGAGCGCTCACATCGCTTATATTTGAGGGAGCTTAGATATTGTAGTGATATATAGAAGTTAGCTAGCCTAGCATCAAGGCAAACCTAGCCAGTCTCATACCAGTCGTACTTAGACACACGCACACACAAGTATCCTAGTCCACGTACACATATGGGATTTTTTCAAAACTATCACGTTTTCATAGCAATTTCGGAAACTATATTACCTAATGCAAAAATATCAAAACTATGACCCCGTCGGCCAACTGCGGGCCGAAGAGGGGCTTTTCAGTCTACTGTTAGCCGAAGAGGGCACTTCGGCCTTCCTTTGACCAAAGACGGCCTTATCTGGGCCAAAGAGTGGGCGCCGGTTGGGGCGCGGCTGAAAATAGTAGCTTCGGCCTACTAGCGACCGAAGTGGGCCTTTTTGGCCTGGCAACGCCCGAAGAGCTCTTTGGCCAACCCGTGACCGAAGAGGTCTGGATAAGCCGCGAACGCTCGTCTCGTTCCTCTGGTCGCCTGTTCTCTCTCTCTCTCTCTCTCTCTCTCTCTCTCTCTCTCTCTCTCTCCGTTCTTCTCTGTTTCCCTTGCCACTCCGCGCCGATCTCCTCCATTTTCCAGACATTTTCACATCCAAGCCGCAGAATAGGTAGATTGTAGCAATCCCCGACGGCCTACGGTGTTTTTTTTGCTATGGGATAGTTTTTTGTGCGTTTGGGGAGGAGGAGCCATGGTGGGGTGGAGGAGGTGGTGGTGGGGAGGAGGAGCAGCAGCTGTGGAGGAGGAGGTGGTGAGGAGGAGGTACGACTTGGGTGGTTTCAGGAGTTGAACCTCCGGTCGTCATGGGGGCGGCAGTGGTGTTGTCCGGTGGTGCAAGTATTCCGTGAGGTGGTGGTCGGTACCGCTGAGTTGAAAAGAGGAGCAAGAAGCCAGGGACACACGCGTCGAAGGTATAACCATGTGGTCACCATTTTTCTATGAGTTGTGCAGTTTAGTTAGTGTAGAGAAGTCGTATTGCGTACTTCTAGTGTTAATTTGTCCATGTGGCATTTTAGCGGATAGTTAGTGTAGAGGTTAATAATTTTGTTCGTTGAGATTAATGAGAAGATGACAATGTCTGATAGGTGGAAAATGTTCGAATCAGTAAATTTGACTGTTTACTACGGCCCTGGTAATGTTTGATATAATGAGTTGAGGGTTGACCTTCGCGAGTTTAAAAATGGCGTCATGACACTTGCAAACCCGAACAGACTGAAGATTAGATAGTTGAAATACTGGTTGACTACTAGTTTTGGGCTGGATCCTGAAGTATGTTCCGTCAGTATTCATGCATTGTGGACATATGGCGGTAAAGGGTTTGCGGGAAACGGGTGGCGGGAACATATGGAGGGAAAGAGTTGGCATGAACATATGGAGGGAAAGAGTTGGCGGGAAAATATTTAGGAAAAGGGTAGGGCGAAAATATATTTTCCAATGTCTAAGATGGGCAATGGTTGCACAACATTCATAAGTCAAAATAAAAAAACATTTTGCCTAACATAAGCCGAAGAGCGTAGCCATGCAGTTCCGGCCTTCCATTCACGCGAAAAGGTGGGCCCCAGGCACTCTTCAGCGTACTGTTGACCAAAAACTACTCTTCGGCCTACCGCTGACCAAAGAGTACTTTACGACCGAGCTACGGATCTCTTCGGCCAATGGGTGACCGAAGAGACCTTTTCGGCCAACTGCCGACCGAAGACACCCTCTTCGGCCACACGAGGCCAACGGGGTCATAGTTTTGATTTTTTTTTTTTGCATTAGATGCTATAGTTTTCAAATTTGCTATAAAAAACGTGATAGTTTTGAAAAAAAATCCACATATGAAAGCTAAGTCGTGTTTAACTCTAACACCATTGCTAGGTTATCTTGCCTTAGTTTACATCGTGAGTCCGTAGATTTAATGTATAAGGTGGTCAGCGTAGCAGTGTGCTTAGATTAGGAAAGCAACCAAAGTTGAGTCCGTTATGTGTAGTCGATTTAGTACGTATGCTAGTACTAGATGTCATGTTGCGTGTACTATTTGGAGTCTAGTAAGATTAGGATTTATAGACCTACAATCGTATAGGTTTAGGAGTTCTATCTAGTCTTGGTTATTATTCGTTGGAGTTGAAGAGGTGTGCATGTTGTTCTGTAAGTCATGTCCATGTCCTCGTGGAGCATCCTTGTTGCGGTCAGTGTGGATTAGGTGTGATGTCGAAGACGGACAGTGGCTGGCAAAGCCATAGTAAAGCGAGGAGGTGTGCGAGCGAGCAGTGGTGAGTGGATCTATTGCAAGCAAGTACAAATAGTATGGTGCGAATCAAATGCAAGGCAACGGCCAAGCAATGGCGGTGGCACAACATGAAACTGGAGGAAGGCACTATATGTTTTCAGGCGGGTCATACTTGGTGTGTGGATATGGCGGTTGTGTCGATAAGACACGGATCTTCAGCGAGTCAAGTTCAAGAGGGGTCCTCATCCTGTACGTGAAATTTAATTCCTCTTTCAGTACCTGGAGCTAAATATATGATGCACAGGAATTGAGTTTTATAGTTGTCGACACAATATCTGTCTAGATGTAAAACTAAGCAATAATTTAATTTCTTTTGGTGAAAAAACTAACTATCTTTCTTGGTACAATATTTGGAATATTTGATATGACTGAACAAAACATCCAAAAGTGCCAATACATGACTAGAAATCGTCATGGCAAGCTGGACATAACTAGCTAACTCTGTGGTGAACTAGTAGGCTACAGTTAGCATGCAACATGTAGCTAGCTTCAGGGACGTGTGTTGTTTAAAATAGCTAACGGCAATACATATAGCTAGCTTCAGTCCACTGCTCGCAATCCGTTTCAACAAGCATCCACAGGTTAGTCCGATGGAGAGCAAGCCGTAGTACTTCATCTAGCGCCGCCATCTCGGCTTCCAGGAGATCACCACAGTACACCCGTGTTGCAGCGAATATGACATCACCTTCATGATCCCGTAAAATCATGCCAGCACCAGCCGAACCATTTTTCTTAACAAAAGCGCCGTCAATATTTAGCTTAGCATGGTTTGCATTGGGAACCTCCTAGCACGACACTATTGTTATTGCATGTGTGTTTTTGGGCATGCTCCCTGAGAGGTCAGTCACATGCTTTCCTTTTGTCAAATCCGCCTTCGGATGGTGTTGTATCGCAAGCAAACATGTGATATATCTTGTGAGAAATCTACGCAAGGCCTCGATCAGAACCGGCGGTTTATTATGAGTGATCTCATTCCTCGCATACCAAATCCTCCACATGATCATCAGGAAAGCCAACTTCTCTACATCAGACAATTTGTCAAGCAGACGAAACAACCATTCGGGCTTGGCATTACGTAGGCCTTCTATGTTGCAGTCCAAAGATAAAGACCGGTCAAGGTTCCGTACTGAGTTAATAAGATTAGAAGAGTTCTAGCTCATGAAAGGGACATTAGTCTAGCTAAGAGCAGCAGACACGCAAATATGGCGAGTCACACCGTAGCTTGTATGGATTACTTACAGCAGCGCATGGCATGCTGGCTCCGGAATTCCCCTTGGGAGATAGCTAGCATTGTCGAATCTGAATGTAATCATCATAATTGATCAATGAAAAGTTCATTTTCCACACTAGAAAAGCTTCAGTCCCCTGCTTATACATCAACGAAATTTCTAGTACTTCAAGAGTAAATCAGACATGATAATTCACTTCCTACTAAAGCTGGAATCAAAAGTCAAGCTTATCAGACCGGACCCGAACGACAGCGAGATTCAACGAAATCTACACGGAACACGAGCTCGATCTAGAGAGGGGGTTGCTTGTGTGGAAGAATCGCTTACCTACAGAATCATATCGATCGACATTAGCTGCTGCAGCTCGTGGACGTGAGAGAGGCGGTTCTCCTCGGAGCAACGCCATAGCCGCCGTCACGGACGATGCAGCCGCCACCGGGATAGCGGACGCACGAGAGGTTGTTGTAGGCGACGTATTGGACCAGCCTGGGTTTTGAACGCAAAACCTCTTGTTGTAAGCTTATGCATCTAATCAGTTCATCAATTAGTCCAAACTGATGGAGGAAGGTGAGCAATATATTTCAATATATGTTAGAATATAGTTTGGGTTTAAAGGTAGAGATAAAAAGTAGAGTTTGAATAGGTTTAAACCAGTATTACTTATCTTGTACTCCAAGTCTCTACCGCCTCATGGATTCCATATATACCTTCCCCCATATAATGGTTAGATCAATACAACGATACAATGACATAAATATTAGTCATCGTATACTTTCTACATGGTATTAGAGCGGTTTGTCCACGACGCCGATCCTAGGACCTTCCACCACTTCTGCAACTCGCCGCCCCCCGGGGAGATTAATCTTCTCTACCTAGGGACGCGGCACCCGATCAATCAAAGATTAGACCGGTTCTTATAGCTTAGATCACTTGATTACATTAGATCATAATTTCAAAATTCATGTAGATCAATTTCTTTAGCCACAGATAAATCCCATGGTCAGATCCACTCCGATGATAAAAATCGTCAGCCCACGGTGGTCTCCGTGCATACGTCCGGGCCAACAGCATCGACCCGGCGGCTTAGGCTTCTTCGCATGGCAGTGGCTCTCACTGCGCCTAAAAGTGGGCACGGTCGGTCGGTACAAGGTGCACATTGTACGACGGCGCGTGCACGATCCGTAGTGCAGCCACGCGCGAAGCCCAGGCGCTGGAGCAGGCGGCTTCAATCAAGCAACGCAGCGCGGCACGGGGCTCCATTCAGCCGTTACTTCGACCCGGCAAGCAACAGCAGTGCGTGCAACCATACACTAGCTCTTAAATTCAGCAAGCGTAATATGCAGAGGATGCAGGAGAATATCGAAACAAAAGCTATGGAGCTTGCCCAGAAAAAAGATTTAGGAGGTAACCATACAGTCTGCGCTAATACTTTTGATGTTCTCTCCAATTCTGAACTGTTACATAGAGCCTCTTGCATGGGTGTGAGCATTCCTGATAATGATTTCTCCTGTGTGGATGTACTTAGAGAATTGGAGAGGGTGAGAGGAAATTTAGCTGATAAAGATAAGGTGAATGAGGATAATAAACACACTGATGAAAATGGGGACGACATTTTTGTTACCAATGGCTTGGGCAAATCCATCCCTGTTAACCTCTCCTGGCTGGATCAGGAAGAGATGTTACAAGATCAGATTTCTTTAGGTAAAAACAAAAAGAAAACTAAAAGGAAATCTGGGGTTAAGCTAGCTAGACCTGTTACTAGGAGCCAAAAGAGACTAGCCCCTAATGAAGAATTGCTCTGTAGCCCTGCAAAGCCTCCTGGCAGGGCTACTCGTTCTAATTTTCATAAAGCCCGTTCCAAATGAGAGGCCTCATTTGGAACTGTAGGGGGGCAGGCAAGAAGGGAATGGCCACCTGCCTCTCAGACCTTATTAGTGACCATTCCTTGGACTTTGTTGGGTTGCAAGAGACTATGAAGAGAAAGTTTTCCCCTAAATGCATTAGGAGGATCGATCCCTTTGGTCTGTTTCATTGGGAATGGATCCCATCTGTTGGGAAATCCGGGGGTATCCTAAGTGGTGTGAGACATGATGCTTTTGATTTTATTTCATGCATTAAAGGCAAATACATATTACAAATGGTGGTGCATGACAAAAAAATTAAGAAGAACTGGGGCCTCCTGGTAGTATATGGTTCTGCACATGAGGAATTTAAAGAGGAATTCCTGGTGGAACTTGCTGCAATGTGCAGCAACATGAATGTCCCTTACATTGTGGGAGGGGACTTTAATATTCTGCGCAACTGCAATGAGAAGAATAAGAAGATGAATAGCAGCAGATCTACTGATCTTTTCAATTCCATCATTAATGCCCTGGCCCTTAGAGAGATCTACACTAGTGGGGGTAAATATACTTGGACCAATAACCAGACGCACCCAACTCTGGAGAAACTGGACCGGATTTTGATGTCTGAAGAATGGGAAAATCTCTTCCCTTTGGTTTCTGTAAGGAAATTAGTTCGAGAACTTTCCGATCATAACCCCCTGCTGCTTTCCAGTGGAGAGGATAGTAGAGAAGCTCCTAAAACTCGTGAGTTTCGTTTTAACCTTGCCTGGATTAAAGACGAGAAGTTCTTACCCACAGTTAGTAGGATTTGGGCTAGAAGGGTTCAGTCCTCTGATCCTATTGATATCCTGAATATCAAGCTTAAAAGATTCAAAACCTACTTCAAAGGTTGGGGTTCGGATAAGTACGGCCACGGAAAAAAAAGAAAAGAGGAGCTCCGTATGGAGCTGGCTATGCTCGAAGAGCTTGAAGAAAATGGTCCTTTATCCCCTGAGTTATACAGCATCAAGATTGATGTTAGTACTGAGCTTCATGATATTCTGGTGAATGAGGAGATTTATTGGCTCCAACAGTCTCATGAACGCTGGCTCTTGAAAGGGGATCTGAACACGGACTACTATCATAAGATTGCTAACGGTCGCAAAAGGAAAAACACGATTCATTCCCTTAAGGCTGGGGATATGGAGATTGAGGGCACCGACAACCTGATTACTCATGCTACGGAATATTATAAGAATTTGTTCGGACCTGGGTCCGGTAACTTGTTCCATCTTGACCCTGACACATGGTCTGATGAGGAAAAGCTTAATGCTAATGACAATGCTGACCTATGTCGTGAGTTCACGGAGGAAGAGGTCAAGGAGGCGCTGTTTTCTATGGCGCATAACAGAGCCCCTGGTCCTGACAATATCCCTGTTGAATTCTATCAGGTGTGCTGGGATGTTGTTAAAGAGGACATTATGAAGTTGTTTGTGAGCTTCCATAATGGGACTCTGGATGTTCAACGTCTGAATTATGGGGTGATCACCCTTTTACCCAAATCTGCGGGCGCGGATAATATCCAACAGTTTAGGCCTATCTGTCTCCTGAGATGTCCATACAAGCTCATTACCAAAGTTTTGGATCGGCGAGTAGAGAAATACGCTGATAAGCTCATTAGCTCAACCCAAAACACTTTTATCAAGGGAAGAAGCATTATGGACGGGTGTTGTCGCTGCATGAGATTCTGAATTATACTCATGTAAAAAGAGGGTGGGGGTCGCTCAAGCTTGACTTTGAAAAGGCATACGATAAGGTGAACTGGGAATTTTGTTGGATTGTCACAAACTTGAGGTTTCAGTGACACATGGTGCAACCGGATCAAACAGATCCTGCACAATGGTACTTTATTAGTATCAAACTTAATAACCAGGTTGGTCCTTACTTTCGAGCGCTAAGGGTGTTAGACAGGAGATCCCCACTCCCTTTCCTGTTCAATCTAGCTGCTGATTGTCTTGCGAAGATGATTACCAATGCCCAAACCAATAACTTGCTAGTGGGTTTGGCTTGGACCTTATCCCCAATGGGGTTGCAGACTCAATATGCCGATTTACACTATTATATGCCTGGAACATGATGTTGATAAGGCAGTAAACCTGAAGTTGCTGCTGTACATCTTCGAGCTTATGTCTGGTCTTAAAGTGAACTATCAGAAAAGTGAGATTTTCACGGTGGGAGGCGATGAGAGCACGCTGAAATACTATGCTGAGTTGTTTAATTTCATGTGGGTAGCTTCCCCATTAAATACCTCGGTATGCCTGTTAGTTATTCCACCCTTAGAGATTCTGACTGGGAGTTTATAGTGGCCAAATATCTTAAAAGATTCGAGGCTTGGATCGGTAATGTTGCATCCATGGGGGGCAGACTGACTTTGTTGGATTCAGTTGTCACCCAAATATCCTTGTATCATATGTCCATGTGGCTTATGAGCAAAACCTTCATTGAAAAGCTGGATAAACATAGAAGGAAGTTCTTTTGGCAAGGCTGTAACAAGAAAAGGAGATATCATTTGGTCAAATGGGGCAGAATATGTAGATCTCGAGATAAAGGTGGCACAGGAGTTAAAGATCTTGAAAACAAAACATTAGCTTGATGGTCAAGTGGTGGTGGAAGCTTGAAACTCAAAATGGCCTTTGGCAGAAAATCGTGCGTGCTCGGTACTTGAGAAATAGATCTGTGGCTACGGTTGAACCCAGGTTTAATGATTCTCCATGCTGGAAGGCCCTCCTCAAAGTTAAGACCTTTTATATGGCTGGTAGGAAAATCAAAACTAACTCGGGAGAGATAACTAGAGTATGGAAAGACTGCATTAATGGGCATAGGCCTTTCCAGACTGTTATCCTCGCTGTTTGATATTTGCACCGAGCAGGATTGTACTGTTGCTAATATCAAATCCATGACTCCCAACACTCTCTTTAGAAGGAGACTGACCCTGACCTTCAAAAACAATGGGAGGATATGAGAGGTTATATTGATGATTTCAGTGGGAGTAGGGGGACCAAGTATACTGGGGCTCAATGATAATGGTAGATTTTCCACTAAATCTATGTACAAATGGCTAGAAAACCCCTTAGTGGATGCCACTATAGATGGGTTTGAAGGCCAAGATCCCCTCAAGATCAAAATTTTCTTGTGGCAATTATCTCAGATGCTGTTTTAACCAGCAAGTTATGAAGGAGAGGAAATGGCCTGGAATCCTAAGTGTTCCTTTTGTGACAACATTGAGTCTTCCCGGCATTTGTTTTTCACTTGTCCTGTGGCTAAAGTGGTATGGAGATGTGTTGGGATGGCTCTAGGGACTGACCTTTGCCCTAATAGTTACTGGCAATATTTCTCCTGGTGTCACACTTTCCTTCCCAATGGGAAGAAGTACTACACTGTTGGTCTTGCGGCTGTGTGTTGGGCTATATGGCTTGCTCGAAATCGAGCCACATTTGAAAAAAAGCAAATCAAGACGCCATTTGAAATTGTGTTTTCCATGTGTTCCTTTTTGATATATTGGGCAGGTCTTCAACAAGGCGTTGGCGTCAAGGAGCTGCGCAGCGGGGCGGCCATGGTCAGATCTAGCACTATGAGCATGATGAAGATGTGCGAGGCGGCGAGGAGACCGATCGATGGAGAATGATCTTGCAATCTCGTCTGCACTCCAGAGTTGTCGCTGGCGTTTCCTGTTGGTCTTCGTTTCTTATTTGGCTCCTGTGTTGAGCTTTTTGCTGTAATAAGTTGGAGTAGTTCAGGTTGTGTGATATTGGTGTTGTCAGGTTTTCGTCCCATGGCGTTCGTTTCGATGGCGGGCGAACGTAGTGGCACTACTAGGGAATAGGTTTTTAACGACGGTATATATGGTCGTTAGAAGTCCGATTGTGGTCGTGAAAGGTCATTAGCGACCACAATCTGGTGGTCGTAGTAGGCTCCGTCGTTAAAAGTAATAACAACCACCTTACCCAGTCGTTATTCGTGCAACGACGGTATGGTGTGTGGTCGTCAACCTCGAGGAAATAACAACCGCAATTGATGTATTAACGACCACTTTTGTCATCGCTAATAATTTTTCACAGTGGTTAAAGCATCATTACCACTTTACATAGCATTTACAGTCAACCACCTTTGAATTGGTAACAATCACTTTATGCAACATCCAACATTTGAATATTATTATTCAAATTAATTAATTCAAAAACAAAAGAATGCAAATATTGAAAGGATCGTAACCTCTTTTATTAATAGAAATCAGAGGTACTAACAAAATTCCACCATAGAATTATATAATTAAAATACCATTTGAGAAATTTGAGTCAAAAGCACTCTTTACATGACCACTGTACTTGCTCATATCTAATTGGAAACTACACAACTAGAAAAGATCATATTTATTAATCTTCAACCATAGGCACCATCGTTGTTTGAATGGACATAATTCTTCATCAGCGATTACAATGCCTTCTCATTCTTCTATATATTATAAGGTGGATCATCAGTCCTACAAAATGTTTGGTGATTTATAAAAGTCAGTCCATATAAATAAATTGACACAAAGTATAATACCAGATAAATTAGTGTATGAGAACACGTAACTCGAGCATGCTGGATTTCATGGGGACTATCAATTAGATATCTACTAATATGAATGATCATAACTGAATTCAAATGCAAACATCTGCGTCTCTTATTCAGACAAGAGCACCTACTGTCAAGAGCAGCTGGAAACACAAGATATAATGAAACAAGAAACCACGGTGGTGCCAAAAACGTTTTTGTTTTTGGCTAAAGCTAATTAAAGTACACAAAGAGCATGCTGGAAATGACCACGACGTGTGTAGTGCTGTACCGGTTGTACACAGAACAATCACCTACTCCCTCCGTTCCGAATTACTTGTCGCACGTATGGATGTATCTAGATGTATTTTAGTTCTAGATACATCCATTTCAGCGACGAGTAATTTGGAACGGAGGGAGTAGTATTTTAGGATTAGAACTTGTAACCGAGTAGGTTAGCTTGTGTTAGTCCTAGCTGATATATATACGTATGTATATCCCTTTGTAAACACTGGTCAGTGAGGTGAAATAGATGAAAAGAACCAGGCCCGATTCGAGCTTGTGGCAATAAGCCGGTTTTTGTGCGAGCGCGTGTACTAGTACGTTTCCAGCCGTGAGGATCGACCAACGCAAAGATATATCAGGAGCTGTGTAAGTGTGTGTTGCTTTAGGGCCAGAATAAACTATCTTGATGCTAGGTTTGTACTGCACATTGCTTCGGACAGTACGGGGCAGGAATCAAGCTGCTTGTTCTCTTATACCAATTCCTATGCATATGAACAATCAATTTACATGTGCAAATAAATACAATGTACTGACTATTATACTACCTACACCCTGGAATGGAAACTTAACCTTTTCATGGATCACCGTACTATCTAATGTATCCTATAAACTAATTTGGGCATAGATGGTACCTCACGCATTGGCATGCCAGTCTGAAGGAAACAAGCTTCTCTGAAGATAATGTTCAGAATGAACTTAATAGATTTTTCTGACGGTAGTATTCAAACCTGTAGAGATAAAAGAAACCATATCTGTTGGAACTGAATAAAGAGCAAGCAGGGCCCATGCGGAACCATCTTCTCTGAAGAAAACTAATTAAGAGATTGTTACCTTCCTAAAATCCCTCAACTGGAGAAAGGCCATAAAAGAAATACATGTCAGAAAGAGCTTGTACTCGACCACTCTAGCTAATTCTCTTTCTCACAAAAATCTGCATCAATAAGAACATGTCAGAAAGAGCTTGTACTCGACCACTCTCGCTAATTCTCTTTCACACATAAATCTGCATCAAGGAATAAGAACATGTCAGAAAGAGCTTGTACTCGACCACTCTTGCTAATTCTCTTCTATCACACATAAACCTGCAGCAAGGAATAAGAACATGTCAGAAAGAGCTTGTACACTCAACCAATCTCGCTAATTCTCTGTTATCACACATAAATCTGCAGCAAGAAATAAGAGCGTCTTCAGGGTGGGGACTTTTCGTTCGTGCTGCGGCGGCACATGTGCCTCCTCCTCCCTGCGCGGATCCTATTCCCACAGGAAGGCCACTCGGCCTTTACACCGGCCGCCTCTCCATCCTCCTCACCCCAGCCCCTACACCACGCGGAAGGCCAGTCCAGGGTTAGCCATTACCTCTCATGCTCTCCCGATGGCCGTGGATGGGGGTAGGACATGGATGCGCCGCTTCTTGATGGAGCTGGGTGGCCGAGGCGCAACACCGAAGGTGGATGTCTAGGTCGTGGCGGCGGATCGCGTGGAAAAGGAAACGAGGGAGGGGCGGCGGATCTGGTGGAAGATGAAACGAGCGAGAGAGAGAGGGGTCACGTTAGGAAAGAGAGATATAATTAACAAAAATGCTACACTTACGAAACTGCTACGAAATTCTTACGTAACCTTCCTCACTAAACTCTCCACCCCCCTGATTTTCAGGCAGTGGGGCCCTTGCCCTGATTTTTAGCCAATCAGAGAATCCCAGCTGGGCCTTTACGTTAATTACGTAGGATGATCTACGTAAGTGTAGCATTGCTCTATAATTAAAGGAGAGGAGATACAGTCCACCCCCATGAGATTTTTAAGCCGCGAGTAATTCGGTGGCAGTTAAGTATATTTGGTGTAGCCCGATTTCCATGGCGCGGGGCGTGTTTATTTCTTTAACGACCAAGAGTTTTTCCTCATCATCGTTAATGATAGTTTCTCTAGTAGTGTGGGTTTCCTGGCAATGCCCGAACTCGCTGCACCTCTTTCCCTTTTCTCCTGTGGAACTCTTGGATCTTTGTATTTCCGTTCGCTTGCAATGGAAAGGGGTCATGCCCGGTTCGAAAAAAAAAAAAAAAACATATGCATAGACGTGAGACCCAAGAAGACCAGGAGCTCCAGCCTCCTCGTGCGCACATGAACTACTTCGGCACATGCAGGCTTTGAGGCTTGACACCGGGAAGGCATCAATCACGTCTCGCACAGCGGACCAGTGGTTCCAGCCTTTATTAGTCCGCGTACGCGACTACACACCACACCAGCCGAACGCATCTGTACTGCACCGATATCTGCACCAATCGACTCTGTCACAAAACGAACGACTACACCGATCGATCTCCATCTGCATCAAGCCATCAACTACACCGAGCACTGCGTCCCGACCCGAGCTACATCACCGTATGAACCTACGCCGCCGAGTTGTACCTGCATCGAGAACGACAACATCACCATGATCTGCACCAGATATTTTTCATCGCGCCGAATCCCTGCACTAAGTTGTAAGACTACGTCAGTCTACGATCCAGCATACTTCTTCGGCACAACACAGCGTCAACACTTCATTGCCATGGAGGGATGCCTTCAAGTGACGCATCATCATCGACACGACACTGCAACACCCATCGCCGATACTTCATCACCAAGGTCTTCATCAACGTGGTCTTCATAACCATCATCGTCATCAAAAAGGGGACGCGGTCACCGCCTTAGGTGTCGACCCATCAGCCATCATCGTCAACACACCACGGCCACCTCATCGACAAGATGGACACCTAGCATCCTCTGACAGAGGCTTATGCAAGACGCGACCTCGACGACGGCAATGACCGCGTCACGACGACGGCATCGACCACGTCATCCACGATGGCAAGACTGCATCGACATGGCGCCACTATAGTGACGACCTCTACACCACACGGTTATGGCAGAATCGATGTGTGCTCGATGGTTTCCTCCGGTCTTGGCAAAACCGGTGGACTCATCATCGATGGCACCCTCTGACATCCGCAAGATTCATCCTCCACGACTGCAGCTCCATCATCTACGGCATAGCGCTTTGTTTTCGCGTCTCCAGCTTTGTGCGGCTTCATCGACCACAACTACCTCGACCACGGCTACATCATGATCGGCTACATTAACATCGACATACATGGCTACGTCTACAGGTACTCATCGGCAACAACTCCAGTCAATAGCGTCAGCCTCGTTACTTTCGTCCACGACACTCCCGCTATGACTGCGGGAGGGAATAGAGGAGAAGACAGGGAAGGCACCAAAAAGGGGACATAGTCACCTCCTTAGGTGCCGACCCATCAGCCATCAGAGACGCAATTGATGATGGTGCAGCGGAGAATACAATAGAAGCGCAAGACTTCAATTCAGTCGCAGTCATCCGCTTCACTCTCACTACGACTGAGGGGGGATTTTAGAATATAGTTTGGGCTTAAAGATAGAGATAAAAGTAGATATCAAATATGTTTAAACCATGTATTACTTATCTTGTACTCCAAGTCTCTACCCCTTCATGTATTCTATATATACCCCCATATAAGGGTCAGATTAATACAACGATACAATAACATAAACATTAGTCATCCTATACTTTCTACAGCCAATGTCTCGCCAGCGTCCGAGGCAACGTCCACCCGAAACCCTGGGCACGGGGGAGGGGGCGCGGGAGTGATGGGGGCCTGGAATGGCGAATATGGCCGGCGGGGTCCTAGTGCTGGCACTCGTTTTTATCTTTTTACATTGGTTTTTTTAGCAGGCTAGGCCAAATGCAAAGTGGTGCGCTGCTGTGGCCTAGAAACGAAATCGCTCGCCATTGTTTCTTGCTCACCACTACTATTTAAGTTACCTGTGGCGGGCCTTTATTTTTCCCGTCACTGGTATTTTTGGGCAGATTTGACGCAGGACCAAAAAATATGAGCGACGGGCTCGTATTGTTGCTCGCCACTGGTAAAGCAAGTACCAGTGGCAGGCACAATTCTATGCCCGTCAATAGTAACATTTGTCCCGGCGATAAATCTCGATAATTGTTACCAGTGTTAGGAGCAAACTAACACTCGCCACAGGTAAGCTTATAGCAGTGGCGGGCGGATTTTTGGCGCCTGTCACTAATAATCTTTTAGATATAAGTACAAGCCCTTTCCCACTAATGAGTTTATGTAAAAGATTTAGTGCCAATTGTTACTTGGACATAGACAAAAAACAAATGTCAATGAGGTGCTCTTTGCGTTAGATTCGACAGAGATGTTCCAGCATGTGATGGCCTATCAAAAGAACTAAATAAATAGCTTCAACTGAAAACATTGTTGCGGTGATATAGTGGTAGATAGAAATTTTGTTGATTAAAGTAACATGCTGCATAGTTGACATTCCATTCATCCCAAAAGATAAAGTGGGATAACCAACAATGATTCTCCCCTTTTTTACTCATCATCAGTAGTAGAGTGTTCTTTGCTACGGAATGAAATGCGCCACTAGTGCATAAACTCAAACCGATTACACACTTTACGCCACCAACTCGAGAACTGGTCGAATCTAGTCCACAAACTCGTTAATTTGATCAAATAAGGCCAAAAGCGACCTGCAAGGAAAAAATCAGATCAGTGGATGCCATGTCATCGTTCCTTTGACCGCTTATGAACTAACTATTTTTGGGGGGATATATAGGCAAATTGGCCAGGTATTTTCACACAAACCATGCTAAGGGCGTTGGAGTGGAAAAATATAAGAAAAGGTCACATTAAGCGTAGAGTGATATGCGCCACTAGTCCATAAACTCAAACTGATTGCACACTTTAGACCAACAATTCAGAACTGATCGAAATTAGTACATAAACTCGTTAATTTGATCAAATAAGGCCAAAACCAGCCTAAGAGAAAGAAAAAACCGGTCGCGTGGATGCCATGTCATCGTTCCTTTGACCGCTAATGAATTAACATTTTTAGGGATCTTTTTTAAGGGGAATATATTAATATCGCGAATATACCAATTACACCCAGCCTCTACACCTACAAGATGTCGCAAAGACATCCAGGATGCACACAACCAAAGGAAAAAAAGAAAGACAAAAAACAAAGGTCCCGCCATAGTGATCAACTCCTCCCAGCATCCGCACACAAACCACCACCAGTTACAACACCGGGAAAATAAAAAAGGTCTCTGAAAGCAATGCCTCCAAGAAGGAAACAGCGCACAAGCGCCATCGTTGCCCGATCCAAGATCTTAGTTTTTCACCCTAGAGAAGTCCGAGCTCTCAAAACAATTCCTTCAACAAGTCAATTGCCAGGCACAATGAATGAAAGCCAGACCTTAGGTTTTCACACTGAAAGTCCTGGCTCGGCACACAAGGAGCACCACCAAAACTGAATTCCTCAAGTGCTGCTGCCCCCACTTGACATTGCTGCTCCTGAGAGTTATCAAACACATGGCTGACTCCAACGCCTCGGAGGCCCCGTCGGTCTAACTTATCCTCCAATCTCAGCCACCATGACCATCTCCACAACACCTGGCTGACTCCATCACCTTGGAGGCCCCGTCAGTCTAACTTATCTTCCGATCTCAGCCACCATGACCATCTCCACATTTGTCTACACCATAGAAATCGAGAAGCCAACATGTACCATGGTGTCAACGAACAACAGAGCTTCGCGTCATGCCCTAATGGAACCTCGTAGGCTAAAATGGACGTGCATGGACGAATTCTATATGATCCAGATATCTTGGGCAAGATCTCCGATAGCAATTCCGGAACACGTCGATGACCAGATCGAGGAGGACCGATCATACATGATGTTGTCTTGATGCGAGAGGAGCACGAGGACTGCCATCTTTATTATCACGGTAGAAGGTCCCCAAGCCGCCCCGATATAGCTCACCACCGCCCGACTGCAGCCATGGGCTGACCGCCAACCCACCCAGATCCAGATCAGACTGGGGGCATCGGCACCTCCACATGCTGTAGTACGCGTGCAGCCACCATCGTCCTCCCACCGACCCCAGGTACCTGCAACCTGCGCGGAGGAGTGCAATGCTGTCAGCCACCGCAAAATCCCCCAACTCGAAGCCAACCGCCCATGGACTCCAGAGCCCCACCGTCGCCGGATCCGCATGAGCTTTGCCCTGCGTAGACCATGGGGCAGCGGTGAGGGGAGGGGAAGCACGGGGGAGGAGGCCTTGAGAGGGCATGGATTCGCCGCCGCGCGAGTCGCCTCGGGGAGGATGACGCGGGTGCTGAGGTCGATCCACTTTCTCAAGCAAACTGTTCAACTGTTTTCTGAGGGATCTATTTGCAAACTGGCAAGTTTTTTTTTACACAAACCATGCTAAGGGCGTTGGAGTGGGAAAATATTAAAAAAAACTTTTCCTTGCCAAGGACTTCAACCCCACGCGTTCAGAATTGGCAAAGAAACAATGACCACCGGAACAACAACCTATTTGCACACTAAATAGGCAGCCCAGTATGTATATATACTCACATAGAATTAGGAGAATAAATATTAAAAAACATGCGTTCTGTAGGACTTGAACCTAGGTCATCTGGGTTCGGAATCGATGTGTGGAGTAATAGTAGTAGATGCATAATAGTTTCGGTATACTTGTCACGGACATGATGCCTATATTCATGATCATTGCCTTAGATATCGTCATAACTATGCGCTTTTCTATCAATTGCTCAACAATAATTTGTTTACCCACCGTATGCCTTCTTCGAGAGAGAAGCCTCTAGGGAAACCTATGGCCCCGAGGTCTATTCTCCATCATATATTTTCAGATCTATAAAACCAAAAACCCAAAAATACCTTGCTGCAATTGATTTATATTTACTTTATTCTGCCTTTTTTTATCTTTTATATCTATCTCTATTAGATCTCACTCTTGCAAGTGACCGTGAAGGGATTGACAACCAATTTTTCGTGTTGTGTGCAAGTATTTGTTAGTTTGTGCAGGTGCTTATATTGGGGACTTGCTTGTGCCTCCTACTGGATTGATACCTTTTTTTCTTAACTGAGGGAAATATTTATCTCTACTTTGCTGTATCGCCCTTTCCTATTCAAGGGAAAAATCAACGCAAGCTCAAGAAGTAGATGGAAGAATTTCTAGCGGCGTTGCCGGGGAGGTCCTACATCAAGCCTACCAAGTACCTATCATAAAATCTCATCTCTTGCACTTACATTATTTGCAATTTGCCTCTCGTTTTCCTCCCCCCCACTTCTAAAATGTTTTCAGAAAAACATAAATATTTTCCTTCTTATTTGCCTTCTTTTTACTTGGTTTGTTTGCTTGTTCGCTTGTCATAATTGTGTGTTTATTGGAAATCAAGAACAAAAAGCTTATGGATCCTCATCCACTTGCTAATCTTTTTAAAAGATCCAACTATGATGAACAAATTGCTAGTGAGTTGAGTGCACTAATTATCTTTATGAGTTTTGCTTGAAATTCTTGCATCTGAAAATTGTGACAAAGTGCTAAAAGAAGAAATTTAGGAAGTGATCCACGATTGCTCCTTGAATGAAAAGCATGATTGCAATGATGTTATTATAAATTATAGTAACGTGAATTGTGCTAATAATATGCAAAACCCCAAGCTTGGGGATGCTAATTTTGATATGTCCACTACTTATTGCAATGATCATGATGTGGGTGATTCTGCTTATGATCTTGAAAATTTATTTAAGCCTCATGATGAATATTATATTGATAATAATGTCTGCAATAATATTGAAAGTGGGTTTGGAAGAGTGTCAACTTTAGGTGATAATGATCCCACTACTTTGGAGATTGATCAATCTTATCAATTTTTTGATAAAAGTGGGCTTGGAGAGGTCATGACTTTACTTGATGATAATCCCACTATTTTGGAAGAGTGTCAACTTTGCATGTGCATGTGGATCATGAAGAGAAAATTTTATATGATAGCTATATTTTTGAATTTATTATGATCCTACATGTAATTATTATGAGAGAGGAAAATATGGTTGTAGAAATTTTCATGCCATTAAATTACTTCTCGTTGTGTTGAGATTGTTGTTGCTTCTTTCTTCTTCCTTGCATATGCTAGTTTTTGTTTGTCTTGATAATTTGTTTGCTTATAAAATACCTATGCATAGGAAGTTTATTAGACTTAAACTTGTTTTTCACATGCTATATGATGCTCTCTTTGTGCTTCAATTTTTTGTCTTTCATGTGAGCATCATTAAAATTATCAGCGCCTAGCTAAAAGGCTTTAAAGAAAAGCGCCTGTTAGAAGAAAACCCAATATATTTCCTTTTCTGTTTTTATAAGAATACACAATATTACCTCTGTAGTTATTGTGTTTTAATGTTTTAGTTAGTGTTTGATCCAAGTAAGACCTTTCGGATGGTCTATGGTGATAGTTGATTTGATCTTGCTGAAAAATAGAAACTTTTGCGCTCATTTCCAGAAATTTTAAAAAATAATAGAAGGGTGATTTTGATCCGAATCTTTCACACAAGATTTATATACAAATTTCCTCTATTGTCCCAATTTTTCAGAATTTTTGGAGTTACATAAGTATACAAAATTAGATTATTACAAACTGTTCTGTTTTTGACATATTCTGTTTTCTATGTGTTGTTTGCTTATTTTGATGAATCTATGGGTAGTATCGGGGGTATGAACCATGGAGAAGTTGGAATAAATTATATATAACACCAATATAAATTTAAAATGAGTTCACAACAGTACGTAAAGTGGTGATTTATTTTCTTATACAAATGGATCTTACAAGTTTTCTGTTGAGTTTTGTCTTGTGAAGTTTTCTAGTTTAAGGTAAAGTTTTGATGGACCATGGAAGAAGGAGTGGCAAGAGCCTAAGTTTGGGTATGCCCAAGACACCCCAAGGTAATATTCAAGGACAACCAAGCATCTAAGCTTGGGGATGCCCCGGATGTCATCCCCTCTTTCGTCTTCAATCCATCGGTAAATTTACTTGAGGCTATATTTTTATTCACCACATGATATGTGTTTTGCTTGGAACGTATTGTATGATATGAATCTTTGCTTTTTAGTTTACCACAATCATCCTTGATGTATACACCTTTTGAGAGGGACACACATTAATCGTGAATTTATTAGAATACTCTATGTGCTTCACGTATATCTTTTGAGCTAGGCAGTTGCTTTAGTGCTTCACTTATATCTTTTTAGAGCACGATGGTGGTTTTATTTTGATGAATTCTCGTGCTTCACTTATATTATTTTGAGAGTCTTAAAAATAGTATGGCAATTTTCTTAGGTTATGAATTTGCACTGGTGCGCGTCGGTGCTATACAAACGGTTTTTAACCCGTTTCCGCGACGGCACTTGGAACCGTGGGCAAGTGAGTGTGGGCGATAGGGGAGTCCTTCCCACACGACCCAGAAACCGTCGGGGATAGGGAGCCTTGATGTATATATGTGACGCCCGAATAATTAAGCTACAGCAACCCTCTGCTAATGATGCCACGTCACCTTGATTACTATTGCTAATCTCGTGTTAGTTCGAAACTGGTTCGAATTCGAATTAAAAATAAAACAAACAATACAAGTTTTCAAATATTAAAACTAAAATGTTCGGAGTGAGCTAAATAAATTTGGAGTAATAATGGTGGAGGAATCTTCCCTTTATAAAATACCTAAATGCACTAAATTGATTAAAACATGGTCAAAACAATAATTTAAAATGCTTTTTCAAATTATAAAATTCTGAAACATTTTGTCTCCAAACCTTTTCTCGCAGTGCTAAATATTGCATGGTAATTATTGAGCCAAGTCTCATCTTTTACAAAAGTCTTTGGTGGGCAAACAAATAGAGAAACGTAGCTAAATAAATTTCAGAGAAGACTAAAAGAAAGGCTCTCACTGTGCGCTTAGGCCTACGAAGCTACAGTGCGGCCCAGCCCACTTGGAGTCTCTTCTCTCCTCTGTTCACAGAACAGAGGCGTGGAGGCCATCTGAGGCGCCATCGCCGGCCGAGCCTTGCCTGGCGGCCATCCGCGGCCTCCCCCTCGCCTTCAAGTTCTCCTCCAGCCCTCAACTCCCCCTCGGGCAAACCCTAGCCTCCCCACTCTTCCCCCCTCGCGCCGCTCTCTTCCCGCAGCACTCGACTGACGCAGTCATTGCCATGGTCGCCGCCGCACTCGCGCCCATCGAGCTCCCTGGCGCCTAGGAGTGTGACTTCTGCATCATCTATGATGACTACTTCGCTTGCGAGGAGCAGATCGACCGAAGCCGCGCAAGGGGTCGACCTCAACTTCGTCTTCGGCCACGGAGCTCCGCCACTTCGACCCGTCCCCCTCGACCTTCCCCCAGCCTCTTCGAGCTTTCCCTCGGAACCGCAGTGAGCTCCTCCCTCGATCCCCCACTTTTCCCCGTTGCTATTGTCGCTGTAGACCGCCGCCCCATCCCCTGCCCAAAGCCGCGAACGGCTACGCCCGGCTGCGCCTCCTCGCACGCCCTGGCAGCCTTGTGCGCGCCTTGGCCACGTGCCTCGCCCGCTCCTGCCTCCGCCAGCCGGCAAGATCGCCCGCGCTTCGCGCCTCCTTGGTCGTGCTCGGTCGTAGCTGCCCTCGCTTATGCTCACAGCGTGCATACGCTTCTTCGCTTTCGTCCGTCATTGCCATTTCGCGTCTGCTACCGTGAAGATCGATGCGCGCTGCTCCCTTGTTGTTGTTGCTCTGCTGCTGCACTTCTATCATGCTAGCCATTGCCGTCCCTAGCGCGTTGCCACTGCTATCGATCCTCGCTGCTACTTTCGCCACAAGAATCGAATGTTATCAGAAGCGGTAGCTAGCTGTGCTACGATTACACTGACTAGCCCTCTGTACTGCAGCAAAACAACATCAAAACGAGTTCTAATGTGGATAAGAATTATATGTGCGGGTAGTACACTTGACAAGGTTCAATTCTTTCCATTGGACCAAATCCAAAAGTTGCCTGGATTAATTCCTATGAAAATGACAAAAGTCTAGGTTTTGTTAACTAGCAGAACTAAAAAAACAGATATACTGCCATAGCAACTTTGGAGCAGAAAATGAACAAGTTAAAAGGATCTAACAATGATGCAATTGTTACCATTTTGTAGACCATAGGAAAGTGATCAATATTGGTATAAGGCACCAATTCATAGGATGAATAGAACACTAGTTATAGCCTCTGGAAAACAGCTAAATGATATTTAAAACTGAGGATTTAGCAAAATTTCAGTAGTTCTAGAAAATGAATTAAAACTTTAAAAATTAGTATAAAATAAACCGTAGTTTAGATGGAAAAACTTTGTACATGAAAGTTGCTCAGAATGACGAGACGAATCCAGATACGCAGCCCGTTCGTCCGCCATGCATCCCTAGCGTGGCGAACACGCAACTTTCCCCCTCCGGTTCATTTTTCCGAAAACGCGAAACACCGGGAATCCTTTCCCGGATGTTTCCCCCTTTCCCGGTATCACCTAGTACTGCGTTAGGTCACGTCTAGCACCGCATATTGCTTTGTGATGCTTTGATTGCTCTGTTATTTATTGTGTTCCCCCTCCGTTACTTCTTTCCGGTAGACCCCGAGACCGCTGCCGGTACCCCTGTGGTCGACTACATCGACGAGGAACTCTTCTCTTGCCAGGGCAACCAGGCAAGCCCCCCTCCTTGATCACCGATATTGCCTCTTTACACATATACCCTTGCATATGTAGTGTAGCTCCTTGCTTGCGAGTACTTTGGATGAGTACTCACGGTTGCTTTTCTCCCCCTTTTCCCCCCTTTCCTTCTACCTGGTTGTCGCAACCAGATGTCGGAGCCAGAGCCGACGCCACCGCCGACGACGACTCCTACTACATCGGATGTGCCTACTACTACGTGCAGCCCACGACGACGACCAGAGTAGTTAGGAGGATCCCAGCAGGAGGCATGCACCTCTTCGATCTGATCCTAGTTTGTGCTAGCCTTCTTAAGTCAAACTTGTTTAACTTATGTCTCAGACTCAGATATTGTTGCTTCCGCTGACTTCGTCTATGATCGAGCACTTGTATTCGAGCCCTCGAGGCCCCTGGCTTGTATTATGATGCTTGTATGACTTATTTATGTTTTAGAGTTGTGTTGTGATATCTTCTCATGAGTCCCTGATCTTGATTGTACATGTTTGTTAGTGTACGATTGAATTGGGGGCGTCACAAGTTGGTATCAGAGCCGACTGCCTGTAGGAATCCCCCTTCCACACTCCTTGGCCGAAGTCGAGTCTAGACATTGCAAAAACTTTTACTAACATGGCTGTGTGTCTTACGGGCCCATGTCGCCATTGGGTGGTATTAGGATCTTTTACTCCTCGATCTTTACTCCAGGATTCTGAATTCTCTTCTATTCGGGTTAAACGATTTTTACTAAAATCTAACTTTAGGTTCTCGAAAATATTTTCTCCCGGAGAGCCCCTTCAGTCCAGATGATCGCCGGCTGCACCAGAAGATTTCGAAGATACTCTCCGATATTCTCTCGAGACCTTGTGCCCGTTGCTTTTGCAATTCCCTTCCACCGAAATATCCCTATGGATAAATACTTACACCTGTCGTGCTTACTTTTATTCCTAGTCGATCTTGTTATTACAAGATACCCCGAGAATATTTTGTGCCTACCGCCTTGCAGTTCTTTGCCACCTGAATACCCCTAAGAATAATTTCTTGCACTTTCCGAGTATCCGCTCATCCCCCGTTGTTCAGGTGTTTCACAAAAGTCTTTGAAATACTATTCAATCCTCCAAAAATCCTTAGCAGCTTTATTGCTCTGCAAATACTTGTCTACTTGCATTATGGATGCTTCCCATATATCTGGCAATATTCACTAGTATCTTTTGACACCGTCATTTGGATCCTATTGATTCAACATGTGTGCGAATGCACACAATCATCTATCAACCCTTCTAAATTATCTTTCCGGCTCAGACATCATTTTTGAACATGAGCTGGTTCTCGACCAAACTATTTGTCGTCAATTGTGCCTCTGGTCTATCCAACTTATCCATCCTTGATCAGAGTGTCTTCTTCTGATCCTTTGTTTTGGAAATCATAATTCCTTTGTTATCTAAGCATCGAATTATTCAGATGTTCTATAATATGATGCCCGTGCATTCTTCTTCCTCTGGTTGAGTACCGAAGCTCACATCAGATCCCTTGTGGACCATCGGTTCCTTTGTTGGATTTTATCCGACAATATCCTTCATATTGAATAACCTTGAGAGCCTTTCCATGGGTATATAATGCCTTTGGTAAATTGTATCACCTGCTTTTGAACAATGCTCTACTTTCAAGCTTGTATTATTTACTTCGAAGTTTGTGGTATATGTTCCTAAGATGCCCTGATGGGTTGAGCCTATGCCTTCCTTAATATGTGTGAACTCGGAAGTTTTCACGGGTCCTACTCATCTGGTATTTCACCAGGTAAAACTTTCAACACTAATGCCATTATCGAAACGAGAAGTGAATGTAAGGTTATGCTTTGGAGAAGTGGGAGTCGACCTTGAACTTTGTGTTCATGCCCATGGACATGATGTAGATCCTATCATAGAAGCTTCTTGTAATAATAACTATTTCCTTGATATGAAATCATCTGGTATCAATGTATTGATCATTTGCAATCGTGATCCCGACCACATTTTCTCCGTGATTCCATTTCTCAGACAAGTTAAAGCACTTGTCTTTTGTTGATCGATACATCTCCGCAACCTCTATTTTTGATCTTCCTCGAGTATTAACCTCTGGTATCTTGAGAACGTGTTGCTTCCTGCGAGTCTTCATCTAGTATTGCTTCTCACCGATCTCCGATCCCCCCCAGGTTCTGAGTTATTAGTCACTCGAGAACACCGATAAGTGAATCGA